>CM072871.1:13432500-13770000 GCA_036937835.1 Pampus argenteus
TGTTTCCAGATTTTGTCCACTTTTCATTGCTCTGATAGGCCACTAGAAGCTAGAGGACTTCTCCCTCAAGGATATAGATAAGAGCTTGTGTGAGTCTGTGTGTGCACATGGTTTCATATGTATGTAAATGTCTGCATGTGTACATTTCCTCAGGTATCACAAGGTTAAAAGATAGGAGAGTCTGCACCATACTGTATATGTGTTTCCATGCATACATACATGCTTGTGCACCGTTTGAGTTCACATATCAGGAGTTGTGAGAGATTGGACAGTGAGTCGGATGTAGGACTGACTTGAGTACCTGAGTATGTTTACTGAATATCTGTTCATGCAGTCTATGATTGAGACTTGGCAGGAACTCCGAGGCACCCCAGATTAGAAAATATGCACTCACACACTCACAATTACACACTGTTACCCTATCTATCTCTGTGTGGATGTACCTCTTGGTCGCTTTTTGTATATTCTTCATGTTCACCAAGTTTCTGTTCCAAGAGCCAAAACAAGACCAGGCAGTAGCTGACAAGAGTATCAGTGAAAGATAAAGTTTGTGGTAAAAAAAAGTCTGAAAATTTGAAATGCTGTACTTTGAGAGAGGTGAGACAATAAAGAGTAAAACTGGGGAAATTGAACAAACTTTTGAGAAAGACACAACAATGAATGAGAAGAGTAAAAATTGCCAGATAGAGACTGAAAACTTGCAGACAGGGTCAGAAAACTTAATGCATTTCTAATAGAAGCTACCTGAGAAAAACACAAGAGACAAGAAAGAGGGGGAGGGGATAAAAGTCAAGGGACAAGTAGACAAGTAGGGTCTGACAATGGGTTCAAGGATTTCATCTTGATACCTTATCAGAGCAGTCGGAGCACCATTTCCTAGGCAGTAGAGGTCTGTGCGTCCCTCCATGGATATGCCTCCCCAGATCATCACTGACCCACCACCAAACCTGTCATGTTGAACGACGTTGCAGGCAGCATAACGTTCTCCTTGTCTTCTCCAGACTCTTTCACGTCTATCACAGGTGCTCAGGGTGAACCTGCTCTCGTCTGTGAAAATTATTATTAAATTAGGCCACCTTCATGAAGTCTGTTCCTGATTGTTTGGGTAGAGACATTCACACCAGTGGCCCTCTGAGGGTCATTCTGTAGGGCACGAGCAGTGCTCAGCCTGTTCCGCCTTGCACAAAGAAGCAGGTATCGGTCCTGCTGAGGGGTTGAGGACCTTCTATGGCCCTGTCCAGCTCTCCGAGAATAACCACCAGTCTCCTGAAATCTTCTCCATGTTCTGGAGATTGTGCTGGGAGACACATTAAACCTGCTGCAGCACGTGTGGATGCGCCATCCTGGAGAAGTTGGACAACCTGTGCAACTTCTGTAGGGTTAAGGAATCGCCTCATACTGCCAGTAGAGATAATTACGCAAGCTAAAATCAGCACGAGTGAAAAACCAGCCAAAAAAGATCAAGAGGGAGAAACTTGAAATTACCTCCACATGTAAAACCAATCCTTTTTTGAGGGTTTTCTAATTGTTGCCACTGAAGTGCACCTGTTGTTAATTCCATGAACACCAATACAGCTGAAATTGATTAACGAGGCCCTCAGCTGCTTAACCATCAGAAAATTATCAGACAGGTTAAATTCAATTCATTCCAGGCCCAATAAAAAAAGCGTTCCTTTAATTATTGTGAGCAGTGTATTTACAATAAATTAAGAAATGTAGACAAATGTGCAGCTAAGGCAGAGGTATGCACTCTTCTGGTGCTTTATTAGTCAAATGTTGTTATTATTCTATATATGGTGTACATGGAGAAAACTGGATATGGTAGGATGACAGATGACAGGATGTGGAGGAACAGTACATTAGAAAGGCTGTCAGTTACATTCAAACGAGCGTCAACTCAAGTCTGTTTGTGCTGTGTATTCACCTGAATGCTCTAGATGTATACACACAGACCACTATAGAACAAAAGCTCATTGTTAGACTGTTAGCTTAAATAAATGTTGATTTGATTTGTTGATTTATGACAGGACTGCAGTTCAGATATCTTTAGAAAGGCTTGCGTTGTTTCTCACTTTGTCTTTCACTCTGCTAGAATCAGTCTCAAATAAATATGTGCTGTTCCTCTGTGGCACACACACACACACACATCTAAGTGCACTCATACAGCGACACTTTCTGTTGTACTTGTTCCACTATGCACACACATACACACACTCACACCCAGTAACCACCCAGAGGGGACAGTGAAAGAAGAGCAGAGAAAGAGACGCAGAGAGCAGACAAGGTCGTCGTTCCTGTGGACTGTATTTGAAAGAGGAGTCGTATGTTTTCCCTCCCATCCTTTGATGTTCAAGCAGCCTCTTTAATAGTGTAAAGACATAGTACAATAACCTAGACCCTCAAACACCCCTCACCCAAGCCCCCTTACTGGCTCTACACCCCCACAAAGCTCTGCAGGGGCACAGGTAACCCACAGCAACCCCAGCCAGAATGAGTGTGGCAGCTGTCCAGGACCTGTGTGTGTGTGTGTGTGTACTGTATGTAAATGTATGCTTTTATCTGTGTATGAAAGTGTTTTAACAAAATCACTATGCCAATTTTGCAGTTTTTACAAAGACTATTTACAAACACCTATTTAAAAAAAAAAGAAAAAGAAACAGACTGCCTAGGTAAATAGTAAAGTGAACAAACATATTTCTGACATTATCTGTGTGTAGCATAGACATAGACATTTGTCATAAGTAATCTCAATGTACCTATATATATATATATATATATATATATATATATAGTGATATGTTTGGCTTTGTGTGTATGCATGAGTGGAATGTAAAGAGTATTGTAGGGAGTTGTTAGACAAACATTGCTGTTGTGTTGTGTTGCTATTGTAGAAGAAAGGCAGCCACTGTAAAAGAACTCTTCAGTTACCATTTACTTAGGCCACACCAAGAACACCTCGCCCTGACCAAACAGTCTCTGTCCTTTGTGAATCTCTCTCTCTCTCTCTCTCTCTCTCTGTCTCTCTGTCTCTCTGTCTCTCTCTCTCTCTCTCTCTCTCTCTCTCTCTCTCTCTCTCTCTCTATTGCCTGCCTGGATACATATGTGGCCACGGGGCTCATGGACACACATATCCAACATACTTACCCATTTGCTCTCTCATTTTCTATATCTCTGTCAGCCCCCTTGTTTCTTCTATTCTGCCATAAACTCCCTGAGACCCTGATAGCTTCGCAAAATAAGGTCTCAGAAACTTTTAAGCGAGCCAGACTGCCGATAACTAAATGAAAGCTGGCTGAAATTAGGTTTTTCCTCCAAAAGGGCTGACTTCCTCTAAAAAAAGCTGGTTAGGAGAGGATGAAAGAATCCTCTTATGTCAGTAAACTCGTTACGCTGTTGCTGCCATGCCATGCTAGCCCCAGCGTTTCCATGGCACCCGGTGTTATCTGTATGTATTTTTGTTGGGACTTGTAGTTTTGGGGGTTGAGTGGCAAAATGAGATCCCCCTCCCCCACATCAGGAGGTGCAAGAGGGACAAGATAAGAGAGAGTCCCCTCTCAGCGTTAACGAGAGAAGGTAAGTGAGAGAAAGGCTGGAGAGACTGAGAGCATTAGCTGCACAGATAGAGAAATAAATGGCCGACACAGCAAGACTTCTGCACCTTTGCTATATACAGAGATATATACTGAGTTTCTGCACCGGCCTGTGTTGAGCATCCTCCCCTCACCCACAATATACTATGATCATCTGAGTCACACATGTAGGATGTAATTTAAACCAAGTCTTGTACACTGTAATATAGAAGGCTCTAACACTCCTTAACATTATTAAAAGCAGACTCCATTCAATGTTCAACGTGGTAGATGTTATTATGTAGTTAATCTTCAGACAATGAATAAAATAGAATTTTTGTTTTTTGTTTTTTGGGGAAATGTACCTTATTTCTGATTGCCCAGAATGAGACGAATTCACAGATGCCTTCTTTAAGTTTCATCAATACAACATTTTGATCAAATACACGGGATGGAAGACAGACTTGGCTAATCTTCATTGTCAACATGACTATGGAGTAACTGAACTTTAAACAAGTGTGGGCGACAGTAAGACAAGCAGTATAGTGGCAATAATAGTACCATGTATATATGTACTATCCCTAGTAGTAGTAGTAGTACCACCAACATTGGTAGTTGCAGCAGTAATTCTTCAGTAGTGTATTAAAAGGTCATGTTTGCATCTTTTTATCTTTTCGAGGACAACACACTGTTACTTACTGTCGCATATATCAGTTAAAACAACAGTTTTGTTGTCAGTAACATACTGTATTCTGTTGATGACTGTTGTCTCAAAGAAGACATGCAGATGTGTTAAAATATGTGCTGCCAGTAGAGGTAACACAACATTTTCACTGGAAGTAGTAGTAGTAGGATTAATGGCAGATAGTGGCAGCAGTAGTGATGCTCTAGTTATAGTAATGCCGGTAATAGTTGTAGCATTGGTTAAAAGTAAAAATGTTAGTAGTTAAAAGTAGGAGTGGTTGTAGTTCTAGTAATATTTTATTGATGGGATCCTTTATTCCTGAAACACCACAAATGGTTCAATACACAGTTCAGCAAAGTGCAGTTTGGACGCTGTTCACACAGACGGAACCAAATATATCAGCGACATACAATAAGAACATATGAGCAACAGCTTAACCCTCCAGGGACACAAATTAACAGACTGGAGAATAAAGCCTGTAATAAAGAAGGAACGATAATCAGCACTTGTTGTAGACCTGTCCTATTCTCATTAGCTGATGTGTGGAATCCTGCCTGCTTTGTCTGAGCTGTCAGCTCCAAAGTGTGCATCAATCACTACATGTCTGTGATGTGTGAATGAAGGTGACCTTGTCTCAGTGTCAGCCTGAGTTCATGTGCATGTCAGTTTGTATCTCACTTCACTCACGTCACTTTGTCTTTAATTTGTTTTTTTGTTCAATATGTGCATACACACCTATAACACTGCAGCTACTAGTACTGCAACTTACTAGTAATACAGATATGAAGGGTTCATGCTACAAAATAGTCTTATGTTGCATTACTATTGTCACAGTTATTTTAAGTTCTTAATCTCTATCATTATTACTCTTGCTGCTGCTACAAATATGAAATACTACAAAAATGATTACTTCTACTACTAAATGACTACAAATACTGCCATCTCTAAGGGATTTTTTTTATTTTTGCAAGACTGTAAATAATAAATATTATCTAATGCACACTTGGTGCACAAAAAATGAAAACAATGCATCTTGAAGAGTTAATTCCTTTCTTTTGTAAAACTGACAGAATCCAAAGCACAAAAATGGGTTTGCACACTCATATCAATGTATGGAAATCTCTGGATTTTGCTAGTCTAGGTACATGGTCATGTAGTAACAGACAAGCAATCACGCTTGTGTCTCATACAAGTTTGTGTGCATGTGAGCATGTGTGCCTACATGCATGCTTTGTTTGACCCTTAGGCCTATTTATGTCAATCTATTTGTGGTCTTGCCAAGATATGCATCTGTGGTTGTGTTTGGTCTCTTTCTCCTTCTTTCTCTCACTTGTCCTCTCTGCAGACTCGGGTTACACTCCTCCATCAGATGGCGTTCTGCCTGGCTGAGCTGCACTTGTGGTCCACCAAGAGCTCACTCCAAGTCAAAGGTAGCACTTATCACCAAGTTCAATCTCCCTCTCAATAATTCTCCTGTTCCTCTCACTCTGTCTTGCTCTCTTTCTGTCATCACTCACTTTGTTTTCACACCCTCTCTCCACCTTATCTATATCTATTTTAACAATCTGACTCACTTTCTCTTCACTCACTTCAAATTCTCATGCAATCAGAATGGTTTGTTGCATTACGCTGTATTCTTTATATTATTTTTCTGTGATTTAACTGTATTTGTACATTGTACATCAAGTGTAATTGTAAAAAGTGTAAAAACCCATGAGAAAAAGACCTCATATAGCGGAGCTACTGTTAACAAATAGATGCTACATTCCATATTTGTTGACAAGGAAAAATGAAACTAAAAAAACAATTGATAATGATTTTTCTTTATACATGGTATTTTATGGCCATGACTTTGAGCAGATATTTCACTAAGTACACACAAATCTGTCCATGTGCACTTATATTTACACCATCATCACGCACGAATAGACACAACATCAACTGGCAACCAATCATTCCTTGTCTGTCCGAGTGGGTGTGGTCTAAGTTTGACTTTTCTGTCAGTTTTTGTGTTCATCACCTATCAGTCCATCTCTTCCGTCAGACGGAAATGCTCTGTTTCTCCATTTCCTTGTTTTCTCCTCCCTTCCATTCTGTCTTGTCTTTCACAGTCTGTTGAGCTTTAGACAAAGATAGTGTCTCTCGGAGGCTGACTGTGTGTGTATTTGTGTGCATATACTGTATGTGTGTGAGTTTATATGTATACACAGAGGTACGACAGGGTGTGTATCCTGGGTGACACATCCTTATTTGTTTGTTTTTTCCTGCTGTGTGTGTCTTCTACTATCTATGAATGTGGATGGATACATCTTAGTGAAAAAGCCTGGTCGCTGAGGTGTGACGCAACCAACCACCTTCCTTTCATATATATATCACCTTAAATACAAAATTATAGATTCATAACACCAGCATCTATAATGTAATGAAACAAATGTTTTCTATGTTGTTTGCGTGTATATTGTGATATCACCCTGTTTATACAGCTCCAACAAGCCTTCTACTGTTTGCCACTGAGGAGCTTCACGGATGCAGTTTAAGTGCTTTGCTTTGTTGCATTTCCTCAACAGAAATCATAGCAGGAGCGGAAAGAGCTAATTATACATTACACCTACACAAATGTTAAATGAAGATTCAGATTTGACCTGGTAACCCTTTGCTGCAGTGATGCTCCATTGTTAAATAAAGGTCCCACAAATAAAGGTACAAAGTTATTGAACTTTGGTTAAATAACCAAAGAGCTGAAGACTAGTCTGATACCAGACAAACTGAAGCATTGTGGATTGTAAATGCTTGTATCCACGCAGTAAGCAAAGTGCTGTGAAGACAATGTATTATGTGCCACATGTGCTGGCAAATACTACTTGCAGATCCAGCAGACAAAGAGAAATATGAGCATCACATTATAGTTGTGGTTTTGGCTAGCAGATGAATAAAATTCTAATATTCTGTGGTACAGTTCACAAACCACTGAGGAGAGATAAATGGGTCTTAAGTTTGTGAGCAGCTTGACTGTCTTCACCAAAACAATAGCCAAAAGTGGCGAAATGCATAGAGTTGAGTGTTAATTCTCAGTAAGTGTGACACTACAAGTGACTCTTTTGCTAATGTTAATTCCAAAACTATTACTTAATACTTTTATACAGACATTTTAGAAACACTTTAAACATTGTCTGTAGAAACAACAGTGTGTGTGTGTGTGTGTGTGTGTGTGTGTGTGTGTGTGTGTGTGTGTGTGTGTGTGTGTGTGTGTGTGTGTGTGTGTGTGTGTGTGTGTGTGTGTGTGTGTGTGTGTGTGTGTGTGTGTGTTGTGTGTGTGTGCCTGCCATCAGCTCTCCCGTTGTATTAGTGTGACCTGGCCTCAGGAACAGCAGCAGCAGCAACAGTAGTGGAGTGATAAAGAAACGATGTGTTGTGCGAATCTGATGTGCAGGAATAACACTGGGAAAAAAAGCTCAACTCAGCAATTTGTGCGTCTGCGTGTGGGCATGTGTGTTGCATGCCATGTATAGGTTGAACATTTACAGGGTTGTTTTTTTTTTTTGCTGTGTTTACTTTTAAATGTATATGTTGCCAGTTGTGTAAATCACAGTCTGTCCCTCAGGTGGGATGGGTTAAGCTACACTCCTGTCTTAATAATACCTCCCTTCCATTCTAGCTCAGACCCCCACAGCCCACCCTCACACCCCCTCCTCTCTCCCAGGGTCTTATCTAAACCGTGGTGCTGGCAGACGGGACAGGCCACTGGCTGATAGCGATTGTTTATCCCATGGTGCGAAATTGCTGATCTGTCTTATGCTTTTCCCTGACAGCTAGATGTTCATCTCCCTCTCTCTCTCGCTCTCTCTCTCTCGCTCTCTCTCTCTCGCTCTCTCGCTCTCTCTCTCTCTCTCTTGCTCTCTCTTGCTCTCTCTTGCTCTCTCACCCCACAGATACAGATATTGGCACCTATCAGTACTACGATAAAGGAGAGCCAGGTAAACAGTGTTTATATTGGATGTCTGTTTGTGTTTAAGATAAGTTGCATTTGTCTTGTTTTTGGAATGTATGTGATTTCCTTATATATGAAGAAGGGCTTTTTGCTGCCTCCTGAGCTCATAAGCTGTAACCACACACACACATACATTATTGGAGCTTCGTATTACTGGTATTTTGGTGTCTTACACCCTTTAACCACACATACTTGTCTACACAGAGACTATTAGTATGTAGGATTTACTCTAAAACCTTATATACACATGCACAGCACACACACACATGCGCACAGGTTATTAGGCCTCTGCGGTTCTATCTCTTACACTCCCTGTGTTGCTGTTGACCTGGGGTCCTGCCACACAGTGATAGGAAAACTAAACTGTTGACTTTCTCCTAGATCACATAGCAAGAGGCCCCATGTAGTCCAACCTCATATTGCCTCAGGCCAGGAGGCTTCCCTTACCATCAGGAAGTGCTCAAATCGCTCCCCCACAATCCTAAGTGTAGGGATAGGCTGTCCTATCCTTTTATTTTTTATTTTTATTTTTTAATTTTTTAAGTGTGTATTAATATGGCTACACTGTCGTTGTTACATCACACATATCATTACCTTATCTGTAAGGAAATGGTGCATTTTGCAAGCATTTTTGGTCTAAGAAAGGTGCTTTACATGTGTCACACCATAGAAATGAGAGTTCTATGTTGTTTTTACAGAAAATAATGCATCATAACTGGCTCAAGTGTTTTTAAAAAGACTCTTTTCCAAGCTGGCACACCATAATTACAGGTCAAAATAAGATGACTTTAGTTTTGTCCAGAACTTTACTACATTTTGCACATATATACACATATATAATGAATATTATAGGCTATAGTAATGTGTACTGTCAGTATATACAGTGCAGTATGTACTAAGGACAAATATGACTGGACTTTCACATCTAAGGGGAAGAAACATTTTAACACCATAGCATGGCTTGTATTTTCTCACTTATTTAGCCCTTGTGATATACCACCATGTATGTTTTATTCTTTCTTTTTTGTGTACAGTATGTCTCCCTCTCTCCCTCTCTCCCTCTTCCTCTCTCTCTCTCTCTCTCTATCTCTCTCTCTGTCTCTCTCTCTCTCTATCTCTCTCTCTCTCTCTCTCTGTCTCTCTCTCTCTCTCTCATCATGGGGTTCTCTCTCTCTCTCTCATCATGGGGTTCTCTCCTTTCTCTCTCATCTGAGAAGCTGCCTTCTCTTTCATTCCAATCTTCAGTGGAGAGACGATGCTCTCGCTCCAAATCCTTTCATTTGGAGGATTACTAAAGTGTGGCTTGATATCAGAGTGGAGGGAGGAGAGGAGGAGTAGGAGGGGGAGTTGGGGGGGGGGGGGGGGGGGGGGTTGTGATCCAAAAAGTATCACAACATTTTCACACAGGATTGTAATGATAGCTCAGGTCATGATTCCATTGCATATACACTAGATTATGTTAGATTAAACCATGTTTGATATTTTGTATGGGCACTGAAAAGTGTGTGGTGTTACAGTTACACTGTGAAAAATGAAATTTTTTAACATGATCTTACCTTTTATATATTAGCTCCTTATAAGCTAAGATCCCTATAGTCCATATAGCATTAAAACTAAAGGCAGCGTTTTCTACTTTGTACATACATATGTGTATGATGCTGCTCTTACTTTTAATAGCATGTGAGCGTGTATAACATATCGAAATTTAGAATATATATAGTATAGCACTGTGACTGGCTGAGTGTAAAAGAAATGTCTTGGTGTTCTACAATGGTTAATTGGTATCAAGTTAATTTTATTCCTTTAAACATCTGTTTATTTTATGGGTTTGCTTCTCTAAAAAGACAAATGTTAGTTCCATATCTCACCACTAGAGGGAGACCCAGGCTCATTGGAGTGGCTCTGGGGGTCCCCAGTAGCCAAAACACCCCCTGCCCTCCCCGCCCAGCCCCAGAGCAGGTGCCCATGTCTGGGCCTGTCTGGCTCCTCACCCCCTTATCTGATTAATACTACTAATCCTGGAGGTGTTCCTGCCTGCCAGAGGGGCCGGACACTAGACTGGCCCATTTCTTGCTCACAGTGACCGGGCCATGAGGCACGGTTGTAGGTTGCACTTTGCCAAATGTCCCCTTGGAGTTATGGCAATGTTTGAGCTCCAGCTTTATTCTCTTCTACTCTGTTCTTTGTATACATCATATAAACATTTGATATTTTCATATATTTGTTCCAAATCAAGCCTTTCATTTGCCCTCTTTTCTTTGTTCTAGCCATTCCTCTGGAGCATCACTACTACAATGAGAAACGTCAGTTTTGTGAAGGTAAGTTTCCAAATGAAAAACTCTGTGAGAGATGGTTTTATTTCTCATATCTGTACATGTGCCTGTGTGCTTGGACCCTAATCATCTTACCAGTGGATGATCAGAAATCACTGTTCTCGTCAATCAACTGTCCTACTTCCTCTGTTCTCTCTCTCCCTCCCTTTGCCTTTCACTCAGTAGTGGAATACAAACACTCTTATCAGGAGACGAACACTCATCCTCCTGCCCTCCTCTCCCTCCTCTCTCTCCTGACCCCCTCCCCTCCCCTTTACCCTCCCTACCCTCATTTGCATGCATCTGTTTACCTCCTCTTCCCACTCATTCTTAATAGAGAACCCCACTCCTTAATGGTTCGTTTCAGTAAAGATAAAAAGGGAGCATGTAAAATAAACAGAAAGGGGAGTGATTGCCCCATATTGAAAACAGCAGTCCTTCCTTCCCATCTTTCCTTCCACTGAAGTTCATGTATATGTGTGGGCAGAAGCAGATGCACAAATTCAATTAGCAGTTGTTTTCATATCCTTCTCTCCCTCTGTTTAACCACGAGAGATGGAAGGGGAAATTAAAATGAATGGGCCTCAGTGTGGCACGTACTGAAATATGTGCTGCTAACTGTGAGTTTGCATTTGGGAGATAACTTAAGAGTGCCAAAGGTCCTCACGATTAAGTATTTCCTTTTCCTCATGGACCAGTTTGTGTGTTTTGAAGGGACATTTTGCTTTTAGTAGATTTTTTTTACTCCTTTACTGGCAGCTACTCCAACCTGAAAGCAACATACTTTAGACTTTTGCTACTTTGGGGATATGGTAGTCAGAAATATAAAACTACATCAGTGTGGTTTTTATATAGCAGTTATAGTTTTTCTTTGGGTTTTAAACAGGTGATACAACTAATGGTACCAGGAGCATTTAAATGAACTCACAGGGCGATATGAATCCTGAATTTTCACATTCATAGCATCCCTCACCCACTGTTGATAATGAAAGTTGTTCATTTAAAAGACTGCAAGTATTTAGTATAGAATTCATAATAGTTCATAAAAATTTTTAGATCTCACAGTGACATCTTCATGTAGCTTGTTTTGTCCAATCAACGGTATAAAACTTTTTTTAAACACTTGAAATTAATTCATAGTTCAGTACAACCACAAAATGTCCACTATAACTCCATGTCCTTACAGTTATTTATTTATTTATTTTGTTGTATTTTATGAATCCATTGATGTAAAACAAAAGCAATCAGTTTACAGTGATATGAAACAAAAAAAAGCTGCAAATCTTCACGTTTGAGAAGCTTTAACATGCACATATTTGATAAAACGTAGTTCAATGTTTTAGCTCTAATTGGTAGACTACATTTGTTGCTGTGGTTAAGCAAAAGTTCATGAGTCTGGGTAAAGTGCAGCATGCCTCTGTAAACATTCAAAAACATTGTCAGCATTGCATTTTAGAATATCTGCACCTCTTTATTCCACCGGACCGTCTTGTCACCACCCTTTATTCCCTAAGTTGCCCATTTTCATACTTAGATCTCAACCCAGATATAAAGTTCAACTCTTTCACCCTATCCAGGTTTTGTTGCCACATTCTTCTGAATTCCCATGAAGGCCTTTTTTAAAATGATTTCTCCAATTTCTGTTTTTAAAAGTTCAAGTCACATGATCTCCTAATTCTTCTTGTGTTTTTCCTCTGTAGCTCGAGGCTATTCGTGGACCCCCAGGAACCGCCGACCGGAGAAGCTACGCGATTCGCTGAAGGAGTTGGAGGTACCCGCCTCCTCTGTTCAATCCCCCATCACCCCCCCAGCCTCCCCCCTGACTTCTTCCTCCCTCTGGGGATTTTCTGAGTTTTCCCTTTCCGAAACGGCTGATTGATTAACAAATAGGGGCATTCTCTCTCTTTTCTCCCTCTCCCTTCACTCTCCCTGTCGTTCTCGTTTGTTCTCTTCTCTCCCTCTCCTCTCTCATCACCTCTCTTTCGGCCGAGCTCTGTCATCGAGGGGGATATTTGAGGGGATCAGGGGGCTGCAGGCTGCCCCCTCATCCCTTCCCTTCCTCCCTCCTTCTCTTCCTCCTCCTTCCCTTCCTCTCCCCTCATTCATCCCCTCTTCCTCCGCCTCTTCCTCCCCCTCCTCGCCTCTTGTACTTGTGGCAGTACAGACCTAGCTTTGTTTGCAGGAACCTGTCTGTGGCTGTTACACACACGCACGCACACACACACACTCTCCACCCATCCACCTCCCTCCTCTCACCCGTAACCATTGTCTGAAACTAGAAACACCCCATCTCACCTCCACACCCCACCCTCCTCCTCCTTCTCCGTCCCTCTCTCCACCCACCCAATCACCCCAGCTGGGTTTGGAATGTGGCAGGAATGACTGACCTTATACACACACACACACAGACATACACACAGTCCTTACCTGCATCCTTTTTCAACTCCCTCCCACCCTTTTGCAAGCAGGAACTGCTGCAGTGGCCACCTGTGGTGGCAAGTGTCCAGTACTGTGTACCACCAAGACAATGAATTCAAGTATGAGCACAAGTGACGTTACAAAAACACATAAATTCAAAGTTTTACTTCAACAGAGGCAAGGAGGCACCACATCCTCTGGTTTATTCCTTATAATAAATTGTAGGTTTTCTGTATTTGTGGTTAGAATGAAACTTTGAAGCCACCTGTTCAAATCTAGTGTTGTTTTGCTCTCAGTATCTGTACTGCATCAGGTCGGTGTTCCTGTTGGTTGCTTGGACCTCAGTACACATCTGTGTTTGCTCTGTTACACGTACCATCTCCCTTTTTCTTTCTCTTTGTTTATCTATCTTGCTCATTCAGGAAGTGTTGCAGAACAACACCTGCGTTCACACCAGATGGAGGAACAAGCATTGCTGCCAGGTACACACCCTGCTCAGTCCACCACCTACTGTACACACACAGAAACACACACACTTGTTTCAGCTGCAGATAGTGGCAGAAGCTGAATGTTCCTCCCCTGGTCCTCCCAGACCATGGCACAGATCACTAGACTGTAATACTAGTTATTAGGCCATTTCACACTAGCAGGTTACATCTTAAACAATGTCATCATAACAATAATGTGACACTTTCAGACTCCTTTAGGCTAATTCTCATGTTGCCTGTCTAGGTAAAAGCAATCCCCTCTTTTGACTTGTATAAGGTTGGATTTGTCTTTTTTTGTATTGCAACAATCTGTAAGGTCTTCGTCAGGGCCAACATACAGTCATTTCTTTGACCAGGACCTTCGATGTTGTTAAAAAGAATGTTGTTTGATTAGTTACACTTTTAACTCCTTCCTACTCACCCACAGGTTGTGTTTCTGAATGCAATTAAAATAGTGAAAAAAAATGAGTTAAAATCAATTTCTGCAGCTCCTCACAGTAGTATTAGACCTTTTATATTTGTCAGATTTGACTTAACCCTCATTGAGTAATTATGGGTACAATTCAAGTTCAGTTAGAGATGCCAACTTGATCATCTCTCATACAATTTTATTCAATTAGTCCATTTCTATATTTTCTTTAGTAATTTTTTATAGTTAAGTATGCTTTTTGTTTAAGGTTCTGGTTTATATTTAAAAGATTTTAAACTGGATCCGTGTCCTCTGTAATCTAACATGTTTTTTTCTGTTTGTGTGGTACCCTGCAGCTAATGCTGAGCAGTGGAGTACTCGTGACACTGACTCTAAATGGACCTCAACTCGAACACGTGTGTATAGACCGAAAATTAGTGGGCCGACTACCAGCCAACACCGTCACTGATGGTTAGTTTCTTTTATAACATGTTTTCACCCTTTAAGCAAGCATTAATACACAGTTCATTAAAGCCATCAGACAATTGGGGACATCAGTTTTGGATACTTCAGTGCTGCTGATGCTAATTAGTGTTGTTGCATTACCATTACACCTATTATTTGCTGTAAAGAATACCTTATTCGGTATTGTTGCGATTTTTGTATTCAGTGAATGAAATTATGGTTTAATATGTGGCTTGAATATTCTAGCGGTTCACCAAGGTTTAAGCAGATTTAAGGACACAATCATCAGTGTTTCCACCACATTGATGGGCTACCTATCTCTGCCCACAGCCATACACACACACACACACACACACAGACATTTGCATTAAAATGTTTAGTGTTTCAAAACCATCTACCACGCACTTTCTCCCACACTGTCAGCACCGACTATGTTCTTACACCTGCTCACCACATATGCAGCCTGATATCTACCGAACACACACACACACACACACACACACACACCACTCTCGGCACTTTGTCGCGCAAACACTCTCACACGCACACCGACTGACACACAGAACAGGTGCCACAGGTGAGCGAGGCGACTCTGGTAGCTAATTGCGGGCAAATCCTTTTGTGCTGTGTGTGTCTAGGGGCCTTCCCTTAAGAGCATCCATCAGTGTTTTTCCTCCATTGCGTGTTCCTCAAGGGAATACCACCCCCCCCTTTCGCTCTGCAGACCTGGCAGGAGAGAATAAGGGGCCGTGGACACCGGCCCAAATCTGCTAATTATTTCTTTCTTTCTGTATCAATTATTTGTTCATAACACTGCCCTCCCCGCTTCCGCCTGAGGTCTCCAGGCACCTTATAAAGCCCCCATAGTGCATACACTCTCTTTTTCTCACATACACAGATACACACATTCATTATCACACAAGTACGTATGTAATTATAGATGCACGGACTTTTGTTTTATGTAGACCAACAAGCATTTATTTACTTATTACTTTTACAGGCATATACACAGAGAGACTGGAACACACATGAGTACACTCACATACACAATGGCACATACTGAGGTACACACATACACACCCACACACACCCAGGTACACATACACCCACTCACCTCCCGCTGCGCTCCATTCAAAGCCTCAGAGGCAGTAATTATTAGAGTAATGGTTGTGAGAGGGTGGGTTCCGGGGATTGTGTGTGTGTGTCTGTGTGTGTGCGCGTGTGTGTGTGTGTGTCTGTGTGTATGTCTGTGTGTATGGGTGTATAGGGGGGTAGCAGGTTAGAGGCTGTTCTCACATCTGTCACTTGTTAAATTAGCCTGAGACAATTAGAATAGAAAGCCAGACCAGATCACACTGTCGAACACGTTTACAATGTACAATTACAGAAGCAGTTTACAATTACCATCAACTTGTGACTGATAGTGTGTGTGGCTTTTTGTGTGTGTATGTTTGGTTGTGTGACATAGACATATGAATAAGTGTCTTATTGGTGTTTTATTACTTATTTTTGTGTAATTAATCACTGCAATGTCAGAGCAGTTTAAAATAATTTAAACTGTAAGTCACTGTGTAATCAACAAGATTTGACAACTTTCTTAAGCAAAAAGGTATTTGAATGCTGAAGAAAATCCTCTTTTTGATTTGCATGCATTGAATTAAATGTGAGGCCTGGTATGTTTTATGTATTTGCTTCTCTGAGAAAGGCAGCCAGGTCTGCTTTTGTGTCACCCTGTGACAAAGCAGGCTTACTGTCCTCTCTAAAACTTTGCATGATCAATGCTGGTTACCTTCCTGTTTCTACCATGAGCTCTGATTGCATCATACGGAGAACTAGATTACATATATTTTACACCATCAAAGTATTACCAGCTTCCTTTGGCCAATGGCTGGGCCAAGCTGCACATATGCTTCACGATTAAGCATCCTTAAGTGATTTTTCATAGCTGGTTTCATTTGCCCATGTTTAAATGTGCTTTGGTTAAGCCCATTGGCCTCTTATGTCAACATGCTGCTGAGGAGATGGCATTAAATGGATTTAGGGGACTGTGTGTGTGTATGTTTCTCTCTGTGTATGCAGGGAGCGTGTGTGCACATAACATGTGGTTGGTTTGTTTTATTATTGTGGGATGTGAGTGTGTGAATGTATGTGCTGTATGTGTACATGTGTTGGTGTGGGGAAATGTGCATGCATAAAATATGGTTGCAGGCTTGCATGTATGAATGTATATGTGTGCATTTGTTTACATGTCTGGGGGGTTAAGTGTGAATATGAGTGTGTGTGTATGTGTGTCTGGGGAGTGTATTGGGGTGGGTCATAAAGGTCTGGCACTTAATACCAAATCAGCCACCTGGTCTCAGATTGGGCCACAGCCTGGTTTCATATCCCTTCCTTCATTTGGGACTGAATGGGATTAATCCTAATCCCGTTTATAGACACCCATAGAGATCAATACTAAACTGCATTTAACTTTTGTCTGTAATCTATTACAAAGACGCTTAATACTATTGCATTAAACATTGTTTCAGAAAACCAGGGCCTCATTAATGGATGTATTTTGTAATGGTTTAAACGTTGAACCAGTTTTCATTCCAAATGCTTTATGATCCAACTTCAACATAGGGACAGATTGCACTTACTCAACTGACCTGGTTTAAGATGCTAGTTTTTCTGTATTTTTGAGCAATGTTTCACCCTCATGAATATTTGCATATTAATTTGAAATTTTCACACAACAGAATGATTTGAAGTGTAATCATACCAATACCCGCATGTTTATAAATACACACATGTCATGGTTAATTGCCGGTTAGATTTCTAAATCTCGGGGTGCAGCCTTGCTCGTTCAACTCAAAGCAGGATATCTGAGAGACATGTGTAACAACCCCCCTCCTTTCCATTTAATTGGTTTCATAAACAGATTAATTTGAAGGAGAGGGGGCTTAATTGCTAATCAGCGTTTCCATGCAGCTCCTGAAGAGTTGAACAGGATCAAGTGTGTTCTTCTACGACAAAAAGGCCTCAGAACCTGCAGTGCACTGACAGGAGAGGGAAAAAATACAAATAATACAGGAGGAAAGGAAATTAAATTATGTGTGTGTGTGTGTGTGTGTGTGTGTGTGTGTGTGTGTGTGTGTGTGTGTGTGTGTGTGTGTGTGTGTGTGTGTGTGTGTGTGTGTGTGTGTGTGTGTGTGTGTGTGTGTGTGTGTGTGTGTGTGTAAGCCTGTGAATATTCTCATTCATCCAGGTCATAGTTATCTCAAGTAGATTAAATCGATCGCAACTGGACTTGGTTATTTGTCTTTGAAGACGTTTCACCTCTCACCCAAGAGGCTTCATCAGTTCATGCTCGCTTGACTAGGTTGGGACTAGTCCAACTAGCTGGTGTAGAAACCCAGGTATTTAACCTCTGTGGAGGCAGTCACATGGCCAGTGATGTCATTGGCTCATTAACACTCCATGTGCCCAACGACAGTCGTTTAGTGACAGTCGTTGGGGGTGGTGCGCGCGTGCGAGGAGAGGAGAGATGGAAAGTGAACCAGGTAAAGTTTTTGAGTTGACCAAACTCATTACATTACTGTACTGTAACGTAATGTATGTAAAGATATTCCAGTGGAGCCCCAGAATTGAACTACAGCCCTGGAAATGTATATAATATGATCATCTGTAAGTGTCATCTCAACAATCTCAACAAGGTTGTCTTTTGTTTTCAATCATGACATTTAGTGGCAAATGTGGTGATGTCATTCCCAGCGGTGCTGACCGATCGGCTGATTTTGCTGGCCTTCCTGGAGCAGAGCCAAGTGGCTGCAGTCTACCTCAACAAAAAGAACCAGGACTCCCCAGAAACTGGCAGGCGAACAGACAAACTGTCACCATCTGAAATCAAGGTACAGTACAACACATTAATGGAGTGTATATGTGTATGTCTATGTAAGACAGAAAAAGACTGAGTCAATAAAGAGTCAGGTGTAAAAGAGACCACAAGATAAAAAGAAAGGTGTTAACAGGTCACAATATCACACTCTCAAATATGGATTTAAGTAAAGCCTGGAAACAAAAATATATTCAATTCAGTCTTGTGTTGTTTCAGTGCAAGGCCATTATAAAAACTATAAGAAACATGGAATAAAAAGGTAGAAACGTCTGTAATAGCTTTCAAGAATTACCTACATATATATCTCAGTTTGTTTGAATCAAGGTCCCTACTACGTCACGGAACTTCTCCCCATGACAGCCGGTTCACTCTTAAGTATGAATTCTACTCAGTATATTTGCTTGTATGTATTATATACTACATACATGCAACAGTTATCTAATTCCTCAGTAAGCTTTAGAACAACTTCAACAACTGCTTGAGCTTAGCAATATGTTACTAACCAGTTCAGCAGTTAACCAGTTTGTGTGGATTTTAGATATCCATTTATGCTATCCATTTGGCTTAATACAGTCGAGGTGGTAATGCTGAAAACATCTTGAGTAGTCTTTCTAAGGTTCCTTGTCATTGATTGTGACCCTCCTCTGTCATCTCTGTGATCCCTTATGCATATGATATAGGCAGGGAAAAATCCACACTCATTGTGTTGAACAAAAATCTCTTTCTGAAGATAATATGAGGCTTCAGCCATCAGAGCTCATCTAAAATAGTGGATATCTTCCACAGTTAATCTTTTTTAGTAAAAATGTCCTGCTTTGTGTTATGATGGACAGTGTTATCCTGTTCAGCTGTAGTCATAGTATCATAACATATTGACAGTAACTTTAAATATTGACTTGACTAATTTGGACAACTGAAGCCTCATATTATCTTTAAATAAACTTTTAAATATAATTTATCATGGAGTGAGAGCTGTAGAATTTGCTCCAGATCACTTACATTGAAGGTGTTGCTTGTTGTAGGACAGACTTGAAAAAAGGTCTAACACAATCTGTAAATTACAGATGTTACAGATTCCTGTCTGTATCTTTGTGTATAACAGGTACAACACAACAGAAAAGTCTGAGTAAGTTCATGGGAAAAGATCTTGTGATTAAAATGTTCCCAAGTCACCTTTAACTTTCCGTGTTTGTTTATTAATCTCCCATTAAAGTTTGTATTGAGAAGCAGTCTGATCTGGGGGGTTGTAGGTATTTGTAACAGGTCTGATTATGTGCTTTCTTCACTAGCTGGCTAACTGCTGGCATTATCACATTACTGCCAGGCCCTTTTGTTACTGTGTGTGTGTGTGTGTGTGTGTGTGTAAAAGCAATCGTTCCTACCGTGAATCTGTCTCCACAAGCAGAGTCCTGATAAGACACCCTCCCCAACACATAGACACTCATTCAACCACCACACCATATTGCACACCCCACTCCTCTGTCAATGCATGCACACACACACTCATGCAAACTGCAACATACACACGTGTACACATGTACACCCTGCTACCCATCCCCCACAAACACACACACACACCGCCCTGGTCCAGTGGGCTAAGCTGGAGAAGGGAGAGGGGGGGGCGTTCGGGGGGGGCTAAACTAATCCGGCCCACAGAAAGTGGTTTTTGATTATTGCTGACCAGCAAACGCCAGCAGAAAAAAAAAATCTAGAAGAGGAAAGAGATGGGTAGGGATGGAGGGGGCATGGGGGGGTGGAGATAGAGTGTGTTATTAACCCAGTGATTTTCAGATTTTTTCCCATTTCTAATCTGTCACTGATCTCCCTTTCAGCTGTTTGGGACAACTCTTTGTTCCCTTTATCATCAGATGTGCTTCCATCATTTTCATTTGCCTGTGTATTTTGTGTCCAAATCAAACCCCCTCCCCCCAAGAAGGTCAGACATGGACCACTGAACCCCAAATCTGCTCTACTCTTACAGTGCAGCTTGTCGAAAACCATATTTTTTGTACTGTAGGAGCGTTTTTTTTTGTTTTTTTTCATTAATTTCTAACAAACATTCCTGTATTCCTGCTTGACAACATACCCATTTAGAGGGATTCTGATTTTACAACTGACTGCTCTTTTCCTGGGTTTCAGATATTTATTTTGACACAAACCTCTCATTGATCTATTACAAAAATTCCAATTATTCTACCTTCTTTTCTCCTTTCCTTATGTATGTTTTTGTTTTGTCCTTCATTCATTCATTCAAGCATGCCTTTTTCCTCTATTCCCATTTCCCTAAAGCTGTAGCGCATAAGGGCATCCATCACCCCTTTTCCCTGTTTCTTAACCCTCTGTTCAAACCCAAACAATCAGCTTTTTCTTCATTACTGCCCTTTATTCCTCTCTCTTTTCCCTCCTTCACCTCTGTCCTACCTCAGGTGTACTGTCTACAGTCAGGTCCTGGCTACTCTTCTGCACTGTGACAGAGGTCATGGATGTGTGTGTGCGTGTGTGTATGTGTGTGTGTGCGCGCATGCATGTGCATGTTAGCCATCGACTGGCTTATTGTGTTAGTGAGTGTGAAAGGAGATAAGGAGTGTGTGAAAGGCCTGTATGAATATTGGACTGTGTGTGTGTTTGTGTGTTAAGAGGGAATGAGCTGTGGTGTACATGAAAGGCAGGGTCACAGTGTAAGCCCTGCAATTTCACCTGCTTTAAAAGTGCTTCTGGATAGAGTTTGTTTAATGGTGTGTTTGTGTATGTCTGTAAAAAGGTGTGTGTTTTGTACAATTACATATCAGTGTCTCTACATGTATGTACTGTGTATATGTGTGTGTGTGTGTGTGTGTGTGCGCCCCCAAAGCACCACGAGAGCTCATTACTGTGCGCCTCTGTGTTGTGGCCCATAGAGCGTAGCGGACCTTCCCAAAAATATGCACATCACTAAAACAACAAGCCCGACAGAACAAAACACATGCACACAGACATTAATAATGGAAGAAAATAAAAAACCTTAGACATCAACACAAACAGGATGGGGGAAGGACAGGAGAATGATATTTGCAGCTACAGATGTGGAAGTTTCTGAGCCCTCAGGTGGGTGAATCCACGCGGGTGAATCACTGAGGCGAATGAGTTGATATTCTGGTAACTTTGCCATCTTCACAAGATATGTTTAACTTTGTGGGTGTTTCTATGTGTGCCAGTATTGATTTTTATATTGTATTTCCTATGCTGACTCTCCTCTCAGTGCATATTCTGCATTTGTGTGTTTCCATGTTCAGGTGGCCTGTGTGGAAGTGACTGGACGGGGACGTAAGCTCCTCAGACGTGTGGCTCTCAACTGTCTCCAAGACGTGGCGCTGTGTTGGTGGAACCTGGACGAGGTTGGAGAGGAGCTGTGGCCCTGGACTCCTACAAACACACACAGGAACAACCTGGTCCTGCTCAGCTGCTCGCCTGCTGAAGGCCTCAAGGTAGATACACACATACACACAATCTTATTCTCGTGAACATAAAAAATCCAACTTTTAGTAGTCAGTTTTCCACAATATTCTCCAATGTAGGTTCTTCATTTGAGAGTAAAGTATTCATGCAAAGAAAAGTGGGGGAAAATTGTGAGTGTTGTGTTCTTTAAATGGCCAGGTTAAATAACTAACTGCCTGTACTCATGGGGCTTGATTAGAACCATGGACTAGCCCTTTACTTCTTTACTTTTTCTATCCAGGCTATGTGTGTTTTGTGGACTTAATGGGAGAAGTCTTGTGGGTTTACAGCAGGAATATCAGGCAGCAATACCATTGCAGCATGGAGTGACGACTGTCCTGTTTGGAGATGTCAAATCAGACGTCAGATGCTTCCAACAGGACATCTCCCAATGGAGGTATTTAGGAGGTGAAAGGAGACAGATCTAGATTACTTATAAAGGACATACCCCACCTGGTCTGATCTCCTAGGATCACATGCTGCCACAGCAACACAGATCTAAACAAGTGACAGAAACCACATGTGTATCTGGATGAATAAATGTACTGTATAATAATAATAATAATTAGAAATCACTGAAATGTGTTTGTGAGTTAACTTGACTTAATGCTTTTGTTGTACATTTTGGCCTAATTAGGAATTTAAAAACACAAATCACTAGACCAGTTTACAGTAGCATGAAATAGACAAATATAGAAACAATGCTGCTGTTGGTTTGATTGTTGCACTTTGTGCCACGTTTTAGCAGTTGATCGTGTGAGTTTGATGCAGGGAGTTGTTTGTCTTTTTGAATGGGGCATTTAAAATCTTGCCTACTTGCTCTTTCAAGATAAATCAAACCTTTTTCTATCAGAAATTATAATAAACATGTCTCACAGGACAGCTTAATCATAATTATAATCATTCACTAGAGCACACAAAACAAATAAAGCAATGGCACAGACTATGACATAAAATTGTATACGCACCCATCACAAAAAAATTTCTGTTTTTAATACTGTTCAGTACAGTTTGAAGCCCTAAAATCAGTAACACAAATCATAACTCCAGCTGTTTGTTTATTGTAAATTACACACACTTAGTGAAAAAGGCAACACAACTGCTGTTTTAAGTGGAGACCTGTGTTGTCGTGGATGGGATTGGGGATGGTGTGTTAGTCACCTCAAGGGTGGCACCTCTCTGCACCTCCATGCATCACCATATGAAATACGCAGGAGAGCTAAGCCGTGGTACAGCGTGCAGGAGAACGCCTACACATCCACGCAGACGAGCGCACACACACTCACACACGCTGAGACACATCCTCGTGGCCTCTGGCAAAACCCTACCCGTGACCTGATTCTATGTTAACACAGAGTTGGCCTCACGCCGAAAACAGATGAAAGATCCTAAATTACCGAACCGGCTTTAACTCTACTCCTCGTACCGTGTACCTCGGTAAGCATATGCAAAGTACTCACCACACCAAAGCGCAGAGAGAGAGAGGGAGAGAGAGAGAGAGAGAGTTTGCAAGAGGGAGGAAAGATGAGCGTTACCAATTGCATGCTAGGAAAACAAATTCACGCAGGAGAGAATGAGGGAGGGCTGGGAGGTGGGGGGAGACATGAATATTGAAATAATCAAAGCAGATGCTGTTCACTGCTTTTTCCGCTTCTTGTTTTTGGAACGCTCTCCACATTTATCACACTCCTTCACCTAGTTTATTCTCTCTGTCTCCTTCCCCTCCCCTCCTCTCCTCCTCTCTTCCTCTCCTCCTTCTTTCCTCCACGCTTCAGGAACATTAAAGTCTCTTCGTGGGGCTGCAGCATCGTGCTCTAATGAAAGCGTTTGTTGTCATTTTTCAGATGCGCGGTGTGAAATTAAGCGAGCAGTTTATGTAAGAGCCGTGGCGGGAATCAAACGCCGGGCACACATCGGGAGACGCCAGCTACTTCAATCACTTCAAGCTCATATATATGTTCCTTTTGTTCAGTTCGCTATCTGCCGCACTAAGCCAATTTTCTAGCCAGTCTCTCGGCATTTAAAAAAGTCTGATTTCTTTCGCTATGTGGTCTTAATTCGTATACCCCCCACACCCCCACCCCCGTGCTGATAAGTGGAGCCACGACACGCAGGGTGGGAAGGAGAGAAAAACATACAGTTAGTTTTTATGCAGCCAGTTAACATTTTTAATGATCCTTCCTTCATGCTTCTCTCCCTCAACAAACACACACACACACACACTCGCACACACACACATAATTTGCTGGAATTGAATAATCTTAATGAAATGAAAACACCAGAAGAATGTTTTCTTGTGTGTGTGTGTGTGTGTGTGTGTGTGTGCATGTTTGCAAACATACTTATTTTTGTTTTTGTTTTTTAAAGCATATGACTATCCTGTTATCTGTCACCAAACTGTTTTTCTGCAGCTGTTTGATCGGCATTGTGTGATTTCTGTCTTTTAATTACTATTGACTTTGGCACTATGCTGTGTGGCGTGTTTCTCTAGTAAAACAAGAAAAACAGATTGTCCATGAAAAGTCCAACTTAAATCAAATAATTTGTGTAGTTATCACTCTAAGAGTGTAACATGGCTACATTTGCCTTTAAAATATAAGCTGCAATAGAGAGCACATTTTCTGCTATGCACTGGATTCATATTGGGACCGTGAAAGGGTTGGATGTGGAATGCAAAGTGCAGAATTTCCCACAAGCTCCACTGCTTTGTAAAAATCACACAAGACGCACTGGTTCTGCAGTTTCAGGTCTACTGAATAATATTCCCTCCGTACTACAATTATGTTCAGTGGTACCAATTATAACAGTTAAGGTGTGAGGAATATTGTGGCCCGTAATCCCGCTGTGCCTGTGCATTTTCTCACATCAGTACCTCAACTCTAACCCTAATTCACATACCTAAAACTTCCCACTCCCATCCCCCACCCCTCCATAACCCCCCACCCCACCCCAGCCCTTCATCCCTCAACTCTCCTCCAAGTCCCTACGTCTCTCTACCCGTCTCTCCCTGTCTTTCTCTGCTCTGTGAGCTGGAAAATTGGCTTCAAAAGGCCACTGCTGTGAACAAGGGCCAGCCACACAGTTGGGCCCGTCCGCTTTATCTTTCACGCCACGGAGGGGGAAAAAAGGTGCCGGCGAGAGAGAGAGGAGAAGAATGGAGAAGAATAGTTTTGACCAGTCACTGAAACCAATAACCAGGAGAAAGCTACTTACCATAGGCCTCTCTCTGTCTCTCTTTCTCTGTCTCTGTCTGTCTCTCCCTCTCTGTCTCTGTCTGTCTCTGTCTGTCTTTGCATCCTTCTCTCCATGTCTCCCCTTTCCCTCTCTTTTTCTCTGTCTCTTTGCTCCCTTCCATCCCCACTCTTTCTCATCATCTTTTGTGCATACAGTTTTGTCTGTCTAAATCTCTCTTTCTGTCTATCACTTCTTTTTTACTCACTCACTCACTCACTCACTCACTCACTCACTCACTCACTCACTTCCTCTCATTACCTCATTCATCATTTTTACCGTTACCGTTTTATGCTCTCAGAACCAGGAAATACAGTACATTCAGCTACACACAATATACATCGGTGAGCTCACAGGCAAACAAAGCTTTGCTTTTATGAATATATTGAAGTGACACATGCATACTGTATTTCAGAAGTCCTTTCCCTTCTCTTCTTATAAATACTGACTATTGTTTGGGGTACCAAAGTGTAATTTTATTAGACTTTATTCCGTAGCACAGATATGCTGAATAGCCCTTTTAGCATTATGAGACCAGTACTCGTGAAAAATATACTCATCCTGAAGTCACCTGATGGGCCACCTCCTTTTTGCAGGGTGGGCATTTATACATAACATTTATACTTTACGTCCATGGTAATAATGGTTAATACACACATCCAGCAGAGCATGCAGGTTTGAGCAGGTAGCTAAATATGTGACTATGAGAGGTATTGCCCTAATCAGCTGCAAGTGAAGTATCTCATATTTTGGCTTACGATAGCATGAATGTTTACAGTTTAAAACACTTTGTAGCTCTGGTACGATTGAAATCCCAAAACCCTGAAAGACTTGGTGCTGTGCTCTAATCTTCTAATCAGCTGTGTTGCCTTCAGGGGCCTTTAGCTCGCCTTGCTCAGTCCACATGGAAGAGACACCGAGGCACAAATGCTGCTGTGCTGGCTTTAATGCATGTTGTGACTGTGAATGTGTGACTGAGGGCTTTCTATGTTGAACGTTCTACTGTAGCATTACCTGGATCTCATCCTTTTAAATATTGCGCTTTTATGTGATCCTCAAGGCTCAAAAGTGGGGCAGTAAGTCAAAGACAAGTCAATTGAGCTCAGGGCACTTTGTAAAATTAGGACAAACTATGAAACCATGTAGTTTAGATGCTCTTAAACTGAACCCTGAAATGTCCTGGAAGCCTTCATATTGTAGCTGCGTCTGGAGTAATATATACTTTACAATGATTATGTGATTAAGGTTTTCTTGTAGATAAATGGTCAGTCAATCTTTTTATAAATCCTCTATATACTATACTGCATCTTCAAACATCCAAGTAACATCAAGGAAATGACAAATGAATGCATTGACGTTCTGAGGAAACACTGGCTGTCGCAGGTGTTTGAACCAGGTCATGCAGAATTTGCTCTTTGCCTCTGAGCTTTAGCTGACACTGCCCCCTCCTCCTTTCCTTGGAGGTTCACCTGTCAGGGGAGGCAGCGCTGAATCAGCTGCACCTCATCCCTGATGGTGCCATGGTGGCGTGCTGGCACAGCGGGCACTATCGAGTTGGGCAGAGGATGAAAAGCTGAGAGGATGAGATGTGGTTGGGGGGTCAGGGTTTGTGGAATTTAACTTGGTTTTGTGATTTCTTTGACAGCATTCTGTGGACGGTCTATGGACCCTCGCCTGTTCTGTGTTTGTGTGCAACTTTATTAAATGCATGTGTCACTTTGTCCAAGCAGAAATGTAGTTTTCCAGAGAACTGCACCCTTCCAAGGATACCCCACTCCTTACATGCGTTGCCTGCTGCCTCAAGTAAACACACACACACACATACACACACACACAGCACCCACCTCCTGGGGAGCAGCAGAAGCTAGCTCTGGGGGATTATGGAGAGCAAAAAAAAGCTTTCAGGAGGATAGTCATCTGCTTCTCTACTGCTGTAGACCATGGGCAAAATAAACTCCCTTCCTCCCTCTAAGTCCCTTTTTGGCAATGCCTGCCAAAAAACTGGGCCGGGCAGCTTTGCAAAAGGAAAAGAAGGCAGGCAGGCAGCCGATCCTTCTTTCTGTCTACATGGCGAAAAGAAATGGGCTCATTTAGCCACGGTCAATGCAGGGCTCTGATAGAGGCTTTAGTAAGGTGAAATCCCTTCTGAAAAGCTCTGTTCTGACTATGGAAGTGTTGGGCTGCTGTTTAGTACAAGCTGTTGTCTCCTGTCACCCACCTACTGTTCCTGGTTCCTTGTGGGTGTTTTATCGACAGTACCACCAGTGACATGGCCTATCTTCCTCAGTGTCAATGCTTGCTTGCTTAGCAGGGCCATTGTACCCACTCCCACCGGCTGGTTGTGATCCAGGTGTGAATATTATACATCTTGGATGTGACCATTGGTCAAACAATTCCAAGATTTTCTTTCTGTATCATCCTCTTTATATGGAAAAAGGCTTCTTTCTTGTCATTCAGACCATGTCTAGTGTTGTGCTCTTGGCTCCTCACACAGGTAAACAGGAGGTTGTTTATCACTGGGTGCTGAGTGCCAAGCTGTGGCATGCTCTGGGAGAAGATGTTGTTGACCTTGAGTTAAACTGGAATGTTTATCATTAGCTGTCTTGATTGACAGTTGGGTGTTTATGAGCAAAGCGGAAGGCTCTTCTGTATTCGTTTCATCTCCAGGGGGTTTGGGGCTGCTGCCATGGTACTCATTTCTCTGTCCCTGTCTTTCTCTCACATTCTCTCTATGTCTTTTTCCTTATCCTTCTTTTATTTTAAAACAGGTTAATTCATTAACTGTACTGCCACAACAGACAAACCACATAGGGGATACTGCCTCAGTTTTCTCAGTCTGACTCATTATTTATTTCTTAGTGGTGTTATATTCCATTTACCAAGTGCACCATCCCGCTAACCACTGCAGTGCTAATGGGGATATTTGGACCAGACAGACAGACAGACAGACAGACAGACAGACAGACAGATACAAACAGAATATATATATATATATATATATATATAATTAATTTTTTTTTCTCAAGTCTTAAGCACTGAACACTGAAAGAAGTTTTCCTCCTGATGGGGATTTGCCCACAGTCATTTTGTGTAAAAATACTAAAACGTTTCTGAAGCTTATATCAGCAGTTTGAATTAAAGTAGATATCTGCCACACTTTCAGACTTTTTAGTATCAAATTCCCTCCTCCCTTTTGAAAGTGGAAGTACGGTAACAAAAAGAAGGACTTTGGCACTAAAACACTGTAATGTTGAAAGTTATCTGCTCGATTTGACTAATTTGGACAGCTGAAGCTTCATATTAACTTCAGATAAACTTTTAAATACTGTACCCCACCACTTACATTGTAAGTGCATTATGATCTTCTAATGGTCAATATTAACAGGAAGAATGACTGTGGCAAGAAAAACCTATTTCCATCTTCATTTGGGTTCATGACTGTTGTTTCAAGACAGACTTGAAAAATTATTAACCCATCCTTTAAAGCTCACTAAGTGAATGTTTTCAAAAACTAAACTACTAAAAGAATAACAATAAATAATATGTTAGCAATTTAATTCATACAGGCTGTGTAATTTTACCTTTACTCCCTCTGCCAGGTCCTTAGCTCCATCCGGACTGAAAGCAACCCCCTGGACTGCTGCTTCAGCCGGCTCCAGCCCTACCAACTACTAACAGTGGAGCTATCTGCTGGACACCAAGTATCCAGAGAGGGGCCCTGTGCTGACGCGTGTGTTTATGAATGTGCACGAGGGCGCCTACACCGCCTGTCTGTCACCCGAATCCCACTGTCTTCCCATCCTGTTTCCTGCTCACGTCACCCCTGTGAGACCACACTTGTCCTGGGCTTAAGTGACTCCTGCCTGGTCTTGTATGACCAGCGACGGGATGTTTCTCTCCTGGCCTCCTGCCCTGTGCCACCCACCCGCCTTGCCTGGCATCCTACTGGGGCCGTGGTCATGGTAGGGGGAGGGCAGGGGGAGCTCATGTGCTTTGATGTGGGCTTGGCACCTGTAAGCATGGCACTGACAGCGGAAGAGGAAGCTTCAGCTGACACGTTAAGACTAGCTCAGCACCTGCGCTGCTCTGGTGGCCTGGAGAAACTGCAGTGGGGGACAGGCCTGGATGGAGGCCCAGAGGGGACAGATACACTGATGCTGGCCTTTCATGGGGGACCACTAGCAGCCTTGAAATTCCGACTAGGTAGGTACACTAAAATTCCAAAATGCCATTTGAATAACAAACAACTGTTAACAAATGACAAAGTGTGACAAAACAGAGACCAAAACTCTACATTAGTGCTGCAACTAATTTTCCTTAAGACCAAAATTATGTCTTAAAATTAATTTCCATATTCCATGCACTTTCTTTTATTAGAAATTTATTTATAAACCCTCCGCACCATCACAACCACCTCTTCCTAATGAAGGTGTCCTCCTCCTCTGTTTTGGATCTGACACTGTATCTGATCCCCGCTGTGTGAATATGGCTGCTGTACAGGTCGTCCTAGTACCTCTTCACTGCTGGGGGAAGTTAATTTGTTGACGGGCGGGAAGGTTAGCAAGAGTCACGCTCTCAGAGGTCATTCAATAATCGCCCCGGGGCAAAAGCCCCCCAGGTGCATTCTGGGATGCATTTTTCCGATAAATCATTTACAGTGGCTGCGCAGTCCCTCGGGGCCCCAAGATAAAGTTTGCCAATCAAAATTTTTCCAGACACAGCCACCTCACCCTCTTAATACACGCACATACACATAAACACACTCATACAGTGTCATACACACTCACATATACACACATCCAGTGTCTTTAATTGTGACTTTGGAAAGAAGATGTGACAGTGGCAGCTCTCTGCTGAAGTTTGAAAGCAGGAGTGTGGGGGTAGAGGGAAATAGGTGGAAGATTGTGTGTATTTGAGTTTGAGGATGTGTGTGTGTGTGTATTCAACTGCATTTGTCTGTGTGCACAGGGAAAGGGGAGGGTGTCTTCCAACAATAGCTTCCCCTCCTCTGATCGTCTGCCAAGGTTTTGATGAAGAAAGTCACTGCACGTCTTTCCTCCATGATAATTCTTCCCCCCACACACATGTGTGTATTCTTCTATTTCTGTGCTTCTATGTGCACACACACAAACACACACATACACACACTCCAACTCATTTGTTTGTTTGCTTGCTCTCCTTCTCTATATTGACTTGTTTCATAAGGCCCGCTACATGACAGAAGGAGTGAGTCGGGAGGCGGTGAGGAAGAAAGACTTGGCCAAGCTCCAAGTTCTCTTTTTTCCACAGGAGGCAGCCCTCCCTGGTGCACCCCCCACCCCCACCCCCCGCCTGCACTGAGTTATCTCATCTGGGCACACGTTGGCCGTGGCTGGGCCTGCACCGGTACAGGCAGCGGAAGGGCAGACCAGGCAATATGCTGCACAACATGCAAGAAAAATAGAGACATTTTTCAGAGATGGGAATTTAGTGAAATATTATTGATGTTTAAATTCCAATTACATAACTGAGTGTACAACTATTGTAAAAAGAGAAATACCAAGCTGATGCATCTTTATTTGACATTTATTTTGATTAGTTCTTAAAGCACAAAAAAAAAAAATACTCAGCAGGCATTGAGTTAACATAAAGGGGCAGCTGGGGCTCAGAGGAAGATGGGTGGTTCAATTCCCAGCTCCTCCAGTTCACATGTCAAAGTGTCCTTGGGCAAGACACTTCACCTTAAACTGCTTCCATCCGATCCATCGGTGTGTGATTATGTATGAATGATTAGATCCTCCTGATGCAGATTTTTAAGACCTTTTAATTTCTAGATAAGATACTGTGATCTACTGAATGAATCAATATAATGACACTTTTAATTGCTGGTATTTCACATTTTAGAAGATTTAAATTCTGAGCTTCAGATTATCATTGATATCCTTATAATTGACTTTGGTGTCAGTGGTTGCATAGGGCAACAGTCTCTGTGAAGTCTCATGTTGATAATGCACACAGTGAGAAATCTTTCTTTGTGGCTGTTTGTTCATGCTGCTGCTCTGCCGAACTTGTCCTGCTCAGTGTTGTTTTGTATAGTGTGTGATATAGTCACGCTGAACTGAGCTGGTCAAATAGGTTAGTGTAGACAGGTGTGGGAGAATTGACAAAGATCCATTGTTTCTGCTCAGAGTTAGCTTGAAACAGATGTTAACGCCCCACACATAAACCACACAACGCTCAGCTGATGTATTAGCCACATTAGCCCACTCTTTAGGGGATTTGGGGGCTTGCTAATTGCCAGCTTGTCATTTTAATTGCTTATACACCCCCCATCCCCCCCAAACAGACAGACAGACACACACACACACACACACACACACACACATACATACAGACATACACACACGACTTCTTCAATTAATTAGACACTGAGTTAGACTTCCTGCAGCCTGGTCCATTGACGACACCACTGTTGGTGATCACCTACACTGTCCAAAACCTTGGCACATGTCATACACAAGAGCAAGTGCTTTACATACAGCATTAAAACATTAAAAAGAAAAAATAACATACACACATTAAAATGCCAATTCAAAAGTTAAGAATAGATGCATAAGACTAGCTACAGTTACAATAATAAGTTGTAAGTTGCCCCTGATGCAACAAAGGAAAATGAAAGTGCAGTAGAAAACCCAATCAATCAATCAAAGGCAGAACAGCACCATTTTTAAGATAGATTTGAAAATGTCTAGAGATGGTTCACATTTAAGATCATCAGGAAGTTCATTCCATCTGTGTGCAGTATTGTAGCTAAAATCTGCTTCACCCTGTTTGGTTCTGACTCGGAGGTGTAAGGGTGCTGCTGGGTTTATACTCTTCAAGGAGATCAGATATGTATTTTGGCCCCAAGTTTACAATGTTCAATGTTTTATAAATCAGCAGCAGCACTTCAAAATCTGGAATCCAGTGTAACAATCTAAAAATTGAGTTATTTGTAAGTAAGTATGTCCAAATTTTGTTTAGTGCCTATAAAAACCTAATAACATCGTATTATAATTCTACATGTAGCATGAATGTGAAACAATTTTTCAGGCTTCTTATGTAAAGTGGCAGTAAATTAGAACTCTAGTTAAGAACACACTTTTTTTTAGTTAAGAACCATTTAATTATGGAGATTTGGCTCCAGCACTTGTTACCTCAGCCTCGCCCCAAAACAAGGCTGCAACAATTCCTCCCACTGTTGCGCCATCCTGATCAAGTCACAATGGATCATCATCACCCTTGGCATTCAACACCTTCACTTCCCGTATATGTAAAAATTTGTATACAGACCCATGCACACACACCTTTGTTCTTACACACACAGAATAAGACACCTGCCAGTAAGAGTACAAAACCTTGTCCTTCCATTATTCAGCAGAGTCCTAATCTGCTCTCTCTCTCTTTCTCTCGCTCTCTCTCTCTCTCTCTCTCTCTCTCTCTCTCTCTCTCTCTCTCTCTCTCTCTCTCTCTCTCTCTCTCTCTCTCTCTGTCTCTGTCTCTGTCTCTGTCTATCACATACTACACACACACACACACACACACACAGACACCAGAGATTTAACAGACTTCCTGGCTAATTGATTGACAAGTCAATACCAGTCTAAACAATCTAGTGCTGTGCCTGAGTTTAGACCGATCCACTGGACACTTACTTAGCTTAAGTAACACACAACTACTGCCAATCCTTACCCTTAATGCAGTTTTTTTTTTCACAAATGTTTTAACTGCTACATTTTTTCATAGTTTTTCTCTATCATACCATACCATAGTGTCAATAATTGTGAGCAAAGTTCTCATATAAAACTGTAAAATAAATGGTGTTGTATTGCTGATGATAGATATTTGTGAGTTCCCCTGGTCCTACCTTTTAGTTTTTTAGAAATTTAATATAAATGACAACCCAACAGTATACACTATAAATCAAACTAACCATGGAGCCATGGAGATTAATGAGATCAATTTAACCTTTTTCCGTTTATTCTGTCTTAACTGCATCATCATTAAATGTAATTTAGTGATTTACTTGAATTTGTAAATTAAAATTAAACTCTGCTCAATGTGACAGGTGCCGTGACTGGAGGCCAGATGGGTCCAGGGGAGCTTCTGCAGCAGCGGCTGCTTTGTGGGCAGGTCAGAGAGGCGCTGGGCATCCTGGAGGCCATGGACTGGAGCAACATGGGTGACGAGTGCTTCCGAGGCCTGAGCTCAGTCACCAATCACCTGCTGAGGCTGGAGCTAAACGCAGAGAGAGAAGGTGGGTCTCTGGATCAACACTTCAGGCTTGTTACAGATAGGGGTTTTAGTTTTAACCATATTTATGTAAACTTAGAGCTGCACTATTGAAAAAATCCTGATTCACAGTGGAACAAACGAGATGAGAGAGAGAGAAGAAAGCTAGTACTTTGAAACATGTCACAGTTACTAAGAGGAAAAAAACATGCCATTATGGTAGCAAATTGGTAACTGTAGTTGACCTTCATATTTGCCTAATGGGTTGTAGTTTTCTAACCTAGCCTGCTGACCCTCGAGAGCCATTAATGTCACAAGAAATTGATGAAACTATGATATTGGATGGATTTTTATTCATATATAATTTCTGTTAATTTCTGCTGTTGCCTCTGGCACCTTCCTAATTGGTTTCTATTCCAGACTAACTTTTTGAGAAGTTAAAGAAAGTTAAACAAAGAAGCAAATGACAATACTATGTTAGGTACACTATATTATTATTTTTTATGTAAACGTAGAGGTCTTTGCTTGTAATAAATTGTTTGTGTTTTCTTTATTTATTGTTTCATTATGAGTGTTTCTATTCTGTCTGTAGCCCAACTAGAAGCGGCACTGGGTGTGTTTTATGCACCAGCTGCTCCTCTCACTGATACGGTGATACTAGAGTATAAGGAAGCAATCTACAAGCACGCCCGTCGCTTTTTTCACCACCTCCTCAGGTAACACACTGTCCTGTAGCTTAATTCATCCAAATACATACATTAACAGTATGTTCCCAGTAGTAATAATAATAATAATAGGTAATTAAAATGTAAACCAATCAATAAAAATAACATGGTGATAAGATGCCTGATCACTAATTTAAAGCTGCATTTTAAGGCAGTTACCAAAATATTGTATTCAGTTATTATTAAAACACTCTGTAGGGTGCAGAATCAGAATAAGAAATACAGTCCAAAAATGTCTTTCAGAAAATGACATCTATTGAAGATACAATTTAATACCGCTTGTTTACCGCTGACTATTGCTATTTAAAAAAATTCTAAAAAGGAAATAGCTTTTGAATGTCATCACACGCACGCATGGATGCATCTTTGAGTCATTCATAAGGCAAAGCACCACACATGCACCTGTTTAGACTGTTGTTTCATATTCCCTTCTGCCATAAGAGCCTTTTGAAATGCCTGTTTGACTGAAATAGACCCTGTTGTTCCCACACACTGCTGCTTACTGCTCTCCATCCTGCAATTACCTCCCATTCCCTCTCTCTCTCCCTCTGTAGCAGAGCTGGAGCGTTGTTTGGCATCCCTCCTCCTCTCCTCTCTTATCGCCTACCTGCATTCTTTTTCTCTCCATCAACATCAAATGAAGGAAGCCCTCCTTCCCCCCACACACCTCCTCTCTCCGCTTGTGTTTGTTTGTTTCATGTTGGCTCTAGACAGAAAAAAAGTTGAGGTGTTTTGTACCAGGAGATGCAGCTCTTTCTTTCTCTCTCCCAGCTTTAATTTTGGATAATAGGGCTCGCTACTATCCGTTCAATTATTGTCAGATTTCTATGCAGAGATGCATGTGGATGTGTGGAAAGTAGGGAGGTGTGTGTTTTTTGTTTGTGTGTGTGTAGATATAAGGATGAAATACGCACACGTGACCTATACATCTTCGCATTTTCATCTGAAGTGCGTATTTTTAGATCAATGATTGGATGTTGTCATGTTTCCTCTTAAACTGTCCACTTAACTTGAGTTGTCTCTGCAGGCACCAGCGCTTTGAGAAGGCCTTCCTCCTTGCTGTAGATTTAGAAGCAAGAGACTTATTCATGGTGAGTGGAGAGTAAATTTAATTTCATTCAAATTTATTTCTGAAAACAATGTGACACTCAGACTTGATAAAAAGGTTGCTGACCTTTATAGTAGAGCTACAATAATTAGTTGGTTAATCTCTTAGTAACCAACTATTAAATTAAGGGTCAACTATTTTGATAAGTGACAAAACCTTTTGAATCATTTATAAGAGGAATATGTCCACATTCTCTGATTCCAGCTTCCCATAATGTTTTCTGATTTCTTTAGTCTTCAGTGATAGAAAACTGTTGGTCTAACAACTAATCAACTAAACAACTAACAACTAAACTAATAAATAACCAACAGATTAATTGATAAAATAATGACTTGCAGTCCTATATTATAGTAAAACCCAACATTGGATGGAGTAAATTAATTTCTCTCTAATAAAAAAAAAAAAAAAAAAAAAAAAAAAAAGAATCACAAATAATACAAACATGTAAAGACCTAATATATGTGCTCAGTGACTACAGAAAAGTAGAAAACACATTTAATTCAATATACTTGTAGCCAATCGCAGCACAGATATTTTTCCTACTTACTTACAATTTCCAAATATTCTTATTTTTACCGGATAGTTTCACAGAAATTAGGCTCCAGTAATCATAAACTATAAGATTTTGTTGGCACTGCTATGTGACATCTAACATATCTTACAATATTTTTCAAACAACCAGTGATGTTACTGACAATTAATAGATTCCTTCATAATACACTTGCGGGGTAAGTGATGGGGACAAAATCCACAGCCCTCCACAGCCCTGTGCAAAATGTATTTAAAAAGCTCATTCTAATATGAGGCTACAGTTGTGAAAAAATCAATCCAATATCTTATTTATTGTTATTTTAGTTATTTTGTTTTTTGGTATGATCTGTCCACTGCAGTTGAAAAGGAAAACAGTCCATTGAGACATAAAGAGGTACATTTTTACTAAAAAAGACTACTTGTGGAAGATGTCTACAAACACATTCACATTTATATTTTAATTGTTCTTTCACTGTTGTACCCTTGTAGTTCTCATTTGCACATGACTTGTAATCAATGTGTAACCCGTGTGTGCATGTGCGTGTGTGTGTTTGTGTCAGAGAGCAGGTGTGATCTCAGTATGGGCCCCTATCTTTTCACAACCTCCATGGCCTCAGCTCGGCCTTTTCCTCTCCTCTCATCTTCCCTCTAACTCGCTCTTTCTTCCACTCCACACTAAAATGCTCTTCTATGTGTTTGACCCCCTTTTTCATGGGGCCCCCTTTGCTCCATGCTTCACCAACACCCTAGACATTAATACAGACCCACACACACACACTCATACACACACACTCCTCTTGTGCCCTCAATCACACTGATAGCACTGGTTCCAATTCCCTCCCCACTAAGTAGTGCTGCTGGGAAGCCGAATTGAAAAGGTGGAGTCGAGCCTGTGGACCTTGAAAGGAGTGCGGGGAAGGGGGGCAGAGAGGAGGTGAGGGGGTAGCGGTGTAGATGAAAAACTATATGACAAATGCAAGAAAAAAAAAGGAGAGAGAAAAGCAACAAGGTCTTGCTCTGTCACTTTGGATGTGTAAAGAGATGAGTAAAAAGGGAGAGGAAGAAACAGGACATGATTTTGGAGACAGAGGTGAGAGACATATTTGCCATTAATTCTCAGTGTTGAGATTGAACTGAGGTGGAGTTAAAAATAAAAATAAAATCCAGCTGCAGTGATAATTGTCTTAGAGCTACATGTACAATTATATATATGTACATTATGTGTCAAATCCTATGTAAATATATCTAATTGTAAATAAACAACACTTCCTAAAACTTACTGGGTCTCAGTCATGACAATGTTAGGTCATATAGATGACCAGGCAATCTTAATTTGTAGGTATCCACAAACAAAAGGCTTTAGTTTATTCACTATGTTTTTCTATAATATACATATGAGAATTTTTTTTTTAAAAAAGGTTCTGAAATTTAGCATTTCAGGGACACTTATAAACTGATATTTTCAAATTCTTTTCATATTTTGTTCCAAGTTCTTGACCATGAAATAGATAAAAAGTACAAGCAACCTTTGTAATTTCAAAATGCCATATATAGTAATAACTACTGAAAGCAGTAGTAAAAAACAAGATTCATTTGGATCTCTGCAACATGTGTGTCCTTGAATCCTGATGACATTGACGTGGTGTTATCTAGTCATCTCACACATTATTGGAGCTCATTCAATTGTCCATTTCATTTGTTCAAGTACTGCCTGTCAGTTTCTCTCTTTCTCTCGCTTAAAAATATTTACATACATTTTCTGGAACAAAACACAGTTTAAAATCAAATCAGCAGTTTACACTCACTTCATGAATCAGACTTTGTATTTTCTTATTATGAAAAACAAATTTAAGAGAGAAGACAGATATAACAGATATTTGCAGATCTATTCATCCCAGATCTGTAACACACTTAATGTTCTGTCTCAACGAGCATTTTCAAGCACTTTTTTTGCCTCAGTGACCAAGAGAGCAGCATCACATCATCCGAAAAGAGCGACAGAGAGTAGAAGAAAAAGAGAGCGTTGACATTTCACCCCTCGCTCTGTCCCTCGCTCTAATTAGGTTGTGTTGTTGCTTTAACCTGCTGGTCGGCTGATTGAGTTGAGGTGGAGGGGGTTAATGAGGGCAACCCCCATCCTAACTGAACTCTTTCTAACTTCCAACTTGCCCACAAAACTCCATCACGCACCATCGACTTGATACAGTCCACACACACACACACAGAGATAACGTGTCCTTACCTTCTGGAAACGCCCAGCATGATATACCCCCCCACCCTCTATCACCCGACCCCCAAGCCCTCAAGCCCCATTGTTTCCCAGCTAACAATGGAGGCCCTCCAAGCCTTTCTCCAAAAGAGAAGCCTTTTGTTAAAATGAAACACTTTAGTGTCGGGGTAAATTGAGGGGGAGGAGGAATTGGTGGTAGGGGGGTGTTTTGGCGGAGGTGCAGGTTGGGGGTGTATGTAGAGGTAATAGTAGGGGGTTACTGAGTCGTTTGCATTTTTTTTTCATAATTGCCGCTGTTCTGTAGCTCCCTAATTAGCCTTTGATAATGAGTTGATAATGTAACCAATTAGGTCATTCGTCAGCCAAGTCAAGTCGAGGACAAGTTTTTTTTTTCTCCAGCTCCCTCCTTTTTTTTTCTTTTTCTTTCTGGGTCTTTGGCTCTTGATGTAGCTTGTTAATTAAATCATATTGTGTGATAGCCGAATCTGATGCTGGCTCTCTTGTTCTGCAATGAGGGCTTGTACTGTTTCTTGTTAGATGCGCTAGCAGTAAGGCAAGCTGCATCTGTTTGGTTCACCTCCTATCTTCCTCCTCTATCTGATGCCAGGCTCGGCGGTGCTGGAGGAGGAGGAGGTATCGCACGTCTTCAGCAATAAGCTCATTGTTGTTGCTCAGATGAGTAATTAGCATTATTAAAACCTTAAGTCCTTAACACCTATCTGATATAAGTGTTAGTCAAACACAAGGCTCCTGGATAACAGGTGTGTCAGAAAACAAGTGTGTGTGTGTGTGTTTGCATGTTCAGCATCCCTGTCCAGGGATTATTCATATGTTAATTAGTGGATATGTATTTTTATGTTTGAATACCTGTGCCTGTGTGGATTTGTGTCCTGTCTCTGTGTCAATATTTGATTGTACTGTATGTTTGTTAACAAAGGTTAAAGGAAAATTCCACCCTAAAACATTTTAGCCCATGAACTGGAATTTCTGGGTCTAATTAGTACTTAGTGTATTTCTTGTTATTCCTGCCGATAACTTGTTACATGCAGGGGTTGCGAAGGAGTTTGATAGCAGAGAACTTTAATAAAAGGATTTGATGCCAGTCCCTCAGAATCAAAGAGAAAATGCTTCTCTTTCAAGCCGCCTTTTGGTTTGATGTTTCTTTTACAGGTAGAAACGCATCTTGGAGGAAACTAAAGGAGACTAAAGCTGTGCCCAAAACCATTCCCTCATTCACTTATTCACTATTCCCTCAATAATACTAGTACATTGAGATTTGGACCCTGACAAATTATAATAATTTTGACTCATCACAGATAGTAGTGTGGTGAACTGTACACATCTATCAACAGTAGATGTGTACAGTAGTTGTAGGATTTCTAAGCAATAGGTAATGCGGTGGACATGGTTTAGTAATTATTTGTTTAGCCACTATATATTGTGCATCAGATTACATACATATAATTCTGACACTCAAATATAGCAGATTAGGTGGTAAATAGGGAGTGATTTCTGACACATGACATGTACATCTCACTCTTTTGCTGTTACTACAATATCACTATTCCTGTTATTCTGTCCACCTCCACCTCTCTACACCAATAGCAACAAGTTGTGTCTCATTATCTGTGAAATCTTGAACGGCATTGTTGGAAATGTATAAAATCATAAACTGATGTCAGAGCAGGTGTAATCAAATAATAAAAGTAACATAAGTATTACGGAGTACAGGTGAAGTGAAGAGAGCATTGTGTCACTGTTGGTCACATGTCAGAAACCAAAAAGGTCAAAGTGTTTCTTTGTACACTTTAAAAAAAAAAAGAGCAAATCTACACTGTAGGTTCATGTATGTATTTCCCATCGATCCTGTTTGACAGTAACACTCAGCCAACATACAGACGTGAACCCTTCTATTAATGTGCTGTAAGCGCTGCTGTGTGCCAGTTAACCTAATCCTTCATTTACTTGGAAGTAACCCAAATATCAGTCTATATCAGGCTCTTAGAGTCCACCTCACCCCCACTCCCTCTCCCCAAAATGGCCCTCTAAAACGCCCCTCTTTATCAGTGCGGTTAGCTGGCGTGCTGCAACCCCTAAAGCTCTTATATAAATAAGATTAGTGTCGCGTTTGAGCGTCAGGGAATAAGAGGTGTAATATCTGATGGTTTTATATGCAGTATTATTGTTATCCCTTCTTAGTCGGGCTGATACTCTCTCTCTCTCTCTCTGTCTCAGTCTCTGTCTCACTCTCTCTCTCTCTGTCTGTCTGTCTGCCACTCTCTCTCTCTCTCTCCCCTGCTAGTTCTCCATTTGTCTCTTTCTCTCTCATTTCACATTTGTTCGTTTATTCTTTTTCTGGGTCTCTCTCTCTCCAGATTCAGACAGTATTATGAGGAGCTAAGCTGGAATAAAGCGCCCCAGCATCAAATGTTCATATTGTTCTGTTCTGTCTGTCATAAAGTCTCTCTCTCCCCACTCTCACACACATGAAAACCCTTGTTGTGATTTTTGCCTTCTTCCTGTCTTTTATGTCTAGTTCACACTCTCTCCCTGCTCTTTCCTCTTTCTTTCCTGCTCACACACCTCACTATCAGTTCACTATAATGCCTCCTCTGCTGCTTAATCTTCTGCTGCTCTGTTTGTTATCAATTAGGAAGCCTCACTCATATCTAATTGAGGGGCCATGTCCTCGTTCACAGTGCTTGAATTAGCCACCTCAGTCCTGGGAGCCGATTTAGGTTCTTTTGAGGCCATTTTGTTGTCAGCCATTTTCACATTTCCTCCTAACTCCTCGCCACAGAGGGCAGGCACCACACTATAATTACCCAATCTGTTCCCATTCATACTCTTCAATTTCAGCACCTCTCTCTCTCATTCTCTTTTACTCCCCCCTCTCTCCCTGCCTCAATTCCTCTCTGTTCCCCATCTCTTTTGGAAACCAGCACCCCCCTCTTTTTTTCCTCTGGGGTTACAAAAGCTGGGTTACAATATGGGGGTATTAGGGCCGGGTGCAGGCTCAGCTGGGGGCTGGCTTTAGCCAGTTGAGGGTTATCCATGGCGAGCCCTGAGTCACGGCACTGATGTCCTGTGATGTCGCTGAGGCGGAAGACTTTCCTTAACATGCTGTACCCTTTGATGGGCCCTCAGGCCCTGCTCTCGGCTCAAGGAAACCCTGTGACCCTGGGTAGCCCCTCGTTGGGTGCCAAGATGAGGGTTTGATTCTCTCTCAGTTCAATCAATTTAGGTTGAATGTTGCAGAAAATCTGCTTCCTTTCTGTTTAAAAATTTCACAATGTATCGTTTTAATTTTTCTCACTTTTACTTTTACATCCAGTATCCACAATATATTTGTATATTTCATTCAAGTCACTGGGCATGATTTGCGGCTGGTCACTGATGGTTTCCACTGGAACAAATGTGGCAAAATAATGGTTTTCTAGCTAAATTGTGTATTTGTTTTATTATTTCTTTCTTTATTCATTTATGATTTTGTGTCTTTAGTTATTTACTTCACAGCTGCTTTGGGAGAAGTGACCTTTCTGTATGAAACATTTATGCCATCAGCAAAATGTTTTATTTTACACTGGGAGAATTTAAAGGGACAAACCAGAAGACATTTCAAGACATTAAGACAAACTATTAGTGGTCATTGATTCTTAAGTGAACCATTGGTAGATACTACATACTTTGTCATCATTGTCAGTACAAGTTCAGATTTTTTGTAAATCCAACTGTATGAGTTAAAATTTGTACTTTTTAGGAGATTGTAACTTTTCTTTTTGATTTGCACACATAGATATCCAAACATTATTGACAGTGTTGAATGTCTTGACTGTGTAATAAAACCTGCTACAACATCATTTAATTGTTGATGGGACTAAGCTTCCATTATACATACTAAGGTAAGAAATTAACTAATTAACTAACAATTAGTAATAAATTAGTAATAATAACAGAAAACCACTTTGACTGTCAGATGTTGTGGACATTGAATGCCAAATGTCACACAGAGAAAGAAAAATGTTTTTCCAAAAATGTTATATATATATTTTTTTTATTTGTTTTACATTGTGAGAGAATGTTTTCCCTTTACAGGACTCTCAAAAATCAAATGCTTTTGAGTATATATACTTTTTAATGCACATTTTGTCTATTTTCCATTATAAAGGGACTCCTGTACTTGTAAGCTGCTTAGAATGAATTTTGGACACACTGAATGTCTCTCTTGAAATTTGAATTGAATCTGATTTATTAATGCTACAGTTAAAGAATTAATTTGATTTTTCAGCTATTTAAATAGAATATGAACTGACCTTAGCCTTGCCTGTAGCCTGGAGGGCTTTAAAACAGGAACATTGTGGTTATTAATGAATAGTATGACAGCCTTGAGCTTTAAATCAGCCACCCTCAGACATCATTTAGCAATATTATCTCTCTTCATGGCTGTGCGAGACTCAAACAGAGAGATACAGAGGATACATGCTGTTTCCAATATTGTCACAGGCTGATATAGTAATATGCTCGGCTGGATATGTTTCTCCGTAAAGAGAGAATACCAGCATTTCTGAAAGGTGAACAGTCCCTCGCCTCCTCTCCCACTTTTGAAATGTGACAGATAACATCCTCTGAGTTCAAACCCAGAGAGACGAGGGTGTGGATGGGGGGGGGCTGATTTCAAAGTTTTTTGAGTTTTTCATCCAACCGGTGCTCTTTCTGATGTTGGTCTTCAAACGGCTCATTTTTTTCTGTCATTTCATCTGTTTCTTCCTTCTCCCGCCAAAACACCGCCCCCACCCCTCCAAAAAAAAAGAAAAAAAAACCCTATTGTCACCGGAGCCTAGATTCATTTTAGATTAACGTTTGCGTTTCTTTCTGTCTTGCATTACCTTCAAAGGACCTCCATTATGTTGCCAGCGATAAGGGCGAGGTGGTGCTAGCAGATGTAGCCAAGACGAAAGCGAATGAAATCGAGGCCCAGGCCATCACAGGAAATGGTAAGAAAATAATCATAATGTCTAACCAAAAATACACCAAATGTGACTCGTTATTTCTTCTCACATCTGAAACGAAAGGTGGATGCTTGATAACCTCTGTAACTCACCCACTCCGAAATGCTATTCTGACATCTAACACCAGGTATTTTCTCAGGCTCTCACCCTAATTTAATAGCACCAAGGAGAATTACATCAGATCATGTTTGACAGATTAAGAATGTAAAAATGGAAAACTCACCTGTTGCCTTTTTTAAAATACAATACCAACTATAGTAATAATTGAAATTGACATAGTGAAACAAGCTTTCATTGCACGTTTGGAAGGTGTGAAAAATAAATGTGATTAATACACGTTTATTAAGTACCTTTACATAACCACTAACAGCACAACGAATCATGGTAAAGTTTTTTTTCTCCAAAGTGGATTTGAAAAACAAAAGTGTTTAATTTCAGACTAATGAAATACATTGAAGTCAACAAAGTGTTTTTGAGGAACCAGCAAGAAAATGAGCAAAGGCCCATTTTTGTGTCATTACTTCAGGCTGTGCTCCTGCCCTTTGACAAACACTCCTGAGAGCACATACCAGAGGGGATCAAGCCGAGTTCCTGATTACACACGCACATGCACACACACACGCAATTCCTAACAGAGGCCTATAAGGCCAACGGCTGAGCAGAAAACATTCAAATTTGTGAAGGAACTAGATGAACATGTCTGATGAGTCCTTCATTTATGCGTGTGTGTTTGTGTTTGTGTGTGTGTGTGTGTGTGTGTGTGGGTGTGGGTGGGTGTGTGTGTGTGGGTACTCACAGACAACCAAATGAGGCAAGAGAGGTATTTAACTCCACTGTATAAGGTCAAACCCCCAAGGCTGAGGGTCTGTGTGTTTGTCTGTGAATGAAAATGAGCGTTTGTGTAACTGTGAGGCCTGTTTGCATGCAGTCTTTTTTTTTTCCTAATGTGATGCGTAACACACACACACTCCTCCTCATAAGCCTCTTAATTATGTCCTCGATGATTTATCTCCATCACCTGCAGCACGTCCTATCCTTGGACAACAACAGTGCAGAGAAAGAGGGAAGATGAGACAGAAGAGAGGAAAAGAAAGGATGAAGTAAAGAGGGAGGAAAGGGTGAGGACAGAAATTAGGAAGCAAAAAAGGAAAATAAAGGAGAGAGGAATGGGGGAGGAAAGGAAATAAATTTAACTTGAACAATAAAGAAGGTGGAGGAAACTAAACGGAAAGAAAAATGGAATGAAAAATTAAAGGATGCATGAATATATTTAGGGTGAGAAAAGAGAATCTAAAGTAAGAAAAACAAAGTTTATAGATGGCTTCATTTCATCAGGATGTTACACGGTAGACATGGTAGATGGTTTGACTGGGAGTGTTGACATGATGAGGATATTGACACCGTGTCACAGCCAGTTGTGATGATGCCTCTCTTTAAGTGTCTTTAGCAGCAAATGTAACATAAACATGCACTAGAGGTTAGTTCAGTTTTGCACTGCAAGGATAAAGCAAATAAATTGCCCTCTTTTTCATTATAATGAAATAAATATTATGTAAAAACTGAATAATAATAAAATCTAATTATAAAACATTGCTCCTCTGAGCAAGACAAGCAAACCGAAAACAAATATTTGCTCTTAGATAAATATTTATTCTCTAACATGGTGCGTGTGTGTCTAACAAATAAGTCAGTATCAATGCTGATCTGCTGTTGAAATACAAACTGCATCTACAGGTATGTTTGGTTGCGATATCATCAGAGTAGATGAACATTTCCATATGTTTCAACTCATAAGGCCAGTGTCCTTCCATGTAGAATGAACATGTGTGTCATCAGTTACATGCTTTTCAAACACATGTTCTCACGGTGCAGCTAGAGTGACCTTTGGCCCAGCCTGACAAACTATCTGTTTGAACACACGCATGCGACTGAAATTTGTTTGTACTCAGTCATAGTCACACACCACAGATCTAGTTCAGAGTGAGTCTCTTGTGTTTGTGTAAATACTGCATATGTACTGTATGTCTGTTGCACACATACATTGTTAAACAGAAGTTTCAAAGCAGTCTGTTTTGTTCATGCAAAGCAGTTGTTCCCTACATACCCAACACGTCCTGAATGACCTGCGTCAGGTCAACTTCTTGTTATGACCGCAAATACACACATGTTCACTGTAGAGGTATGTGCACAAATGCAAACATACAGCATTTTTTTAAAACCTCATCTGAAATTAGATGCTAAAATATATTTCAGTATATTTTAAACAACAGTCAGATGCACATATGGACATTGAAACAAGGGTGTGTTGCTGTAATCATTCGTTTTCTTAGCAAAAATGTATTTCAAAAATATACCTGAAGATAATATGAGCTTTGTCTTAGTCAAATAAAAGTTGATATCTTCCATAGTTGGTCTTTTTAGTAAAACATCCCCTCTGTGTCTTGACAGTATTTCTCTGTTCAGCTGCAGTGGAGGGATCTAACAAAAGAGGGGAGATTTGATTTGACTCTTTTGGACGGCTGGAGCTTTGTATTAGCTTCAAATAACTTTTAAATACACTTTTGCACAGAAGGAGGGCTGTGGATTTTGTTCTCCATCACTTACATTGAAAGTGCATTATGACGACACCTCTTACCGGCCAGTATGAACAGTAGGAATGATTATGGCAAGACAAATATGTGTCAGTGTTTATTTGGGCACTTGACTGTTGTTCACTTTTGCTGTTGAAGTGAATTACCATTAATCACAGGTTATAAATAACACTTACATTATTACAAAAAAAACTTTCTTCCACATTATGTGCAATAAATAGAGGAGAAATACAGTGGCTGTTTGTTAGTTTTAAATTCAGTCTTGAAATTGTATTTTTGTAAAAATGGGTGAAATAATTGGGTAGACTGATGTGTGCTAGTTAAAATTTGTTTTTCTTTTTAACCTCTCCAAGGAAATGATTTAATATCCAGTGATCCCCTGCATCATCAGGCGGATGAGGAGCTTCTGCTTCTTTGCATTAAAAGGAGTGTGTTGAGGTGATTTGGGCGTCTGATCAGGATACCTCATGGTTGCCTCCCTGTGGAGGTATTCCAGGCACATCCAACAGGGAGGAGACCCCGGGGCAGAACTAGAGCACACTGGAAGGATTATATATGCCATCTCATCCACAAGGAAGAGCATGAGGACATGAATGTGTATGATTGGGCTATTTTGCTAATCCAGCTACCATCACAACCCAGATGTGGATAGCAGTAGATGGATTAATTATAGAACATCATTAGCTAGTTTAGCAGTCAGACAGCAACGTCCACATCTCTAAACTTGTGGTCAGTGGGTTTTATTTTATTTCCCCGGCAGCTGCTTTACACCTGGAATTAACTACAATTCATTGCCCGGTAGGACAGAAAAGCAACCAGCTGTGCTTTTCTTGAGTGAAAACAGCTGATCTAGGCCATCAGCACCCTGGATTATTTCATTTCACTTCAAGAAGACATCAAAACGAGTTGATTTGCATTGGAATAAACATATCTCATACTATTACTGGGATCATTTCTCACTTGTTTTCTGAAAAATGACTCAATACCAGATTGAGTGGTGCTTTTTAAGGTTTTATGGTGGATGTCTTTTGCTGCGCACCGACTGTAATCTGGAATCAGATTGGGCATAGAAACTGGATTTCTATGCACATCTTCTCATTATTCATGTGTGTCTTTTGTGAACCCAAATGAACAGACATTCAGCCTTCACTTGTACACACACATACATAAAAACACACAATAGAGGACACACATCTCATCTTAGAAATGGTCCCTTTTTATAACAGCATTGGAAAGCAAACAAGTGTTTTGATTTGGATAGATGCAGCATACAGCATTGTGAGAGGCAAAGTAGCGAACAAGTGCGAGGGAAGGCTTCTCTTTCTTTTCTTTTGAGTAGCGTTTTGCCAAGAGGAGAAGCCAAGTTGTGTTGCCTGATCGTTCTGTCTCCCCCTCACAAAGGCTGATGTGACTACTGGGTCTTTCAATGGGCAAAGAGACAAGAGCTTTATCTGAAGATCCACTTCTCCACCTCCTCTCACTCTCTCTCTCTGTCTCTGTCTCTATTTTCTTGGTCGTTACAGTAAAAGCCTGTTAGCTCCGGTGTGTGTTGAAGGAAATCTGCGTTTGTCTCTGCTCTCCTCTCAGCCGTGTTGGTTTCTCTGTTCACACAACCTCCGTTACTGTTCAACAGCTCGTCTCATTTCAGTACTTCAGTGGCATGAAACAATATTGTCAAGGCGTGAAATCCGAATCGGCAAAAACCTACACTCACATACAGAAAGCAGTTTACACAAACCGTATAAAGATGATAAATTATAAGGCTTAGAAACACACAGAAATCAGACAAAATCTCTGCACCATGTATTAATCACTGTAGAACATGCAATATACAGACAGATGGCAAACCTCAATAAATATATATGATATGGCTTTCATTGTCACCAGAACCCAGTTTAAACACCTATGTGAGATTTTGGAGCGACTGAAAACCGGCCTGTGTTAAACAATGCAGATCTCTGCGTTGGTTGGGGAAACAGTGAGATCCAGGAAATCCAATTGGAGTAACAGATTAATGCATTTGAAGTCATATAAGACACCAAAGAAACACAACACTTTTTAAAACTTACAGACATGATTTTACAACAAAGAGAAAGTTGTCAGAGCAGTAACTGTTGTATCTTGTACAATGAAATGCAGCGTTCACTAGGAATGTGTACCTCCATGTATGATCAGCCAATGCAGCGCCTAGAAACACAGCCCTATCACTCATTAGAATGGGGTGAGTGCGTTTACGAAAGATAAAACAGTCACCGCTATGCTAACTTTTTAAAGTTGTGAGTATTACAGTGTGGTGTTTTGGCGTCCGATAAATCTTTAAATGCATTCATCTGTATCTGTAACACAACTTGCATTGTTTTAACGCAGGGCTGATTTGTATCTGAATGTAGCTTTAGACAACACTTTCCACTACCATCATCAAAGCATTAAATGAAGGAATAACTACCTCCAGTAGAATTAAGATTTATATATGAATAACAATAACTTTTAATTTCCCCTTGGAATTAATAAATTATCTATATCTATTTATTTATCATAACTAAAAAGTAATCTGTTTCCGACTCCTAACCAATCAGAACAGTACACCCCAAGGAGACCAAAAATGTGCCTATAAAATGGCAACAATGGAGAAACGGCAACATATACAGTATGACAAATTACTATGAATCTACTACATCAGTCACATAAATTATCCAAAAAGGAAGCAATATCACAGAAAGTGAGTAGAAAAAAGTTCAATGGAACATTGATAATATATTTGTTTCACACAAACGGTTTAAACATAATATACAATAAATACTCTTATGTGCTTTAGGTTGTGTTAAAATATGTGGCTGCAACATACAGTGTGTTTCCTTCAGCTACAGTTTCAATCATGTCACAGAAAGCAATAAAACAAAACAATGTTTATTCACACTTACGTGTGTGTGTGTGTGTGTGTGTGTGTGTGTGTGTGTGTGTGTGTGTGTGTGTGTGTGTGTGTGTGTGTGTGTATAGACCCTCTGAGAGGCAGAAATGGTGTGTGTGGTTCCAGCAGCCTCGGGGACAGACAGATGGAGAGGAACCAGACTGCAACAGGACCTTCGTACCCAAGCACTCCCACAACACAGTGAGTTACATGTCCAGTATATGTATGTATGTATGTGTGTGTACACGCATGTGTATGTTACTGTATATTGAGGATTTTGAGTGAGTCTGTTTTCATAATTTTGTTCATCTTGTTACAGTAAATGTTATTACAATAATATTTAGCTCAACTTTTTATAAATAAAGCCCCCAGACTCATTTTGTGTGCAGAGGATTCACTTTTTTACTTTTACATGTCGTCTCCCACGGCAATTCACCATTGTCTGCGTATGAATTGTATAAGAGTGTCAGTGGCCAAATGACCCAGCTGCATCCTAAACGCCTTCAGTCCCAGTGACATTTCAAATGTCAAAGCCACATCAGTTCCGGGTCTTACGCTTCCAGCCATCCCAGTGCTGAAACCAGAGCTGTTTAGCCACATTTAAAAACACCACTGGAGTCCATTTTTACCACGGTTCAGTCTCCAGCGTGCTGACAAACTCCCTGTTTCAGAGTGATTGTTTAATACACTTGTCTATGTGAATGACATGTTGAAGCAGTGTGACTAAAGACACACTGAAAGCGTGCCTCTCTTTGTCCCTGCCTCTCTCTCTCACACACACAAACAGATACATATAAATATAGCCATCCACATCTCTATTATTGTTGGATGGAGGGAGTATAGGGGATGGGGGGTGATGGAGGGGCATTTCTTGTCATACCCCAACTAACATATTGGAGTATTTATATGGGATTTGTGTGCATTAGATAAAAAGGCGCTCTTGTTCTTTTCATCCTCATAGGCTTTTCATGGCTGTTTGACTGTAACAATGATGACTCTCTGTACCCCCCACCCCCCACCCCTCCACTCTGCGTTTCTCTAAGCCCCCTCCATCCATCCCAAATCCCTTCCTATCGGCCAATTTAAACAAGCAGGGTCCAGAGAGAGAGCGAGGGGAAGAGACAGAGAGAAATGTTCGGTCCTAAGCTCTTTTTAAAAACAGTAAAAGGAGTGAGATGAGGAAAAAAAGAGTGGTAAAGAGGGTTAGGGCGATTTGGCAGCCAAAAGCCCGGTTGTACTACCCCAGGTCTTCCCCTGCACCGCAGACACAGGCTAAGAAAGCAGATCCCCAGCTCCTCAAAGATAATGGCCACAGAGAGAAAGAGACAAAGGCCTCTGCTTTTTTATTGCACTATTTCCCCCCTCCTTTACAACAATTTTATATATTGAAACCCCCCCCCCCCTCCCCTTTGTAATCTGGTCTCCGATGAAGTTTCATTGTTTCTCATGTGAAGCCAATGACAGCTTAGCTGAGATGGAGTAGGGGAAGCATTATATTGCGGGCGTTCTCCCGTTTGGCTCGCTGAGAAAAGAGCAGAGACAGAGAGGGAGGCGAGCACAATGGCAGTTTGGGGGCTCCTCGCCGATTCCCGCATTCCCCAAATCCGACTCTGTGTGTGGAGACGTGAACGAGAACGAGACGGGAATCTGGGACCCATCCCAATGTTCCTTTGATGGCTGCTGGTCTCTCTCGCTCATCACATACTCCTCTGTCAGCGGTGTAAGGAGAATGGAGGCTATTTTTATTTATGCTCAGTAAGGCCAAGGCAAAGGCTTTTATATTTGACAATTACATTTAAATTTTTTACATATTTGATATTAATTTCCAGAATGTGTAAGCAGCAATGCTTCTGTATCTGTGTTTGTGAGTAAACTAATCTAAAGCTAAAAACAGAAGCACTGAGGTTGCACTTTTGTGACAGTTTACCAATATTCATTATCAAAGTAATGAGCCCTGATCAATGAAAATCTGGTACCGGCCCATATTGATGGAGGTGAGAACATGATTTTACTCAAGTGTTAGTTTGTAAAACCTGTTAAGAAAACTGCTTCATAACCTCGTTAGTATGAGTATTGTGTTTCATAGTATTGTTTTAGGACATGTCTGCAAAGAGTTGGAAGAGGTTCACATCACGGGTGAAAGAAATTAATTATTGCTCATTTAAAATTGTCAATAGTCATTATGACTATAAGTCTTTGTTGACTGCTTGATATAAACCTGTCTGAAAGTCATTTCAAACACTAGCAGTGATTTTTGATTGAGACACGAGTGCAACGTTCAAACAGCTCCTACTTGTTTTATCTGGTTGACATGCTCATGTATTAATTAATGCGCCTGGTTGAAGAGTCCCTGGTCCCAGAAGATGCTCTAAATAACATTTTTAAAGTTTTGTCTCCAGCTTTTCTACCCTGCCAATCAGTGCATGCGTCACTCTGTTACTTGAATCTGGTTCTGTGTTTCATGAACGTAGCTTCATGTATGATCTTTAAAAAAAAATGCAGCCGATGTAACTCAGTTCTCTTTTTGTTTTTTTTTAGGGTTGATGGAAGATGCAATCCGAAGAGGCCACAGGCAGAGAACATACGTGTGACTGTGAACCCAGATGTCTTCAGGTCACTGAGGCAAACAGGTGCGTCTGTCTGTCTGTCTGTCAGTCATACTTAAAACACCTGTATCTCTGTTGTGTCTGTGACAGACGAGTGATATGATCAAGGTTTAACCTTTGTGGGAATAGAAATAAGCAACAGTTAATGTGAAGATTGCTGACTGGTTCTCTGGATCTTTAGAGAAATGTAGAAGTGTGTTCATGACGCTTCATTTTCAACAAGCTGAAACACTGGATTCTTTTCCAGCTGTTATACTGTGGTTTTTTTTTGTTGCAGAAAATTGACAATGTGAGTCCAGTATACTCACTCATGGTAATGTAATAATTATTGTCATTGCTTATTCAACAATAATAGTGTGAAAATCTATATTATTTCATATTGTTTCATTTTCAAAGTCTGGGAAACAGTACGTCTTTGATAGTTACCCCAACAATTCACACCAGTTACACCATTGCATATTTTTGATCAACCATTATACACCATTATAAACATAAGTCACCTGTTACATTTTTAGTAAGACACTATTTTTTATCCTTATACCTTTTTATCCAGAATTTATGATAAATTGAAACAATCCCCTTTTGTCTCATGTCTCGTTCAAACTTTTATTAGGCATGCGTCGTTGTTTCCTTCTGACTTTAAACAAAACCGCCATCAATTTTGCTCTTAATTCCTCCAAACTACCTCCAACATACCCGTCATCAGTAACAGCTGATGAAGAGAGTTATATTAAATCACAGCTCATCATGTTCAGCATGTCTGTTTCAGGGCCATGTTTTAAACCCTGCAAAAATCCTCCGGCGACATTCAGCCTGTTTTATTTTCTAAATGTAGCCTGAGTGCTGCTTTCTCCAGGTCTCAGATGTCTGAGATGACTAACTGGTCATTTAGGAAAAGCACCCATTAAGAAAACATCACCACTCCTTATTCGCTTCTTCCTCCACTCCTCCTTCCTGCTCTCTCCATTTTAATAATTCCATTTTTTTCGGGTGATTAGCAATTGTCTCGCTACCAAATCGCTCTGTCATTTCATAATCCGGACTGTAGGCTATTGGAGGGAATTTGCATCACCGTTTTAAATATCTGTATAAGGCACACGGGGGTTTTAATGTCAATCATAACCTTATTAACACAGGGCTCAGAGCGAGAAAGATCGCCATGAGTGACAATGGTTTACATTCATTAAAACCCAGAAAAGGCGACGTGTCGGACGTACTGAGTGAGCATGTAACCTGTTCAGGCATTCTGCGCCGCACATGTGTGTGTGTGTGTTCATATGCTGTAGGGCTGCCGTGTGTGATTATGCATGGATAATGTTTGGTTGTTGTACTTGGTTTAAACTGTCATAGTTGCTTTACAGGAATGTCCGACATCTTCCAACATCGTCTGTCTCTTCTTTTTGTTCTGCAGGAAGCAGCGAAGGAGACGGCAGGAACGTAAGTTGATTGACTGAAATTTGATTTTTATTTTCATTTCTGTTGACAGAATTCAGGAGCCTGTATCATGTCTTCCTACATTGTGTGGATCATGTTATAAGTTCATAGACAGTATTATGCTTTTAAAACTGCAGTAAATCAAACTTCTGCTACAGAAAATTCTGTTTATTTTAATCCAAACTTAGCTTTTATTTGTGCACAGGCTTATTTTTCAGTAACTGAAATTAATTAATTTTTTAGTAACTGCTTACAACTCGTAGACATGCAAACACTGATGTAGAATCATAAGTATGCATTGAAAAAAATGTTGGGAGCCACCATGACATTATTTTATATTTCCTGTCTTCACTCATATTACCTAGAAATGTGCTGATGCTGAAAGTGGAAGACTTTAGAATGATTTGATCGGCATATTTCAAATATTAAATCAGTATAACCCTAAGGTTAACATCCTCTTAATATCTCACAATAACAGCCTTTTCTGTTTATTCTCTCTTAGGAAGATGAAGACCCCGAGATGATCCATGTGGTCCATTTAGGAATAGTTTGAAAAGAGCAAATCCTCACTAATAACAGGCTCACCTTGTCTGTATTTTTATACACAAAGTAGTAACTCAAACTCTTAACATTGTACAGAACAGCAGATAACTGTATGCATGTCTGATAAAAGTAGAATCATACATCTGTTTAGTAGTGAAAAACAGGAGCCAGTCATCTTTATTTATTTACACCTGTCATAGTATATCTATGAAATTTTATCCTAATCAAAAACACTGACTGTCTCCATTTATGTGAATTCAGGTTATTTTCTCTTAGTTAAATCTAAACCAAATGAACCTGAAAAGAAAACAGTTACTTACAGCCTTAAAAAACCTGACAGAAAATGTTTTAAACCTTGCCATTAATCAGCCAGAAAAAATAAAGACTTGTATTATATTTCTGTCACCACTGATATTGAATGTTCCAGCTTCCTCTCTCTCTCTCTGTATATATATGTGTGTGTGTGTGTGTGTGTGTGTGTGTTGGCCGAGATTACAGGCCACAGTTTTATTCATGAATAGGAGCCAACCAGCGACTTTAAAGCATTGCGCGGAGCCCCTTTCCTGAACAGCAGCCATCGCCGTGTCAGAGCTGTCGACGCGCTGCGCTCACCGACTAATCTGACAGCGCCGCGCGAGCCCTAATCCCTCACTGTATCGTAATCTATTTACTTTGCATTCTAAGAGGATTTCCACCAAAAAATATACAAGAAGCGATGTTGGAAATGGACAGAAGATCAGCGAGGATGCTTTTCTGCTCTTTTTTTTGTTTTGTTAGCTTTTTAAAAAAAAAATCATTGTATGTTTTTTGGGAGTCAATCCCCTGCGAGAGGGATGGGTGAAAGGAATTACATTTCTGACTGATACTAATACTTCTCTTATGTAAACATCAAAATGTTATATTTCCCTTCTGATGATACAGTCACACTGCAGAGGCTGCTGGAGATAAGTGGCATCTGTCGTTTGCCTTTAGTGCATCTCCTGACACGTTTATAATTTACAAACCAAGGCTGCATTATCTCCTGATTGTTTGACTTGACAGCTCAAAATAAAAGCTGCAAAATTGCTTAACAGCCGAGCAGGAGTCCCTCCCATCCCTCTGATGGCCTGACACAGTAGCCTGTTAGACATGCAAACAGTGAAATCTCTTCTTTCATAATACAGAAAACAAAGTATGAGACCAAAATGCTCTCCTCGGTTACCCCTTTAAGCAATTATGTCAGCTTTGTAAAATCATAAATAGTTATGCTTCATTTAAAATGTGGCCAGCAGCTTTATTGTAAAACACCGCCTCATGCTCAAATCTTTTCCATCCGAGATGACTCGCAGAGATAGGCTTATTAGTGGTATTAACATACTGCGCGGTGTGCTGGAGCTGTGAAACGGCCTTGTTAACATTTGGAAATGAATCAAGCCTCCAGCACTTGCTATTATCCAGGTTATCTGTTGTTTTTTTTTCCATCCTCTGTGCAACAGCTGTGCAGAAGGCCTTATCACATCTAATGATCGTACTGATTGGAGTGATACTGCTTCCCCCTCAGGGTGAGGTTGTATGTTTTATAGGTTTGTTTCACTGATCTCCATGAGCCAGATCCCTAAAACATTATAGACAAGTATGTCAGTATCATTAAATACATCAAAGAGACAAATTTACTTTCAGCTGAGAGTAATTGGAAGGATCTTATTCCCAGAAAACATTACAGAATGGTGTTAAGTTTCTCATTGTTATTGGTTCCAATGTCAGTGAATACTTTTGCATAACGATCACAGAACAATTGTTTTATCAAGAAAGGTACCTAAATTACAGTGCAGCATGGCTTTATCGAATACCTGTTTTTACTTCTTGGAAAAGCCTCAAAGACAAACGCATTATATTTTGATGCTCTATGATTAGAACGACCTGTTCTGCTTCAGATTGAGGTCAGAGAGGAACGTAAGGACCCTGCTGAGACTAAAAGATAAAGGTTAATTTGTGGTCGACTTTTTTTGGTCAAATGTGCTCAAACCTTACTCTCTTTAACAGCTAGAAAACATACTTCTCATTGTTTTATCACCTTGACACCACGGTTCACATGTCCTCTACAGAAAATTATGCATTACTTCTCAGAGACACCATCCGGAAAACATTACAGTATATTTTCATACACTCTATATTTGTGATTATTGTTGATGGCACTTGGTGGCACAAATTAATTCTTATATTCTTAAGTGACCCCAAAATGGATAACTATACATTTCTGTCTGTGAATGACTTTTTAACAAACAAAAAGCATATATATTTGTCCATGCATTGCCCAAATACCTTTACTAGTAATACATAATATTTCCTTATCATTATTGCCATTAAGGCTTCCCTCTGGTTTCATATGTGAAGAGAAAATTCCTCAATGAAGAGCAAACTAAATGAAAGAGGAAATGTGGCCAACACGTCAGACAGTAATCTGTTGACACGCGGAGACAACGTCCTCGATGGGAAGCACCAAAGCCTGAAGGCCAACAAGTCTCCATTAAGCTTTCTCTGGGCTGGAGGGAAGCAGGAAAAGACAAGTTGTGACTTGGGAAGGTCTGCTGCATCTTTTCTAGATGAGATAATACAAACCCTCTTCAAATACCTTCCCACTGCGTCCCTCTTTATCCCGACGCAACTGATTTACAAGGAATGGAGCAGGGAAGTGAGGCTCTCATCAGGAGGACAGAAAATGTATGAACAGTCATCTAAGGTCAGATGTGAAGAGAGTTTTTCAGTCCAGAAAAACAGGATGAGGCAAAGTCCTTATTGAGCTGCTTTCACCAGTCCAGTCTTGTCTGATTCCTCATCAGCTACTTCAAAGAAGGAAAGAACGAAGGAAGGAAGTGTTTTACGGTGACTTCAGAAAAGTTTTCTTGGATAGAGAAAAATCTCAGATCCTTTAATTTACTGATACACAGTTCAAAGAACTCGATTAGATTTTGGGAGTTTGGCCAGTTTATTGAGAGTCTATTTAAGAGACGATTGGCACAAAAACCATCCCTGTGTCTCAGGTGTGGAGCTCTGTTTAAGGTGCATGTTTATATTTGAGCATGTCAAGTGAGTGAATAGCATAATCTGTGTTATTAGCATTTAGCTCCACTGTGTTGTTTTGAGCTATGCTCCCAGGGCTGCAGGGATAGCAGCGTCAGTTGAGTGACCACCGTAGTCCAGACTTAAATATCTCAAAAAGTATAGGATGGATTGCAATGAAACTTTACATTGACATTTCTCCTCGGGATGATTTGTAATAACTTTGGTGATTGTATTACATTTCCTCTAGGCCTGTCATCAGACACATTTTTTATTTGTCCATTACATGGTTTATGACTAAATACCTGCAAAACTAAGGACATTCCCATTTGTGTTTTAGTGCTAAGTAACTAGCATGCTAAATGAAAACGTTGAACATAGTAATCATTATACCTGCTAAATATGATCATGTAGTCATACAAGCATTGCACCGCTGTGCTTATTCCTAGCCTGTCAGGTGTTAGCATACATACACAGTGAACTAATGCTTGACCCCCCATCACACTTGTAGTAAGTGTAGTACGATGACCAATCGGCCAAATACTCTAAAGGTCTATGTACCCGTTTAAATGTCAATCAATCGATCCAAACTGTCGTTGATAATGAGAGCGCGGATGAAGCTCGATGTTACAGAGAGGCTGCGTATCGTCCTGACTGTGCCCGACTAAACCTACAGTATGCAAACACACGAGGAATTTCATGAATGCTTTGAGCGCCTTGTGTCACAGGGGTGACTAAGCTGCTTTCACTCCACCAGCTCAGCTGTATTGACCACCTGGACTCAACTGTGAAATCCCCTCATAGGAACCAAAGGTACCTTCACCTTCTTTGAGTTTGGATGATGGATTCGAGAAGGTTTGGCTTTGTTGGGTTGGTTTTTTTTTGTTTTTTTTTTAAGGTTGTGTGAACCTGTATATGTCAGACCTGGAAACATTTCAACATTACAAAATCGGCACGAAAAAACCCACCGGTTATACACAAGATGCCAGGTGAAAAAAAAGGGAAAAACAAACAGACAAAAGCAGAGAAACTTGAGACTGTGGCCCAGACTACACCCATGTCAGCGTACAGTTGACCCCAGATTAACCTCCCAGCTAAATATAATCCTCCTCGGTATCACCTCTCACTCCTTGTACCGGCCTATGAACGCACCAGGATGCCAAGGTCTGGCGACAGTCGACAGCCAATGAAAGACAAGTGTGAGTGTGTGTGTTTTTTTTGTTTTTTTTTCTTGTCCTCCATGGAAATGAAAGAAAACAGTCCTCAGCATGCAGGCTGTTATCAGAGCATCTCCTGGTCCTTTGAATCCCTCATTCTCACACACACACTTTGACATATCGAGGTCTTACAACACAAATTAAATACTGAAGGATCAGTCCAGTTTCTGTCTTCTTTATCTGTCTGTCTGTCTCTCCTAGATATAAATCACAACCACTCATGCAAAAAAACGGTCCAGCGCGGTTCCAGTTCATTTCCTGGACAAGTGTGAACAAAATGTCAACAGTTTCCAGTCCTCCCACATTCAGAAAAACCTCGACTGGAGCAGGCGAGAGGCCAAAAGGTCAACAGTCGACAACAGTGGTGCAATCGATCGACGTATTGAACAGCCTATGAAGGCGTCGAACCCTGAGCTCAGGTTGAAACAACAATGATCACACACAAGGTTAGAGTGATGAACTGGTCCAATAGCATCCTTTAAATATCAAATATCAGTCAGACGTGATGGACTGAATGCAGTTACAGCCTGTAAATCCTTAAATATTCAATCTCATCTCCTTATATTAAAGCTCAGAGTACCTATAAGAGTCTCTTAATTATTTAGAAGCTTTTTTCACACACATTTAATAATAAAATTCAGATGAAAACACTGATTACATATAGCTTTTGGTCATTTTAAAGTTACTAGTTTGCCAAAAAACAAAACAAAAACATCCTGGTTCTATCTTGTGTTAACCTTAAATCTTCTCTAAGTGCTCCAAGACTTTGGATGCCGGTTACAGAAAAATAGGGTGTGTTAAACAAAGACTGGATTACATTGTCATCTTAATCACTCTCTCACCTTTTCTAAGGTGTTTTTTTTTTTAGGTGTAGTTCTTCCCTCAGGCTTTGAGGCCCAGTTAAGTTCAGACCAGGCCATGATGATGAAACCAACATATTTCTGCTTTTGTTTTCAACCTGTTGTCGTTCTGATGTGAGAAACAAGAAATAAATTATAAACAGACTAGTTTGCACTCGTTTGGTCTGAGTCTGATGGTAAGGCGGGATTTTGGATTTGTCTGTCCTTGTTTTTATAATCATTTCCATCTGATAATTACTTCCATACGTTATCTGTCAGCATTAGTGTCTGAGATCATTTGAGGATTGGGTTGTTTTTGGCAGCGAGATGCGTGTTGATTAAAGGTGTTTTTATACATTTACAATTTACAACGTTTTAGAACATTTGGTGTTAAAATAAGATGTTAGAAGTAAGTGAAGCTTATTTTTGTTTTTTTTGTTTTTTGTTTGAACATTAAATAATCTATCAAAAAAGATACCAAGATTAAAATACCAAAAACATAAAAATGAATGCATCTACATCAATCTAATTATATAAATAGAATATATATATATTAAATATAAATATCACCTGTATGATAACAAAACAAGTAAAAAGAGCATCTGAAGTATAGGACTGAGTGTGTTTTCTTGGACAATTCTTTGTTGCAAAGTGAATTTCAGCTCTTCATATGTAAAATCTGTATATGTATGAATGATTCACCTCAAATATTAAACTAACTGCATGTTTATTTCTATAATATAATATATATAATACTAAGAAATCCCAACAAGGTGTAAATTAGTGAGATTTTTTTCTGATATTCTGATGTTTGATAACAAATAAAGATGCAAACGTGCTGACGTGTTTCTCAATAAACAGCTGCAGGATGAGATTTGCATGTTTGTGCAGTTTGAACAAGACGCAGAATTCATCATAAACAAGTCGACTTTGAAGCTGTATTTAAACTGGTTTTTAGGAGGCTGCTGGTCATGGATGTGTTTTCCCTTCCTGCATGTTGTCTGTTTATCAGCCTGATGAATCTTCAGGCCGTCACTACTTTCTTTTCTTTATATTTTTGTTTTGTTGTGCAGGTGTTTAATAAATGAACCAACCTGGAGGCTGCAGAGAGACATTTCCTTCATCACTGAAACTTTTAATAACTGATCTCCTCTTTTTTTTTTGTTTGAAGGTGAGCAGCTGTCTCATGTGAGACCTGTGGCTTCCCCCAAAACTCCTTAAACAATCCACACAAGATTGGTCGCAAATGTTTGTTTGATGCAAATCCGAACAAATCCTCCGCTGTTCGTGGACACTCGCTGCGCTGTTTGAGCGTCTTGGCGCAAACATGTTTAATGTCTGCAGATATTTATTCAGCTGCTGCGAGCGTCATTTACATAAAGAGAGAAACACACGGCGGGCCGCAGCTGAAACACGATCTGCACAAGCAGAGACTCCAGCACGTATCGATCAGGCTGATATGTGATCAGGCTGATTGGGACATCGCAAAAAAGACTCAGATGATTTTTTTAGACGTGAAAAGAGCAAAGATTGAACACAAATCAGAAGAGAGTATGATTAATATCGTGTATCTCCGTTTCTGTCAGACGTTATTGATCACCTTTTGATTGTTGAGGCAGTGATTTACAAACTTTTTAGCTTCTGACCACAAAATAAATCAAAGTAACCTTTTGTCAATGTTGACATTTCTGAGCACATGTGATTTCTACCTTCATAGATGATTTGATTTGAATATTTTTAAAGCCCTAAGAGAACAATACAGAGATATAATAAGCTTTATGTCGCCGGAATGTTTCTTCATTTATGATTAGTTAATCATCTTGTGGATGGAGGGATGTCCAACTCAAATATTAATTATAATTTCATTGAAAATTACATTAATACAGCCATAGATTAAATAATTTGGCAAATTTATCGATTACTTGATGTACAAAAAATCATCACTATTTTGATAATTAGTCAGATTTCAGAGAAAAATGACAAATATTCGCTGATTTCTGCCTTTTAAAATAAGAGAATTTACTAATTTATTTAACCAGCAGGTTAATGAATATAATTGGATCAGGACACTAAAGCTGCAAGAAAAACTCGGATTCATTTAACTTCTGCTTAATTTCAGTTTATGTATTTTTAAAAAAAAAAAACTGCACTTGTTTTAATTAAAACAAACATTAAAAGGTGTGCACAATCGGCGCAACGTCTTTGCACAAAGACACTCATGTTTCATTGCGGCAATTAATGAACATGAAACCTGTTTTTGTTGTTTTTTTTCTCTCAATGCTTCCTGTGCGGCCTTCACTGTCCGTCCAAAACAACCTTGCCAGAGAACTGACGCTGTGTGTGTAGATATATATATAGATGTTTATATTTATTTATTCTTCCCCTCTTTCATAATGCCTGCGAGCGTTTCACACACACACACACACACACACACGTACATGTGACCCTCTAACCTGGCCCCACCTACGTAATTACCGCATCAGAGGCAGAGAAATTCCTGCAGGTTATTTTGGAGAAAGCGACTGAGGGCAGCAGTAATTATCACGCCATTACAGCGCTGCATTCAATTACGCCTCGATCAAATGTCTCCGGGCTCAATATTTAAGGCTTTTTAACGCCGCAGTTTAAAAAGACACTTGGTCCTCCCTAAAGCGAGGAGAGATGTTAGTGTTTCAATTTAAAGACAGACAGAGAGGATTAAACTGGTCGCTCTCTAAAATGGAAATGCAGGCCTACACGCTGTTCACGGGTTGTATTAATTATGGACTCATTTGCATTTAGCCTGTTATAATTAGGAGGGGGAAAAAACAAGCTTTTAAATAAAAGTGTGACTAGTTCAAATGAGAGAAAACAGGAATTTTTTAGTTTGTAATTTGCTGGTGTACATGCATCTAAAAAAACAAACAAAAAAAACAAACAGTTTGACTCCCTGTTGGGACTCAGACAGACAGAATCCACTGTGGAAAATAAATATGACTTAACGGATCTTTATTGGATGAACATGTATGTAAGGGTGGTCGCCTTAAAGATACATTCAACATCTCACTGTCATTTTGGAGCTATAAATCCACATTTCCTCTCCAGAAAAATAAAAATGACTCCAATATCAAGCCAAGTGCTGCGGTTCAAACATGTCCAATATCACGACAATGCCCAAGAGGAGGAGGAGGAGGAGGTCTGCTTTGAAAATGTAGAGGCTAGTATAATAATAGCATCCGGAAAACAAAATGTAGCCAGAATATTTCTGCATCTATATTTTAGATTTAGAGCTTCCCCAAGACATTTCAAATTGCTGAGTAAAACAATGTATATAAAAGCTGAACTTTATGGCCAATTTGTTCTCTTTGGAATATTTGGAAAGATTTACATACAGGTTTTTTTTTCTCCCAAAGTGGTAATAAACAATTTCAAATTTTGAAAAAAAAAAAAAAACACCAACTAAACATGGTCACTGTAACTGACCCAAATACATATTTACATATTTCAGCTCCTCCACGTAGCTGACTAGAAATCTCTGTCATCCTAAAATAACAAATTTCAGAAATAAAAACTATACAGGGTTTTGATTGGGTTGGAGGTCAGAGGGCACTGCAGGCAGTTCCTGTCGGTGCAACAGAGGGGAAAATATTCCTCCATCCAGAGAGCCAGAGAGCTGGTGGTCAAAGGAGTTTGGTTGAAATGACTTTTGTTTGAAAAACAGTTTGGTTTTCTTAAGGTCATCCAAGAAGGGGCGTCTTAAAAAGCCATTCTTCTTCTGATCCTGATCAACTTTTCATGTTCTTTTCACTGGACTTTGAGGGACTGTTTCTCTTCTTTTTTTTATTTTTCATTTTGAAAAGACGTGAGGGAGGAAAAACAATGTCAGGCTGCTGAGCATTCCTGCTGCTATCTTGTTGTCTTATGGTTCATAAACTCTTTTTGTCTTTTAAAAAACAAAACAAAAAACAAAACAAGAAAGCAATAAGCTAATCTGGAAAACAAAAAAGAGGGAGCAGACAAGCAGGGAGGAAGAAAAATAAAGCCTGATCACAAGACCTGGAACCTCCAGGAGGCCTGGTCTTTGTAGTCCAAGCAGTCTGTAGTGTTGAAGTTGAGCTTCCATGAGGAGGCTGCAGTCTGCTCTTTGTAATCCAGGCAGTCGGAGGAGTTGAAGGCCAGGCCGGAGCCGCCGTAGGCCTGGTGGTGGTGGTGATGGTGGTGGTGGCCTGATGACTGGCTGATGTGGTGGTGCGGGTGGCCTGACATGGAGGAGGCCGTCATGGGGCTGAGCTGGTGGGGGTGGTGGTGGGAGTGCATGGGGGCCAGGTAGGAGCCACAGTCCACGCCGCTGAAGTAGGAGCTGGAGGGAGTAGGGTAGCCCTGCCCATAGCCCGGCGTCTGGTTGTAGGACATGGGGTAGGAGGTGGCGGTGGCGGCAGAGCCTGACATCGAGCGCTGCATACAGGAGGCATTAGAAGGGGGTCCGGGCTCAGGGAGCGGGGCCACGGCAGGAGCAGGAGCGTTTCCGGGGGAGATAGCAGGGCTCCAGATGGAGGAGACTGTGCTGATGGAGGTAGAGGTGCTGCTGAGCGCTGCCGGGCCTGTGTGATTGGTGGAGGAGGACGAGGATGAGGACGAGCCTGTGCTGGAGACGGCAGGAGGCGTGAACTGTCCGCTGCTCTCTGATCCGGTGCTCTCCCGGGCCGGAGAAGACTTCTTCTTAGGCGGCCTGGCTTTGGCACTGCTGCCGCTCTGCTGCTGCTGGCGACACTTGGCCCTCCGGTTCTTGAACCACACCTACAACCAGGAACACAAGCCAGGAGTTAGAGACTGTACACACACACACACACACACACACACACACACACAAACAACTGCAGCATTTCATCAAAAGAGAGAGAGAAAAAAAAAAGAAGATACTCCCGGGCCATGCTGGGAGTACATTATGGAGGAAAATTGGGGGTTATTAGCCATCAAGGTTCATTTCCACCCCGGCCCCTTGGCTCGGACCAGCCAGGCGTCCAATTTCATACCTGGTAGACGGCTCTAAGATAACAGGCTATTGGGTTTCACCACACAGTAGGGTAACTCTAGAGCACCGAGAGGGTAGGATCATGTAGAGCATTTTGTTTCACACACACATTCAGAGAATATCTCAAATTGTCAGAGAGAGAGAGGCTTGCCTTGGTTTTCCCCTAATGCCTCTGAAGAGTAGTATTTGTTCAACATGGTAGTATGTGCTGGTCCCGTCCTGGCCTCTTCATTACCTCAGACCCATATTTCACATCAAATTACACAGCCTTCAGTTATATTGAATCAACGCTAGACTGTATCGCTATAATTTTGTCTCTTATTTCTGCTTAAAATCATAATTCACATACAGTTTGGTCTGTTGCTCACCACCAAAATAAAATAAAGTCTGAACTGAACCAGAAACAGATTATATCAATAACAACTTCAGCAGCCATCAACATCAGCTACGTTTCACTTACTTAGTGTATAATAGTCATAACTAGTCTTAAAGTCATAACTGTATTATTGATTATCATCCACTTTAAAAGGAGCTTAAATAACTGAAATCAAGAACTAATTTACCAGGCCTGAGTTTATACACAATGGTTTAATGTTAATTATGTCACAATAAAATTAAATAAAAATTAATTAAATTAAAAGTCAGTGATTGGAGTGATTACTGGTGTTAAAATTAGCACTGATATAACAGCCGTTTAGCTACAGGCTAACCAAACTAAGCTAATTATTAGCAACACAAATTAAAAGGTGGATTTCAAGGACATGAACTTAAATATTATTAAAACACATTTCAGCTTTTTTTATGGATTTATAAGCAAATAAATAACTAAGTTAACTAGTATACTTTTAAAATAAACAAATGTCCCTTATAGCATTAAACCAGCTTAATAATTGATGCTAATGTGGAGTTAGCTACAAGTTATAGTTGAAACCCTGTTTGTCTATTTACAGGCCTTTAATTATACTATTAATATTAATAATATATTAATATTATAACGTTAATGGAGAGCACATTTAGTAGGAAAAATGTACTGTAAAGTATCTGCGTATAAAAAGACAGAGAGCTGTTTATTGTTAGCTAGCAGCATAATACTCAGAGTTAACGTTAGTGTTGACCGGTACCGGTGGGCCCGGTAGGTTTGGGTTGTTTTAGGGACGTTTCCACGCTTTATTGAACACATGGAGCTGCAGAGGAAATGTTTTATTTCTTACCTGGACTCTGGACTCGGGCAGGTTGATTTTCAGTGCCACCTCCTCCCGCATGAAGATGTCCGGGTACCGGGTTTTGGCGAACAGAGACTCCAGGACGTCGAGCTGTGAGCGGGTGAAGGTCGTCCGCTCCCTCCGCTGCTTCCTGGGAGTCGCTGCAGAACAGAGACCGTTTATTACAGAGTCTGCTCTAATGTTACATAACATAACAATAACTTACTTTATCCTTAATTAATCCGCGTAAAGCAAAACTAAAAACATTTATTCTATTTATTTAAGCTAAATAAATAAATGCTTTATTACTATAATTGTTTATGAACACTAGCACCGACTTATATAGAAATATAGGCAAGAACATTTGACTTTTAAACTATAGTTTTACAATTATTTTACAGCGATAAAGAGCAGCACTGTTCAACTGAATGTCCCCTTTTTAAATTAGACAAAAAGAAAAAAACCTTTTAGTCACATGAAGTGGAGGATCAAACCTATTTTAAATATAGGCTGTCATGAATCTGCACAAAATTATCATGTGTGCAATTTATGATATAAACCAATTAATGGTGCACATACTCACCATACTTTAATCTGTTAACAAAAACATTTTGTCTTGTTCTAAATGTTTTTGCATCATTATTTTTGGACATATATATACGCTCAAAACACACGTTTATATTATTATCGTTGTTATTACTGCACATTTATTTCACTTTACTCATGTTTTTGTCCAAACTGTGCAGCTGCCTCCTCCTCGTGCATCTATTTAAGTGTGTGTGTGTGTGTCTGTGTGTGTGTGTGTGTGTGTGTGTGTGTGTGTGTGTGTGTGTGTGTGTGTACCTGGGTAGCCCACTGAGGGGTGCAGCAGGTCCATAGCAGCGCCGCTGAGCCCCAGGCCGTTGACGCCGTAGGGGGGCTGTTTGAGGTAGGACATCATGCTACAGGCGGTCACTGCTCCACCCAGCTCAGGCCAGTGGTTCGGTTTCCCCCGATGCTGCAGCTTGACGGGACAGGGGGCCGATCCAAGTTACTGCCAAACACACAAAGAATATTTTAAACATTATGAATCAAAGGTTTCATTGAGAAAAAAAAGAGAGAGAAAAAAATAAAATAAACTTCGTTTGTTGGAAGAATCCTGAACCAGGAAAAGATTGTTTTTATCATCCAACATTGTGAGAAAGAAACTCAAATGTAAGATTATCTAATCCTAAACTAAATGTTATTAATTTAACAACACAAACTCCCAATAAACTTGTGTATGTTGTGTTTTATTTTATATGTAAATATTAAACTGTGGAAATCTCGCTTTCCAGACTAGTTCCGGATTAATTCAAAGTGGGACAACACGCAGGAAGTCGCTATAAATAAATATATACAGCCGTCACTACACAAACGTACCTAACAAATCCTTTTTATATAATTTATCGGTACTTGGATATAAAACCACGAGTTATGAGTTATAATTATTACTGGATTTCAAACAGCTGCTAAATCCGCTCAAACAGAAAGCGCAAAGTGAAGATCCAGCTTCTTTTTTAAACTGACTTTAATCTGAACTAAAAGCATCGATAAATGAGGAGACTGTGGATGAAAGTTATTTGCACACATTAATAAATCACTGCTCTGCTACGGTACATAGATATGCATTTATTATTTTTTTATTTACCATCTGTATTTTATCTTTATTATTCACACGCATCATTTTCCTGCTGCTCACTTCTTCTAAAAGTTTGTTGTAAATATCAGTCTGAACTTTTACACCAGAAACACTTTGATCCTCAAACTGTGATTAATAATTCAATCAAAATAAATGACATCCATTATGTAATGTAGCATTTCAAAGCTGAATGTCAATAAGATCAATAATCTCGGTTAAATAAATAAATAAAATCATCAGTCATTATTGTAAAATTATGCATTTCTGTCTGACTTTTAAGCACTTTTAAAGATCATTTTATTTTAAATTTTATCTTTCTTATGGTTAAAACCTACCGAGTACAATATGTGTGTGTGTGTGTGTGTGTGTGTGAAGGCCTGCACACACACACATATATAAAGATTATAGATGTGATTTGTTGATGTATAAAATCACAGCTGCAGTTTTCTGTTCTCGTCATCCTGTTTGTTTTCAGGTCGTATAACTTTGAGTATTTTTGACCACAACAAGACTTCTCTGGATCATCAGCTGAAATTAACTGAATCCACATTAAAATAAAATAAAATAAAAAGTCTCCTGAGACTATGTTTTTTTTCTTTTTAAAAAGTCAGAGAAAGATCTGAAGAGAATCAGATAAATTAACTGTCTTATTTATCATTTTTAGTGTATGATCTTAATTATTTTAACGCTCAGAAACTGAAACAAAAGTAGCTTCACTTCATTTTCTCCACATTATAACACCAACTGTAAAATAATGTTTTCTATATACAAGTATATTAAAGCTTTTTAAATTCCTCTCAGTGCTTTTGAAAGACTAATTATTATAGTTAATATCCTGTTATGCGTGTTTGTTTCTGTCAGTAAAGACGGAATTAAAGTATTTTAACTCAAACTAAGATGCTGCTTTCACCTTCACAGAAGAAGTTTGACTTTTAATCCTGGTCAAAGTTTAAGAAGTTGAATTTTATTTTACTTTACTTTTCCTCAAACACACACAAACACACACACACACAGTCCTTCAATTTAAAGCGTGTGAATTAAATTAGTGAGAGATTATATTAACAATGAGCTCCTAACTGACCAGACCAAACCTTCGTGTATCCAGCGGCTTTTACGCCGCAGCTCCAGCTCCGCCAGGCCGGAGTGAAAAGGCGAGATCTCGGTGCAAATGAACTCAATTAGAATTTAGATGAGACCTCCGGGGAGAGTTTCAGGAGGGCTCTTATCAGCAAAATAAATTAACAAAAAACCAAAACACGCCTCTCCAATTATCTACTAAGTGGTTCATACGTTTTGATGGCCAAATGCACTCAGAAAACCCCACATGGATGAACTGGAATAGAAATATGAAAATTATCTACTGTGGAGGAAGTTGACTTCATTTCTCCAGTTGGAGCTGAAAGTCCTCCACGCTGCGGATTAATTGATATCTCAGCAAAAATTATTTGAAAAAGAAAAAGTACTAAAAAAAAAATTGATATCATGCGCATCATATATCATCATTTAATGTAAAAAAAGAAAGAAAAAAAAGAAGCTGTTTTATTAAGTTGAATGCAACGTCTGAAAAGTGACTTTTCTGTCGCTTTTACACTTTAGCTGCTCGCCTTCAAACCGCAGCTCGCAGTGAAGGAAAAAGAAATGCGCACAAAACAGAAAAACATTAAATCAACTCAGTGAGAAAAGAAGCAGCAACGTTACCTTGTTTTTCCTCCTTCCTTCTCCTCAACTCTCGGGCCACAAGAAGCGAGCAGCAGTAAAATTATCCAGCAGTAGGAAGTCTGCAAAACTCAAGCAGCAGCAGCAGCAGCAGACTGGCTCAAAAACAAACAACAGTGAGCAAACCGAGCAGCATCACGAACAAACACGCAGCCGGGTTAACCGCACACAGGCGTCACCGCGTCCTCGGTGCGGTTCCGGGTGTTTTTACAGCCAAATAAATCAAACTCATTTGCTTTCAGGGGGCTTGTCGTTGTCTGTCAGAGTGTTAAGGTGATTTCTAATGGAGACGGATGGAGATTGATCACCTTCTCTCCGCCCCGCGCCTCTATGAGCGGAGGACACCTGCGGATCCGCCTCCTGCAGCCAATCAGCGCGCGTCTCCCGGCTGACGGACGGCGACAGCAGCCTATAGACGCGCAGCGGCAGCTCGAGTGCCCCCTCCTACACCCCCCCCACCCCCCTCCTCCTCCTCCTCCACCTCAGGGTCCCGGACCCGAAACCTGGACGACGAAGAGAGATGGAAATGTTTCACAGGCCTGCTGGAGAAGAAGAAGCGCAGGCCTGCGTGAAACTGACTTTAGAGGATATTATATTATTATTATTATTTTACATGTGATTTTATTATCTGCGCACAGATCATTAGAAACAGAAGCGTTGGTGGCATTTTGGAGCGAACATCAGGAAAACTGTGGACTTTTTCTTTCAACTGCAGCATCAAAATCTTAAATCTCTCTTATTTTCTCTAAAAGCATCACAATATTTGTTGAATGAAAATCATTACTCAGTATGAATTAATCAAGGAAAACATTTGTTTGGAAGATTTAAAAAAAAATATAAAGTGTTTAGTTTGACATAAAGGTGCACGTTAGTTTATCACTTATTTCCTGAAAGCCTCGCCTGCTTTTTATTCTTATTGCTGCTTTTAGTTCCTCTGTGATGGCGCTCGTTTCCCCCACAGAGAGAAAATAAGAAGAAGTTAAATTTATCCATTTTGATTTTTGTTGTGATACACCTCCCTACACACACACACACACACACACACACGCACACACACACACACACACACACGCACACAAGCACAGCAGTCTCATGAATATTAATGAGGTCTAATCCCCATTTAGAATTACATTTGAGGATGGTTGACGTAAAGTTTAATAGGGATAGACCTCCAACTCACTGCGGAAGAAAAAGAATCCACAGAAGAAGAAGAAAAAAAATCAGCACGAAAAAGCTGCGGTCAAATCATGCACTTTATGCTGATGTTTAATGTGTTTTTAACCCATCACACACAAAACAAAATGTATATATATGTATATTAATTATTTCTGTCTTGTGTGTCTGGAGGGTCGTGCAGATGCAGCTCGGCTTCTCTTTGAGGATCTCAGCAAAAGAAAAACATCAACTTCTGTAAAAATGAGGCCTGAGCTGAAAGCGAGCTAATGTTCAGACACAGAGAGAGACTGGAGGGATGGAAATTACATTTTTTATATGTGTGTGTGCAGGAGGAGGAGGAGGAGGAGGAGGAGGTATCAAAGAGGAGGCCGATGGGACTTAAAAGTCATCGATGAGAGCACTTTGACAGAAACTCAGACATCAATAGTCGGCGGACCAAAAAAAAAAAGGGATCAAGTATGTTGGAGGTTGTGTGGAGGCCTGTAGTGATGCTGCTGGAGGTTAAGGTCACCTGAACGCACCAAAACGCACGTAAACGCACCTTCTAAATCAATGTTTTTAAGCGTAGAGACACCAAAATGCAATGTATAAGTCAGACTGAGTGAATGTGTGGGAGGTGATTTCTTTGCTAATTCATGCGGGCTTTTGCTGCTGACCGCAGGTCAAACACCTTTTATTTCCACCATATCTGAAGTCCGAGCAGTCAGACAGAGAGCACACACACACACACACACACACACACACAGAGGCACCGTTAAATTATGCAAAAAGGCCATTCAACAAATATGGCCCTCACCACACAAAAGAGACGGGTTATTCTGACATTTCCCCTACATTTCTTGTTTTTTCCCCCCTCTTCTCTTGATGTGAGTAAGACCCCGAGATAAATCCCTGAACAAGTATCAAGTTATCAAGTTGCACCAACCTTTTGTAATAAGAGTATTTTGTCTAATCCCAAATTGCAGTTGAATTTTCTTAATGCTGAGCTGGTAAAGCCTGGGATTAGGCGGCGAGGAGAGGAGGGGGAAAAGTTTTGTCCCTTCAGACGGCAGGATTGGAAGCGGGGATCTGCGGGGATGTTGTCGGTGCTTATTAAAACGATGATGCATAAAACAGTGTTGCAGGAGCCCCGGAGCACACGGAGACCCGGGCTCCCTCAGGTGCAGTTTTTTTTTTGTACGGCGGTGGGAAGGAAGCAAGTCAGAGGCCGAGCGGCGCTCAGCACCTGTGAGGTGAGGCCAGGAGACATGAAAGCTCAGGAGATAATCCATTCACATGGAGGATCCTCAACTGCTCAGCAGCGCAGACGCACCGCCGCTTTTTACGCAGCGCGTCGCTCTGATTCTTTGTAAAAAAAAAAATAATAGGAAACTGACTGAAATGTTTTTCAATCCTTCTGCTTCCACAGGAGCATTAAAGACCCGAGAGATGCTGCAGAGGTAAGACAGGGCTGTTTCTGTCTTTTTATTTTCTCATAATTATATATATATATGTAAAAACATTTATTAAAATTGTCCAAACGTTGGATTTACCTCCTGGATTATTTCCTCCATTAAATTAATTTTCAGTAAAGATGCACTGATTGAAGATGAGGTAATTTAAAACTGATATTAACTGAAATAAAAAAGATAAACTTGAGTCAAAATTCAGGGATAAAAGTAAAAGTTTTGCGCAGAAACAAGCTTTAAAAACTCTACGGAAAACATTTAAACAATCTATATAACAAGTTTAAATCCACCTACACGTGACTGTGAAAATATTAGTTTTATTAAGTTTTATTGTATTATAAGTTTTCCTCACACACACACACGCAGCAATCTGACGGCACCGAGCAAAACGTCCTTCACACACTTTGCTAAACACGCAATAATACAAACTAAAACTAAAGCGCCTCGGGGGACGTAAAGTGCGACATGTTAACGTAAAGTCGGTCCCAAGCAGAGAAGAAACGAATCAGCAAATTAATTTGAAAGTATCAGAAAGGCCGAGGAGGACGTCTGCTGTCACAACCTATTTCCCTGCTTTAATCGGGGATGGGAGGCTGCCTGCGGGGATGGAGCGGAGGGTTAAACCACAGACACTCTCAGTTATATTACGGGGACACGTTTTACTGTTTATTTCAGCCAGGAAGCCGCTGCTAGATAAATAAGTGCATTTAAAGAAGGTGACTATTTATCGACGGTTTTGTGATTTCTCCCTCCATCCGGCCGGTGCAGACCACAGATCGGCCCATGCAGGGGGAAAAAACCCACATCTGCTCGGTACAAAGTGATTTCTCTAATCTTCCTCGGAGAAACCTGCTCAGCACCGACCTCAAACAAAAAAACTCGACTCGGCAATTTTAATTTATAAACACGCACAAGTCGCAGGGGAATTGAACAGGGCGCCGAATAATAAAGTAGCTCGGCGCTGGAAGCAGTGAGAGGGGCCACTTATGAGCAGGCGCGGCTGCTTTTCAATAACTTTATAAAAAAGAAGAAACAACGGAGAATATGATCTGGATCAGGTGGAGGTAAAATGGACAAAGTGATAAATATGAAGTATTGAAATAACAAGCTTTTAGAAATATATCAGGTGTGTGTAATTATAAAAATAGTGAAAATATAAAAGAAACATAATGAACAAGATTTATTTGGCGATTTAAAATTGTTTGTTAAAATTTAAAACCGTGTTCAGTATATTAAATACCTGCAGCTTTAACAACCTCTAATAAATGTCTATTTGTTTCCAAAGGGTTTTAAAAAAAACGCCACACGCTGCTTCGTGGAGTATGAAATCATAAGGACTTTTATTGAAGACTTGGGTTATGACACTGGAATAAATAAAACAGATAAATGTTCACACTTAAAGGACAACTGCACCAGATGTGAAGCTCTAAGAGATGCAGGTGAAAGCATATTTCTCCTCTCCAGAATACAATAAATAGAAATCAAAAGTTGTTGAGCAAAATGCACATGAAATGAAATGTGATGGTAGTTTCACTTACAAGCAGCTTATAGGACAAATGGCAATAAATAATATATATATATTTTACTTTTGACTGCATGAATCCTGAAAAAAAAAAGGATTTTGGAAGCTATTGGTCAGAACAGTGATGAAAATATACAACATGAGATTATTATTTTTTAAACATGGTCATTCTTTTGGTAAACTGCTTTCAAGCCAAGACAATAAAAAAAACAATAGGAAAGTTAATATTTATGAACGGTGTGCGTTCCCCCTTTAAGATATTTTACATGTAAAAACTTTAAAGTGAAATAATTAAAAGATACACAGTCAAGTAATGAAGTAGCTTGAAAAGAGTGATATTATATTGACTCTTTTTTTTTCCTTTTAAAAGTCCAACTGAAAAGTAGTCTTCTCAACATCATGAGAAGAAAAAAACAAAAAACAAACTCCCCCATTAAACCCAGTTGTGCTGTACCTCAGACTGACTGGTCTCCACATTCAGACAGAGGAGGCTGTGCTGATGCTTCATTACATACAAATATCCCAACTGTCTGATAAGGTTTGCACTGCTTTTGTCTCATACATATTAATATCACATACAAGTACCGTTCTTAAAGCAAATTAAAATAAAAAACATTGTATATAAGTGGGACAGTTTCAGTATAAAGTTGGTGCAAAAGCATCGCAGGGCGTCTTAATCCAGCCGAGTCTCTGCTGTTAGTTTCACCAAAACAACCAGGTCAGAAATGTCTAGGAAAGCCACTATCGTATAATAATAATAATAATATATCAATACTCATAATGATACATTTCTTTTATCGGCTACATTTGTTGGTTGTGTTTTTCTGAAGTGACAATCATTGAAGGACACACTTCTCCTCTTTCTTGGCCATCTTGCCTTTGTTCTGCTCCAGCGTCCTCTCCAGGTGCTCGTCCTCCTCCTCGGCCCTGCGGAGAGCACAGGTCAGATGCACATACAGGTAACGCAGTGGGTGCCATGGCAACTGTCGCTATGCCACCTGTGGAGCAGCCTAGCACCTGGGGCCGAGCTCTGACCTTTCACCTGCCTGGCACCCCTGTTGGCGGGGGTACCGCCGATCTGGAAGTGAAGCTGCAGGCAGGGACGCAGCGCAGCCTTAAATGTGTTTTCACTACTCTACGGTTTCTCAGTGACATCTGGAAACGCACAAACTTACCAAAGAAGAGCTGGATACTCTAAGAGAAAATAACGGTGTGTGTTTTACATCTGTGTTTCAGACTGGTTGTGTCTGGTGTTGGAGGATTGTGACTGACTTACTGTTTCTCCTGGGCGTCCAGGTCTCTGACCAGCGCGTCTCGTTTGTTCACCAGTATGACCAGCTCATCCAGCAGCAGCTGCTCTCGTCTCTTCTGGGCCTCCGTCTTCTGCCAGTCTGCAACGACACCAGAGGAACCAACTTCCTTCAGACCAGCAGACACCAAGTTCTTTTTATTTTTATTTTTTTTCACCGCCAAACTGTTTATTTGTTTTGTCCTGCCAGGAACAAAGTGCAACATTTCTACTGGATTAGAAATGTTCTTCCTGCACAAACACACTGGACCTGGCTTCACTTGTTTTTATTTTTATCAGGTAACTGGATGAAGCAGGGTCTGTCGCCTACAGAGCTTCAACATGATGGACAGGTTGTCTAAACTAATCAACATGTTCAGATCATTCAGTGGATGGATGATAAAAGTTCATCTTTTTATTAATCAGCTGGACTCTTGTAGAGATGGAGACAAGGCCACATATGGACCAGTGTGTAGATACGATGTATTGACCCAAACACTTGAAGGATGTTGTCATGGTAACGTGTAGCCTCATGATGCGCACGTAGATATATGGTTTCCTTTGTCATGTGAAACAGACAATTATCTTTGTGAAACACACTTTTTGGGAATGAAAAGACTCTAACCTAAAGGAAATGACTGTAGAGCTGCAGCGATTAGACAATTAATCGATGTTGGCAACTATTTTGATAAGTGATTTATCATTTTGAGTAATTTGAGAATGAAAAAATGCAAAAATGATCTGGTTCTGGTTTAGTCTTCTGTGATAGTAAATCTATCTATAATATCTATTTTCAAGAAAAGTAAAGTGACAACTTTGCTATACACAACATTTGTATCAATTTGTATTTTATTCAGTAACTATAAAACTGCTATGACACCTGTTTGCTTATATTTTGGGTCCATTTTAAAAGAGTTAGTTAAAATTATTTTAGATAACAGCCAAACACTTAAGTTTATTCCTTAGTTAAACAAACAAACAAAAAAACAAACAAACAGGTGAGCCCCTGACTCTCGTCTCAGTTCTCCAGGGTCTTTGCAGGAAGGGACCCCACAGGGCCCCACAGGGTCCAGGTGGGACCTCGATCCAAATCCCCTCAGCCTCTCCCTGTGGAGGAGGGGAGCACTCACTCCCCCTGGGGCTCAAATATCCGCCGGGTGTCCTCGGCTCCACATACACCCACCACCGGGGCAGCACTCACCCCTCTCACCCACAACACTCACCCCTGAACACTGAATATTGCTTAAACAACAAGCATCTTAAAACCAACTAGAAAGTCTCAGTGTAGATTTTCAGGCAGGAGATCTTCAGCTACTCTTCAGCTCATTGTGAGGACGTGTCCCCCTCAAAAAACCCTCCATCGTTTCATATAAAAAAAAATAAAAAAAAAACCCTGCAGAGAACTCAAACACAGCTGAGCCATGTGCAACTTCTGCAGCGCGTAGGCAACTTCACCCCTCTATCAATATTTAACCGCCTATTGATTTGAGAATAAAAGGAATGTTGTAAAATGTCAGTCCCAAAATAAGTGTGGCTTTATTAAAAATAAATATTCCCCCCTCCTCATTGAGTTAAATTGCGACTCTGTGTGTGTGTGTGTGTGTGTGTGTGTATCATGCTGGGCCCAGTGTGTTTGTCCTGAAAGGTCTGTGCTCTCTTCATTGGTCCCGGTTGTCCCTTTGAAGTTGACCACTGAGCGAAATGAACACAGTCCCAATATTTGGCTCTCTACGTTCTTTTCTTTCTTTTTCTCAAGGAAGTAATTTACTCTCCTCTGTGGTGGAGTCGACAATACTCAAAACTGCCAAATATGTCCAACCGCATGTGTGAAGCGTTTTTGGGGGTTTTTTGGGTTCCCAACAAGGACAATAAAAACAGGGATTTTAATTCTGAGAGCTCAAGACAAACTGTGTCAAGTTTAGAAAAAGAAAAGCAGATGAGTCATCATGTGAGTCATCTTCCTTAGATAATTGTGGGACAGGAATGTGTGTATTCGCCATAACTCCACTATATCCCACAATCCTCTCTCAACAGGCCCGGCCCACAAGAGGAGGGTCCAGGGGAAAAAAACTCCCACAAAAACACAAAGGTATGGAACAAAAAAAAAAAAAAATCTTCCCTCTCAATCCTGCCCTCCTTCACCTTCAGAGCACATCTCAGCCAAAAAGCCAAAGTCCTGGTCGACCCAGGGAGGGCTGGGGGGTTGTTACGGGGGCAAGCACACTGCTGTCAATCACACGTCGCAGAGTCCCGCCCCCCTCATTAGGAAGGTAAACAATAAAGAGAGCCGACGAGAGACGTGACCAGGCAACACCAGAGTGGGGCAGGCTGGGTAACCAGACACCCTGGAACAAACAAAACACCCTGCAGCCACTCAGCAAACCCCCCCAACAAGCCCCGCCTCCCCCATAAGAGAGGGAGAGACTTGAAGGAGTGTGTACAACTCACATGGTGGGTGCATATTCAGATAACCCTCGCCGTGCACGCCAACGGTAACCATGTGAGTCTGCACAAGGCACACAAGAATGCGCTGGTTCAAATCCCCATGAACCCCTCCCCGCCCGCTCTCTCCAACGCTAAATTTATTCAAGAGAGCAAACTGGTCCAAAGCTTCGTTCTCTTTCTATCCGTCTCTCTCTCTTATTTTCTGTCACACAACTCAGCGATGTCACATCAAAGGATTTGATCCATAGCTTCATAAGTTAAAGGAAAATGTTGAACAAGAATTCACAAATCTATAAACGTATTCCTCTACATTTCTTTGTTTTTTTCTGTCGTCCTCTCTGCTCTGCTCAATCTACCTCTTGTTCTCGTGTAAAAGGCCCCAAAAGCTGGTTTTGGCCGAGGTCCAAGTGGAGTCAAGAGACAAAAAGTGTCACTGGAGGGGAAGAAAGTCGACAGGCGGTGAAAATAGATGACAGATAAAAAAAAACGTCTTGACAGCAACGCGTAGCCGGATTCTTTAATCACATGTAAATGTTGAAAACTGAAACACAACAGTTTGGTGATTTCATGCATCGTTAGAGACAAAACTGTTAAAAACTGTAAGAATAGCTCAGTGCTGCAGAAACAAAACCTAGTCAGCAATGACCAAAGATTATTTCCCTTGTTTTAACGGTCTGGTGATATTCTATTTTTTTTATTTTTGTCACCAAATAAAAAAAGACCAAATTGATATTTAAGTATTTTTTATATTTACTGATAAATTTTTTTCCTCTGCGCTATAGAGCTACACTGTTGCCCAAAAACTATTAAGAACACATCATTGAGCCAACCGCTGCACTGCAACTGAGTGACACTTCAGTACAATGAAAACACACACTGAACTTTATTATGAGTCAATCCTACATACATCATCCTGCTGCCATAAATACTCACCAGAGCATCAAATCCCCTTCTGAAAAAAGTCCCAACAAATACACCATTTACTCCTGTTTTTGTAACAGCACGCTGAAATTATATAACTCTCTAAAAAATGAAAACGTATATTTCTGACCTGATTTTAACATACCAACAGACTGGGAATACATTCAGAAACTGGCTAACTTGTTGTCTTCAGCCTTTTCAAGGGATCTGTTAACAAATAAAGAAAAAAACGAATATTGCTAGCCTTACCCTTTACACTAAAGTTTCCACAACTTAATGCCTTGAAAAACACTGTTGAAGTAACTATCTTGGTAATCCACCCTCTTTGTCTCTTCATTAATGAGACAGTGTCGTCCTGCCTCGGTGTGAGACACTCAGCGAGAAGGAAACTAAGTTCTAACTTTTTAAAAACAAGGATCAAGGCAAGATCAGACTGCAGTAAGTCATCCACAAATTCAAACATCAAGCTAAACAAAATGCACAATTTCAACATCTGCTTCACCACATGTCACAATAACCAGCATATAATATCATGTTAGCTACACTACCGGAGGCACTAGTGTCAAGATGCTGGAAAACACAAAGTTAAATCTTCTGTAGAGGATGTGTAAAGAATATTTTGTACATTTAAAGTAAGCGAGGACACACTTTCTCTTCGGTTTCTATGTAACAAACAATCTCACTGTAAATAATTAAAAACAAACAACACATTTGCTTCCCGGATCTTCCAAAACTCAAGTCCGACACGAAGGTATTTGTTATCGGCGGTTCCAGTCAACTAGCAACCCTGAAAGAGTTGGCGACATCATCAAAAATCGCCCATGTTATAGGATTCCACAGTGCACCTAATCAATCAGGGTCTGTAGCGTGCCGCCCCGATGTGTTACAAAGCCCAAATAGATTTACAAATAGTGTGTGTGTGTGTGTGTGTGTGTGTGTGTGTCGGGGGTGGGGAGAGGGATAAGCTCCTGCATAGGATTACATATTGATTTTAAACATATAAAAAAGCTTATCATATCAAACCGTAACAGGAAAAACTCTGGGACCCAGCTATGCATAAATCCCTTTTAGATGGCGAGAGGGCGTCCACTTTAAAACATGCACACAAATACACACACACACTCGAAGTGAGCCAAGACACAGTTCTGTGTGCGCGCATACATAGGTGTGAATCAGTAAGCAGATAAAGAGGGCATAGTGGATCAATTTTGTGGCATGGAGATGTGAGTATGGCATACAGATGGCATTATCCCGCCTGGCATCACACCAAGAAGGTACACGGAGGTGGTTATCACTGGGCATGCTCATAAACAACACCAGCCTCAGCCTGTCGCCTAACTGCTTTATTCTGCAACAGCTGCACAGTTCATCAAACTGTTTTAACATCATGCTGTTCTTCGTCCTAAATTTGCTCAATAAACACGTTAATGCGCATCATATCATGATTTGAGCTTCAGTGGTTAACAAATCTCTGCTTGTCAGCAAAACTTGACAATATCTCCAAATGTTGTTTAAAGACCAAAAGAAAACTATGTGTTTGAACATCACTACACAAAGGTGATTGTCAGGTTCATAGCCAGCGTCTACTTCCTTCATACTACTTCCAAAAAATAAATCATAGAAAATCCTCTCCCCCTGACTCCTCTTTTCACCTCAAAGCACTCCTCTCATGTATCTGTGTGTTCACATCAGCATGACCGCAGGTCGACCAAGCAGCTAAACTGTTTAATTTATCGTCTGCTTTTAACTCCTATCAAATTATTATTGAGATAATCAAATGATTTACTTCTACAGCAAATTGTCCACCTCTGCTTCAACTGGACAGCAAAAAGCTAATATTCTCTACAGAAACAGCTGTTAGCATAGTTACCCAGTTAGCTGTAGTGCGTATTGACCTGGACAGTGTGTGTACATGATGAAGACTGTGGTTCAATATGTGACTATGTAGGCCGACTGAGAGGTAAAGATAGACTGGTGTGTGTATCAGTGCAGGTATATATTTTTCTCAGCAGGGTGTGTGTGTGTGTGTGTGTGTGTGTGTGCAGGTGTATCTTAGGATGTGTGTGTGTTTCTCTCTGCTCTGACTCACACTGCATCTCTCTCTCTCTCTCTGTGTCATCGACTGGCCAACCAAATCAGCAATTACTCGCACGCCCGACCATCGCTCAATGGACCTGCCCAAGCACCAAATAAGAGCTGGGGAGATGGACACTGCAGACACACACACACACACACACGCACGCACGCACACACAAAGACAGACACACCTGCGAGAAGTAAACACACAGATGCAAACAGAGAACGACAGGTCCCCTCTCTCACACACACTTACTTTCTAAGACACACACACACCGACACACACTGACATACACACACACACACACACACCCACAGTCTCTTCCCAGCAGCTCAGAACTATCTGTGGCTGCTACAGAAAGGTAGAGCCTGTGAATGTTAAGTGCCTCCCTTAGGGAGGAAAATAAGGCCGACTGATAAGTTAGTCAGCGGCAAATCCAACAAGTCCACATGAAGGAAGAGAGGAGCACGGTGACATGACACACACCACCTCTCCACCTCACCCTGCACCACCTCTCCACCTCACCCTGCACACTAATTCCCCCCCCCCCCACACACACACACACAGATAAACACACGATACACATCTGATAGAAATATGCACCAACAGAAGAACCAGGAAACTCCCACACACAACAAAAAAGAAAAAAAAAACATTTACTTGACATAAACACACACTCAGAAATATGGACGAGAAAAAAGTGAAACCTCCCATTTGACTGGAGCTGTGGACACACGGCAGCTCAATAAAGATAAATAAATAAAATGGCTGGACGAAGACAGAGGAAATCAACCTGAGCGCAGGCAGTGTGGCGCTGTCTGCAGCTCCTGCTTGGCTACACATGTCTGGCCCCCCCCGGCTGGCCCACCTCCTTTCTTGCTAATTACAATTGATTTATTATGGACCGGGTATCTTATCAGGTGCCCGCTGAAATTACAATGGGTGTCCGAGGGCCGTGAGGAGAAGGGGGGATTGGGAAAGAGGGTGGTGGTGGTCAATGTCGAATGGCAAAATCAATTAGCATTGATTGGCAAAAGGTTCATTTTGCCAAAGAGGACGCAGTCGAAGGGGATTAAACTTCCCTGGCCTCCTGACAACTTTGATACGACACAATGGCTGCTTTTCTGGCTGCCGTATAGTTAACAAGCTTTCAATAATATAACTGCATTTTTCTTTCTCACAGCCCTCTTTCAATGCGGCTATGGCTAGATTTCAAATCAGGCATTGGCTAGCCGGGTCTAGCTAGGAAACAGATAGCATTGATCAAGTATCAATGAGTGAAATCCCTTGCAAGCTCGCATCTTAATCCTCATCAAAAAGCCGACGCAGAATTTAAATCAACCTGCTTCAGGCCTTCGATGAAGGCTGGTCACAAATGTATGAAAGACCCGTCAAAATCATTCCCATCATCCTACAAACAACCAAGACTGTAGCTTCAGCTCGTCTACATGACCAGAAAGCGTAAATAAACTTCAACTGTTGCTTTTTGTCTGCTTTAGCAGCCATTTTGGCAGTTAAATAAATATTATCCAGATGTTCTACTTTAAAAAAGGAGACTGCACTAGTAAACCAGTCACTCTAGTTTGCAGATTTAAGAACCGGCCAAAACGCAGCTCAGTTCTTTATAGATTGTTGGTTGTTTACTTTACATTTGCAATCACTAACACAATCCAGTAGACTATTCTAACTCTGTGGTGAGACCTGGTTTATTTAAATGATAGTATTTGGTTATCAAAAGACATCTAAAATCCCAAAGTCGACTTTAATATTTAAATGCAATTTACATACAGCAAGTAAGATTTTGTTGTGAGGTGAACCTGAAGAAATGATACATCCCTGCAGACCCATATTAAACCCTCTGACCTTTGCTGAGTGAGTGTGTATGTCTTACCCTCGATGGCCAGCATGGCTCTCAGCTCTCTGTTCAGCAGCTCGAAGCGTCTCTCCAGATCGTGCTCTTTCTCCCTGTGGCAAGTTAGAGAGAAAGAGAGAAAAAAACACACACACACACAACAAAGTTCATCAATATGTTAATGACTTAATCATTAAGCACTTAAAGAAACCTGCAATAAACATCGATTCAGCTAGTCGCCTGAACCTTCTCTGGCTTCACATTAATCTACTGCACATAACTGATACACATACTGCGCTCACACAGCCCTGGGTTAGTGTGTGTGTGTGTGGAAAGAAAAAAGGAATATAAAGACAGTTGAAAGGATGTGAAAATGCATTAAAAACAATGAAAGGAAAAAGACAAATAAATAAATGTGTATTTGTGTGTGTGGTCTGCATATGTGTGTATGTATGGTACATGTGGTTTGTGTGCAGCACAAATTTAATTCTTGCCTCTTTCAGCCATATTAAAAAATGAGCTAATTCAGTTCCTAATAGAATTTGTCCTTCACAGGCGCCTTTTCTCTTCGCCTCCACAAAGAGAGAGCAGAAAGGGCTAATAATCAGCCCTTCTGTCAATTGGCCACTTTAAAAACCTCCCCTTTCCCACGATATAATGTGATTATGAATACTTCAATGTCTCCTCCACTCGCACACTTTGAAATCCCAACAACCGCAAATGAAAAAAAAAGCCTGTGTGTGTGTGTGTGTCTCCACCTGTCGCAGCTGACCACATACAAAGAGACTAGCGATAGAGTGATGATCGCCACATTTCTATTGATTTCATATCCCGTCTACATGTAAATCAATGAGCGAATAGACAGAGGGGGTGAATGGAGTGATAAGTACACCTCCCCCCAGCACAGCTTCAATGAATTTGATCTAATGCTTTAAGAGAAGAGTGATGTTTCCAGGTGTTTAATGCTTCTCGGTGCATGAACAGAAAAACAAGCAGGTGATAGTGGAGGCTACACAGCTAATCCCACAAATGCTTTATAGTAGTTAGTCATTGCAATAACAGTGAAAAATGATCCAAGATCAATGTGGATGTACCAGCCATGAAGAGATCAGTAGCTAAACAGACAGATGAGTAATGCAGCGGCACATGGTGAAATGTTAACAGACAGAAACACAGTTAGGATACATACAACAGAGAGAGCTGATTCTGTCGTCTGATGAGGGCGTTCTTCTTGTTGACCAACATGAACCACTCCTGCATCATGGCCTCTTCTTCCTCCTTGTTGTTGCCTGGAGAGTACACACACACACACACACACAAACAGAAAAACAAGCAGAGTTACACACACAATAAAACAGAGTTTCAATAATAGCACAAGCTTTTTAAAACCATAATGAGAGGTTTCATTGTTAAAAGTAGTAGTATAAGAGCAGTTACTGTAGATTGAACCTGAGAGATAAAAAATAATTTTCTCTCTGTAAATAATAAAATTAGAGCAATGTGTACAAGCACACAGGCATACACACATGAACGAGATGATGCAGAGTCAGTATGTCTCCCTTATGTTCCTTGTGTAAACATTCACATACTTCACACCATGTCTTCACAACGTCAATACAGCTTCAACCAGGGTGGGATTAACTCAGCGATTACCGTCTTTACAGAGTGGAGCCTCTCACTGTAGGGCAATACGTATCCCACCAATCACTCAGCGGGCCTTCAAAAAAACACGTCTCTGAGACTCTCCAATGCTTACTGTAATACCTGCTAAACACACAGAGAGCTAGCAAGACTCAGATGCATGGCTAATATAAGCTTCGCCCATGCCTGGGGCTAAAGCTCTATGCTGTAACTTACTTACAAGATACAACAGGATGTGCACAACTGACATGGACGCAGCGCATCAATGGAAATGTTCAAACGTTAGACGTATAACAGCAACAGCATCAATCAGTCATGGAACTATTTGGAGTTTGTCATCAACTGGGCTCTGTTGGCTGCCTCAGAATGATTTTAAAATAATAATTTAGACTATTGTAATGATTTAAAGATCAAATATTAAGAGGTTATTTTCGAGGAGTAAACAAAGTGATCCACTGACAAAAATTTTGCATTGCTACTTATTGATTTAATGGTCTTTTGGTGCAGACACTAGCAAGAGAAAGTAAATAAATCAAAGTTAACTAAGTCTCCTGGTGGTGTTTAATGCTTTTCATTAGTAAAGTTGGTAATCAGCAGTACAAGACGCATATTTCCAATTATGAACAGCTGACATATACAAAAAAGCTGGGTTTGAAACATTCAGACAAAATGTTAAATTAATTGTGAGAATTTAGATCAGATTTAATTTGTCAAAAAAGGATTCGGGTGTATTAATGTGTTTCATTATTGTCAAAGGACCGGAACATTCTCAAACAATTTATTGCAGAATCTAAAACTGACAAACGTGATTATACATAATCGGTGTCTCTCCAAATTTAACAGAACATTTTTGTAAATTACGCGCTTTCTAAATTTAACAAGATGGACAGCTGCAAAAAAAGCAGAGTAGTAATTAAATGAAATGTATTCTTTATAACTGTTTTCCACACAGATCACTTGTATATTTTGTCACTGTGTAAATAAACGCTGCTGTGGTCAGTTCAGTAAGCGCCGTTTATGTCAACAATTGGGATATAAGCTTCATGGCACTGGAGGCCAGTTAAGCAGTGACAGCAGCATTAATCTGACACTCAGTACGTCTGTGAAGAGAAGAAATGGATGAAAACAGAGGACGTGAGATGAAAGATGGTCTCAGGGCTTATGTTATTATCTCACGCTGTTTTTTTCTCCTTTCCTCAAGAGGAAGGTTTAATAGCCGAGTAGCTACGACAGGCGTCATACCAGAATTAACACTAAGAAGACATTTTATACCACTTATTAATTGGGAATCTTATAAATAATAACTATGGCACTGTTGTGCTGTAAACAGTTTTTTTATACTATTCCAGAGAGTTTTATTCATTATCTGGAAGTGTGGTTTTGGCCCACTCATTCTTATCGACTTGTGTTTTAAGATCACACGGCTGCTTTATTTTTTCTATTCTGGATAAGAGTGTCAACAGAATACAATATAAAGTTAGGGACAATATGTTTACTGCTTTATGTGTACCTGAATATGATCAAGGAGGAAACCAAGAGAAATGTGGCTTTTTCTGTCAAACACACACCCTCATGGCAGAGGAGAGGGAGTACTGGGCCGCTGCGTCATTCACGACAAAAAGCAAGCACTTGGATGTGTATGCGGACACCGGTGAGTGTGTGGACATTTGTGATACTCTGAGCCAGCAGATGTATGTAATTTCATTTAGGAGGGTAGAGCGGGTAGGGGGGATAGAGAGAAAAAGAACGAATGAAAGAAAGCTTCAGGATTTAGCGGAATCAGGGGCTCGTGGATTACTGTAGTCAACTTTGAAACGGACGACACTCGGAGGGGGGATAAAGCCGGCGCTGACAGGTCATTGTGCTGCCTCGAAGTCAAATAAAACAAGCAAATAATAATGGCAAATATTAAGCTCCTGTGACATTGTGGCGAGGCAGGCTGGAAGACGAGGGGGATTATAAAGCTATATCCCCCACCGCTAGCCAGCCAGCAGCTACCAGCCAACCACCAGCCGCATTTTATGAAAGGAGGGAGGGGAGGCGATGGGAGGAAGAGAGGAAAGAGAAAGGCAGGGAGGTCAGAGGAAAGGTAGAGGGGGTAGGATAAAGGAGAGGAGGGAGGGGGGAAAGGAGTGAAGGATGTGTAGTAGGAAGGAGAAAGGGAGCAGTGGGATAAGGGCAAGCAGTTGAGCGATTTCAAAGCAGAGAAAGAGAGGAGGGGATGGAGGGATGGAAACAGGATGTTAGACAGCTGCTCAGCATCCTCCTCCCTTCACTCAACCTCTCCAGGGTTGAACTCCGACCTCCACAAATTACCTGACTCTTAAAGAGACAGGTAGTGTAACGAAGACGAGTCACATTTATAGGCTATACTATTTACTTTTTTTATTCACTTTATAGGACACATTTTGCAGTAGAAAATTGTTAAGATGAGGACCTGTAGACTTTTTTATTTTTAAATGATGTTTTATGGGAAAAAAATAAATATTGGTTCTAAAAAACATGTGAGTACCTGTTGTATACATTAATGAAACTGACTGCTATGATAAGTAAGACTGCAATTAACAACTATTACTGAACTCGTTATTGATTAATTGGTTATTAATTTGTATTAATCCCTTTATGTGTAATCTGTAGTCAGAACATTGTGAAAAATAGTCATTACAAAGAATTACATCTTCATATTGCTTGATTTGTCTGACCAAAAGTCCAAAACACAAATTAATTGAATTTACAATTATATAACAAAGACCAAAAGCAGTATATTCTCATATTTGAGAAACTGAAACCAGCAAGTGCCATTTTTGCTTGATTAATAATCTAATAAATGTGAGTAGTTGTAGACTAATTGTTGGGGCACTTAATCAGTTCATTATCTTGATTGTGTATCACTGAAAGCTGTGAAAATGTTCAGGGACATTAATGAACATTAATGAGCATACAGATGAAATCAAAGTATTTGTTTCAGCTCCATATATGTAGAAGTTTGATTAACTGTTCATTGTTGCTCCACACAAAAATTCAGGCATGCGAAAAATGTGCCCCACTCGCTGTACTGTCATGAAAGCATCGACCAAATGGCATATGTTAAGAGTGACAACAACAAAATACAACACTGCTGAACGCTGTGTTGTATGAAGACAAATGGTGTAAATATCCCTGGCAGGCGCCACTGACACTGTGTCTGTGAATCCAGCCTTGGCTCTGAGACACTGTGGATCCATGCTGGCTCTCAGGGGGCCATCTTGGATCAAAGCATCTGGCGGTTTTGGCAGTTTGCATTCTGGGTCTTACTGCTTGCCTTACACTCCATTTCTCAGCACTCAACACAGAGCAGGGCAGAGCAGAAACAGGCCAAATATCTAGTGAGACTGAAGCAATAAATTTGGCATTGGTACAATGTTTGATCAGAACATCAAAGGATTAGTGAAATATGTCTGATGGAGATACACCGGGTTTCCCTTCCTACAAGAACCTTTATCGTCATTAATATCGTGTTTGGTGTCAATGTGGCTACGATGGTGAGAAGTACACAAGATACAATCAGCTAAAGGACGCATATATATACCGTAGACACACACAAAGCCAAGATACAACTGATACACACATCCCGACAACCCCTCTATCTGATTGCCTGTCTCCCTCTTCTCTTGTTTCACTTTCTCCATCTCAGATAGATAAACACAAACCTGGATACAATAACATGAACTGCTATGTGTAGGGGGATACGTTTATCCCGAAGGTAGGAGGAAAAAAAAAAGAGACTGGTTAGCATGGGTCAATGTGGGATTGTTCGCTTCTACATGAAAGGCAGAAAGAAAGGAATATAAAGAAAGAAATAGAAAGAAGGAAAGGCAGGGTGAAAAGGCAGAGTTAGCCTCTATAGCCAAATAAGATTAAGATAGCCATCTTGGCCACTGTTCCATTCAGTGTAGATAGGAATAATGAAACCCACCCTGAGGTGGTCAAACTGCTGCTGCTGCTGGTGGTGGTGGCCTGCGCTGGTTTTTAATTAAATGTGTAATGTTACTGTGCTAGGTCTCACCAGACGCATGCAAGGAGTAGTTTAAGTGTGTAAATATTGATTGATTTTATATTTTCAGTCAAATGTTCATTTTGCCAAGGTGTCCAAAGCTGGCAGGCATGCGACTAGCCATTGGATACGTTTTATTTGTCATATTTCACAAAGAAGCTCACAACTAAACACTTTCCCCCCTGTTTAGTTGTTTAGAGTATACATGAGGCAGGCGAAGCATCAGTTTATAAAAGAAGAGTTTGAAGACAACAATCCAGGTTTTAGCGGTTTGAAATCTTCTCGTTTTATATGCTACTCAGTTGTTGCTTGAGACTAAAACATCCACTAAGAGGTGAACTGTTGCAGTATGTACTAACAAAATATTTTCATTATCAACTTATTGGTAATCTGTTTTTCAATGAATAGTTCAGTCTATAAAATGTCAGAAGGTAGTGAAAATGGCCATCACATTAAACAACAGTAATGTTTAGTACCAGGGAAAGCACAGGTGTAATTGATAACATGAACTATGTCTGTATTCCATTTATGTGTGCAGATTTCATGGCCCCAGTAATGCTCATGACTCACTGGGACACCTAAATGGAACAGAGACATTGTTGATTCTGATTTATCTTTTGTTATTAGTAACACCTGTGCTTTTTCTGCTATGAAGTTAAAATATCTGCTGTGAAAAACTATTTCCTGGAGCTGGCATCTTCAAAATGATAGTTTTATATGACAAATGGTCCAAAACCCAGAGATATTCAAATGATAAGACAGAAAGCAGCAAATGTTCAGAAATTTTTGTTAGTCAATTAAAAAATTGTTTTTTTTTATTTTTTATAATAAATAGCAGGGGCTATGACCTTTCAGTTACGGGTAGACCTTTTGACCATTACGCCATCCTGCCACCTAAGACCAATGGCTATTTGTTTAATCATACAGGAATATGGTGACTTTATAAGGAAATCCTACATTTTCCTTCCCCACAAAAAACAACTTGTTTCTGTGCCTGGAAGGAGGGAGCTGAGATAAAAGGGGAAAATGAATGAGACAGAAAGAGAAAAACATTAAAAGCTGTGATCACAGCACGTTCATCTCATTTCTTATCCCACCATTTTGCCATTTAATCCAATAGCTGCTAATCCAATTTGTCTATCGGACATGTAAAAAGGCGGAGAGGAGGAGGAGAACGATGAGGAGGAGGAGGAGGAGGGAAAGGGAGGAGATAGAGCTGAACTTCTCTTCTGTGTCCAAGTCACTTTCTGAATTGCGGTTTATTTAGGGACGAGCCGCCCTTGTGCCTCTCCCATCGCTTTCTCCATCCGACCGTCAAGCCCGTCTGATATCAGCGGGGATCAGGGAAGATGAAAGCCAAAGACGCATGAAAGGAAATGAGAAAAGAAGGAATAAAAAGAACAGGATGAACATTGTTTCCTGTGATTAGGTAAGAGCTCGTTAAAAGGCTGTCACTGCAGTGATGTGAATATGCATGACAGGGGCCGGCCTAATCAGGTCTTTGGCGAGAACTGGGAGGGGGGGGGGTTGGTTAAGTAGCCTACTGAAGACTTGATTTAATTAATGTGAGTAGAGGAGTGTCTTGTTAGGAAGAAGACGGGGAGACAGTGTAGCTTGTAAGACAGGCTAGCATTCTGGCAAATTAATTTTTTCAGTTTTGGCCATAAAACATAATCTAAAGCCTGCAGTAGTGGATTTTTTTAAATGCTAGAGATCTTCAAATTTCAAGTAAACCTAATCGATAGCTTTGACCTACTCCCTTCTCTCTCTAAGAATCATATTTTTAAAGTTTAGTTGGGGCTTTTATTCAAACCAAAGTGCAAAAAATTCTGCAATTCCCAACTTTGAGGGTTATAACACTTGTGATATGTGTGAGAATATCACCCCCCAATCTTCTCAACATTTCATGTGATTTCTCCTGCACTCTCCTATTCTACTCTGCTCTCTACTGGAGTGGTGCTAAGGGCTATTTTTTTCCAGGGAGGCTTGTACGAGGCCTTTATAGCCACCCTCAATGGCACAATGGTTCCAGCGTATAGAGCAGATTCCTGCTTTATTGAACCTGTGTATAATGTCTGTTGAATGGAACACATTAACCAATTCACACTCACCTCTTTCCCTACCTCCCCCTGCATAGAAATAGGAGGAAAGTAAAATAAGAAGGAAAAAAAAAAAAAAAAAGACCCCCTCACACTGAGGCACAATGACTGCCTTTTCCACCGGTGTCATTTGTCAACCACTGCTTGCTTTAGAACTTACAAAAGAGGTGGAGGAGATGAGAGACGAAAAGAAGCAGCAGTGGGGTGTGACTCAGAGTTTTGGGGGCTGAGAGATGAATTGTATGTTTTTTCACAATCATACACATAATTATTTGTTTCTATTTATGATGTGTATTAACAGTACAACTCCATCTTTTTGTCAGTCTGACAATTTTGCATAAAACACAGGGTAAGAGCATGGGCAGAGTGTTTAAATACTGTTGAATACTGATATAAAGTGCACGTGCCAATCACCAGCCACTTACTCATATTGCAAATTTTAGATCCAATGTGGTTTTGACAGTTTATTAACATCCCTTTCCATCCACACAGTAAATCACACTATGCTTCTCGCAAAAAAGGTAACATTTGAAAAAATACAACTTGTCCTCATTCATGATATGTGGTTTATGCATTGTTAATGCAGTCAAAAGCCTTTTTTTGTTACATTTAACTTGTATCCAACACATGTGCAGCACATGCACAGTAATTAAGTCTTAATACACACAGGTTTTGAAAACAATAACCTACTATTAACTAAATAATCCCCCTAAAAAATAAGTATAATAGTAATTTAGTTCTCAGGAACAATAAATAAATGCACATAATGAAAAACTCAAATCTTACTTTTAGTCAGATTTGGCTCTTACAAATGGTGACATCCTCACCTGCCACTGGTTGATGACTATGACGTGCTAAAGTTGGAAACAGTCAGTCAGTTCTTTGACCTAAAATTCAGTCCACTGTACACTGACCATGAGTCAGTCCAATCAAACAGAGTTGAACTCCAATATCTACAAACCGTTCTGTCTCTCCATTGCCTTCATATTAGAGCAAGGAAGTTATTACCAGATACCACAACCCTGTCTCCTTGAAATAATCTTGCAATACGAGTAACTTGGTGGTTGAACTAAGCACTGGACTTTTACACCGGTGACAGGGTTCACATCCTGAGTCCTGAGTCGTGTGGGTATGTTTTGTTAACAGATCCAGTTTGGTTTCCCTGACCTTAAAGTTCTGTGACTGTGTAAACAACAACGCATATTTTGCAGATACCTGCAGTATTGTGCCGATATGTTCATTAAAAACATGTTATTATGTTGACAAAAGTCGCAATTGGGTCAATATTATGATTCCTTTTTTGGTATTGCACATTAGGAGTATGTCAACATAATTTCAGGATTGGACACAAGGCTGCATTTTTTCATAGTTTGGACCAAAAGTTAATTTCAGACAGAGACAAATAATCACGATCATGCGTTATTATTATCCAAAGGTAAATGCCATCACAGTTTTAGCTGTTATCATGCAGCCCTGATTGTGAGCACTGCCTCTAGGAGAGATGAACTCAGAAAGTGGGATTTCCAAAACCTTTTTTAATGAGTAGGAGAGTGTAGATAAGCATTGCCTATCATGTCACTGTTTGAACATTTCTGTTCAGATAGCATGTTAAACACAGACAATATGTTTGTCCTCCTAATATGTTTCTTCCTCTCACCCTCATCTTTTTTTTTTTTTTTTTACACACACACACACACACACACACACACACACACACACACACACACACACACACACACACACACACACACACACACACACACACACACACACACACCTCCTTGTGCTCCACTGGTAACTCTCTCACGCACACACCCCTGGGCAAACACATTTGACCTCAGAGCTAACAGCAGAACAACCTCCAGACACCTCTCATTTCTCCAGCGCAGAGGTTAAGGAGGGGTGGGAACTTGGGCAAACAGAGTTCACATAATAGACTGACTCTGGAGATGAAATGTTCATATTTTAGGCTTCACTTTGAACAAACACACACTTCTCTCTCTCGCTCTCTGCTGCTTGTACAGAGGTGTGAAGAGTGTATTTGCATAAGCAATGTCATTTATGCAGCTTTCCCTCTCTTGCTCACACAGACTCCTAATTGAGCTCTTCTCTTCTGTCAACTTTCTCCAGCTTCTCATTTTAATTTGAGTATCTAAATTAAATGTGTGTTTTTGAACTGAACGTATGTATTTGATTCTTTTGATCTGATTGGCTATTGAATAATAAAAGACTAAAATGGGGCCAGGTTAGACCAAAACAAATGCCTTTCCTGGAGTATTTTTCCAATTGTCTTGCAGAACTCCTCCTGAACTCAACCCCCACATCTCTTCTCCTCCCTCCCTCCATCAAATTGTGTTTTTGCTACAAATCAATAAACATTATCAGAGAGTGGCAGACTATGGGCTGTTAGAGGCAGCCTCTGTCTGTTAAAAACCCAGACTGCACTATCTCTATCACAGCCTGGGTGAGAAGGCCAGGAAGTGAAAGAACTACACACATGGGTAGACAACACACATATATACATGTAACAGGGATTTATAGTAAACAAAACATAAGGATCTATGGGCACAGATAGATGAAGAACACATACAAACAGAGCCACAACTACACACACAGAAATGTCCAATGATCAAAGAGCAAGTCTTTGATGCATGTGTTGTTCTGCAGGGAGCGATTTTTCACATGCACGCATACAGAAACACAGACAGCAGAAAACTGAGGACTGGAAAAGAACAGAACAGTGCAGTACAGCACTGAGAGCACATGACACTCAATGTTTGTAAGAAATTAAAGGGGAAAAAATCACAGTCTATGACAGCAACAGTGACTTTAAACACTCCCTAACCTATTAGACTGCTGTATCACCACTCTATGCTTGTCAGCTCCTGTTAGCTTTAGCGTCTGAAATCCCCAACGCTCTACGAGAACCATTTAACTGAGCTCTAAATAGGATGATTTTCAACCTGTCCCCACTTAGCTTGGGACTGGAAAAGGAAAATCAGGGGGCCTGCCATACACCATTTTCTCAATTACCTTTCTCATTATTGTCACCCGTGTTCATTACTACTATTATCATCCTCGCTTTTCTGTTACACCCCCCACTTTAGGCTAGCTTAGGCCGTTGTGGCTGTCGTGTTGGATGAAAAGAAAGAGGAGAGCGGCAGAATCGAGAGCTTTTTCAAGGCCAAAGCACTTCAGGTAATTAATATAGCAAGAGGGGGCAGATGAGAGGAGACGGAGAATGTGTGAGTATATGTATGCCTGTGTGTGTTTTTGCGAAATGCCTGATTGGGGAGCTCACCTGCCGATACCCCCTAAAAGGTATTTCATTAGCAAGCCTTTTACCATACAAGCAGAGGAACAAAGCCTCAGTTACGCCTGTCTCCACTCCAACTCAACGGGGCCCTCCAGGATGCCTGTAGCTGTGTGTGGGAAGACTAGAGAAGAGTGGAGGAGCGGAGAGGAGAGGCGAGGAGAGGCTATCCCTGTTCATAATCTCATGACAAAAGGCAAAAAGGCATCATCCTATTAACAGCGTGATCTTCACCAGCTCATGCTAGCTCCTTTCCACAGGGGTCTCTCTGTTATTATTAGGGTGAGTGGGTGATAGGGAGCAGGGATAGTGCCCAGCGCCTCCCTATTAGCCCTGGGACAAGAGGTATGGAGGGGGAGAGTAGAGAGGAGAGACCCCATGCTAGGGTCCTGCTTGGAGTCTTTTTCTATTCTTCAGAATGAGAGCCTTTGCTTGGACCTTTGGGGTCTGGTTTCTATTAGGCTTCAATGATACAACACAAAGTGGGAGACATTCTTCAATCAAGGTCCACCTGTTAAAACTCATTTGAAGCCGATTCACCTTCCTCAGCTCACATCAGGGATCAGTCATTAATGAAATGCTGTGAAAGTTGCAGCACTACCTGCATGTCGCCTCTGTGGTATCAGGATAAAATTAAATTTGACAGAAGCAATTACATGTGTCAGTATTTGCATCTCTTCAAATACTGTGGTTAAAAAATACCAAACACTGGAAGCAGAAATGAGGGAGGCAGCACTGCTAAAATAGTCAGTTTGTGTGAGAGAGAGAGACAGATTAGTCTGTTTTTCTGTTTGAGTGTTTTGTCTTCTGCTCAGTGGGGGTGCATGCCTCTAGCCTCAGGTTACACAAGGGAATTGTGGGAAAAAGAAGTAGACTGAGCTGTTTTGGGGAATGCAATGTGCTGAAGAGGGGAAGCTGCTTAATACAAATACACACAAATGCTAAAATATAATTTCACTTTATTCACAAGTGACTATGTAGCATATACAGTACGCATTGTGTGTAGCAATATAGAAGTTCTGCAGCTGAGAATGTAGTGTCAAAGTAAAAGTTTCTGAATCCAACTGATGTTTCTATGTGTGTACAAGTTTATCATGTGATTATGCTGCTTGATGAGACAAATGTCAACAACCCATCACTCAGACAGCTCTGCTACTCCGCAGTTGTGATATGGGACGAGATATCGGTTTGGATTTGTGACATTTTCCTGGTTCTAAAGGCTGTATTACAGTAAAGTAATGTCATTTTTTGAACTAATAAAGACTGTTCTAGCTGTTGTTGTCTTTACACACTTAGTCATTATATCAACATTATTGGTGTATTTGTCAAAAATCTCATTGTGTAAATATTTTGGGAAGGCAACAATAGTCATCTCTACAATACTGCTGCAATATCGATAGAGGTATTTAGTCAAAAATATTGTGATATTGCTACCCTGCAAGAACACCTATGATTACACATGCTTACGTTAACACTTTACATAAATGATACATGCTACAGAGTTTCAACGTTCTTTTAGGACATTTATGGATAAATACTCTTGCTGTGTGACATACTATTACTGCAAAGAATACACAGACTCACCAGCATTAAAGTCTGAATTGAGCTAATTCAGTGTAATAGAGAAAACTTTGAGGGATGTTTTTAAAAAGGTATGTCAAAGTAAAGAAAGAGATGCCTGACGACCCACCCCCACCCCCCTATGTGCATGCATGCACGCACGCACGCATGCACGCACACACACACACACACACACCTCCTCTCATCATCATCGTCCTCCACTCTCCTCTGTAGCCCAGTAAAAAGCCTGTGATGACCTGGGTGTGTAGCTTATTAACCTCTCCATCAGTTCTTATCAGCCAATGAATAGCCCAGTCATCTGCCCCTCCTCCTAAATCTAAGGGAGAAAAATTTCTCTTCACGTCAGGGATATAATTCAATCCACACACAAATCATTTAAAGTACACACACACACACACACACACACACACACACACACACAGTGTGAACATTATGTCAGCTTTGGCCCTGGTGGGCTTGGTGTGGACCAGATGTTATTGTTGTGGGGACTCGCCTCCCTTATAAGGAAAAGTCCTCTTAACGTAAATCATTAATTTTAGGTGTAAAGTTAAGGTACATTTAGGGTTAGGGTGAGGTGTGTGGTGGTTATGGGTAAGTCTCCTTCCTGTCCTCTGAAGAGATGGAAAATGACTATGAATACGTGTGTGTGTGTGTGTGTGTGTGTGTGTGTGTATGTGTGTGTGAGGGCCAGAATAAATTAATGGCTGATTTCTCCCCTTGCTTTGATGGCATTAAGAGCCCTCTTTTTCTCAATGTTAAATGCTTTTCTCTCCTTCTCTCTTTTCCTCCGTCTCTCCCTTCTTTTTTGACAAGCAGGGCCACCCAGCAGAAAGCAACTGATGCAAAACGTTGGAGTAATCCCCCCTCTCCATCCACCACCACCACCCCTCCCACTATCTTTAGTCTTTGACACAGTAGCCATTATCTGTGGGATTTAGTTAAACCAAACCTTCATGTATTTGTTAGGCCCTGGGTTCGTTTTCTCCTGTGCCTGCTCTGCTTGAGTGTGGCCAGGCTGGTGGGGAGTGGAGGGGTTTACATCATCAGTACAGCTAGCTGGAGACACATGGAGAGGAAGTCTCCAATGCCATATAGCTGGTTACTGCTCAAGATGTTAAAGTTAAAGTAGAAATGTACAGGCTTGTTTGCAAATCGCTGCATAAAACAACAAAAAACCCTACTAAACCGAGACTTTACAAAAGTTAAAAGTTCAAACACAACAATTTATTGTAACTCTAAGGCCTAATTCATTTAACCAAACTTTCTGCCTGAGTACTACAGCAGTGAACAGAGTCATACACAAACAATGATGATGAACCAAATTCAGAAGTAGTAGAAGAAATACCAACACTGTGAATCTCTCACTGACCTACATTTTATCTTTTTAATAAATAGATAATGGAGTTATATAATTAAACTGAAATCAGCTAAAACAAAGAGTGCCATCTAAGAAGCTGTTCATCCAAAGAATGTCAGCAGCTGGGCATGCTGTAATTAATCCAGACAAAACATATGAAAATCAAGTCAACAAATATAATGAAATGCCACATAGTGCTGTATTAGTTACAGATAATTGTGTAAAATTATTGTGATATAGCATGATATTCGCAAGCTCTAACTGATGACGAATGACAGTTAAATACTTGTCTTAAAAAAGAGAAGGTTTAGTCTCCTGCAATTTGCAGTTACAGAGCTAAAAGCAGTGTAATGGAATCACTGTTGAAACTTGCAGATAAGCTGGGGCTTGGTGAGACTAAGCTAAGGTTAAGCCAGGTGGTTTAGCTCCCTGAGTATGTGTTTACACACACTGAGGTGTGAACCATTTGGGGAGCTTAGAGGGGAGGAGAAACATGAGTTGATTTAGTGCTAGAATAAACCTTAGTACCTGTTGATGGTGTTAATTGGGACAATTTAACACAACCATCAGCATAAATCTGTAGGGATTCTGATACAGGCCAAGTCAGATTCAACATGCTTTTGGGGAATACACACTGGTACAGTACATTGGACTGCATGTCAAACCACAATTCTTTTTTTGGTAACAACCGAAAGGCATCAATCTACTTAGATTCATAGTTGTGTTTAATTATTTTTAAAAAGATGTTATGATTTAGATAAAAACAAATTCTGCCAATTTTATGTAAGAAAAGCTCGCTTAGACATTTAACATGTGAGAACTCTATTTTATATAGTTTAAATAAATAAATACATTTTTTGTTTGTTGTTTTTCTTAAAAATGTAAAGAAAATTGTATTGAAAAAAGTATTATATTGGTATTGATAATGAAATTCAGATACTGTGTCACCACCAGTATAAAAAACATGCAAACAAAATTGAGCTCTAGTATTCAGTGGTGTATAGTTTTGAAAATATTGCCCCCAATTGTCTTTAAACACGGGCCCACACACAGGTCAAACCACTTATATCGCAGTTACATTAATTGTAAGGAAGTAAAAGAAAAGAGGTAGAGACATTTCTGAATGAAAAAGTGTGAGTATGTCGCAGAGAGAGAGCAGAGATAACCGACAGTATAGGACCCCCCATTCAATCTGCTGACAGACAGCTGCAATCTTTTTAGCATAAGTGGCTCCGCCTGCTCCATTAGCAAAGCGAAGGAGGGTGTGTGTGTGTGTGGTGGTGGTGGTGTGTGTGTGTGTGTGTGTGTGTGGGGGGGGGGGGGGGGGGGGGGGGGGGGGGGTTCGACCCCCCTGGGGTAGATGTTAGAACAAATTTGAGGGGTGTCATATTACACGCCTTGTGACAGGAGGCCAAGGGGAGGTGAACGATGAATTTGCTTAATGAATTAATCTGTGGACCAGTAATGGCTCTGCTAACAACATTAGTCATCCTTCTTACATCTCTGTGCTGTGATTCACTAGTTTCTCCCTCGTCTCCCTCTGTTACATTTCATTCATTCCTTCTTCATCTTTCCTCCCTGTTGGACTGTCCTTCCCCTCTCAGAGGTTTGCTTAAGGGCAACAACAGTCTAGCCTTCCCCATATAAGACATAAATAAATACATTTCTTTTGGTTAAAAAATTCTGCCATTTTGAGGTCAGAACTACCAAGGAAGTCTTTGATGTGTTTAATATACTACCTAGTATAAATTGTTCCTTATTATATTTGTAAATATGTCAAATAAATCCCCACGCACACCTTTCCACCTGGAACGACATCACATTATAACTGACACAAACACCAGGCTGCTACTGCCACTGGCCCCGACTCAAGCTTTGATTCAATACACAAATGCAAAATTGCTGTGTTTAAATAGATATTTAAATGGAAATGTGTTGGGAAAGACAGCTGTTGGTATTTGTAGCCTGGAGTGCTCATTACAATGGGAAATGGGGAGGAGTGTGTATGGATGGGGGATGATGACAACGGTAGCATGGCGAGCAGCTGTGTTAGCAAGTGAATGGTGTAATTACTGGCCAAACCTCTGTCATTAACCTGCATTGTCGAGTGCCACCACATCAGTTACCATGAGAAAGCCTTGATTAATTGACTGCAAGGTTGAAATTCAATTATGTTGTTGGGCTGTAGTTTGTAAACCTAATAATTATCAACCACATACCAAACAAACAACAAAAACCCCCAAACTTCTCTTGTGAATTCAAGCTATACCAAGAGGAATATTTTCTCTTTAATTTCAATTTTGCTTTGAGATGGACACAAGATAAAGTTTACATTTACAAAGGAACAAGAAAATAAAAAGGGGGAGGGCGAGTAAAACAGGTGGACGTGGTGAAAACCAATGTTCATTTAATGTTTCATTTCAAATTAATTTAAATGCTACCGCACAAAAAAAGAGACAAACAAAAGTAATATACTCCGCTCCGCTTTATTTGATTGTGTGCATCTCTGAGCTGCTACAAAGTCTGCTTTGTGCAGTGTGTGTTAAGCTTAGCGTGCCATCTGTGGGTGTGTGTATATGTATGAACATATTCAGTCTGTTTGTTAATGTCAAACATGTATATACTGCGTTTGCATGTGTGTGTCTGTGATGATGTGTTTGGCAGCTTGCAGAATGGTTTGTTGGACCGGGTGCTACATGAGGTCTCAGGCAGAGCGGCGGCTGATGAAAGCATTGGCGGGATGCTCCAATAAAGAGCAGATTATCATAAGCGGCCATTGTCCACCTCCCGGTTCTCTCCAACAACGCTCCTCCTCCTGTCCCCACTTACTCACCCCTCTGCTGAAAATGTTAATTGGCCCTATCGCTTGCAGGCTGAGGACAGGAGGAGTGCCTGGCCCAGTGAGTACAACTTCAACTGATTTACAGGAAACGTGGAAACAAATTAAGAGAGCAACTAAATGGGACAGGAAAAAAAAAAAAACAATCAGATGGAGAAAAAGAAAGTGAAATACATACAGGAAGCCATATGACAAAAATAAAGTAAAATGAGAAGCAGCCCACAATAATTAAATAATTAACAAATTTAACTTGCATGTTCCTGGGCCGCGTCTACTAGCTACACCCCCTCCATCCCAACAAACTCCCTCCCTCCTTCCCGCCCGTTGACTCCATCCACCCAGCTCGTTTTATCTAAAGATTCTCAGACAATGTCTAGAGGATCCCATTCCCTAATCTTCCTAAAAATCCCCTTTCATCCCCACTGTTAAAGAATGTATGAAAGCCTGACACCAAGCTGGAGAAAAGAAGGGAAAAAAAGAACCAGTGCACATCTGGGGGTGAGGGTGGTGTCACTGCTGGACTGGGGAGGGGGGAGACAGGGAGGCAGAGGCTCAGCATTGGTTGCCTGTGCAGAGTCCTTGCAAGTTGACTAATTAAATTGTTTTGCTGCTCAAACATTCAAATGGCCGAGGAGATTAAGGGCATGAGCGGGAATGAGAGTCTGTGTGTGTGTGTAATGGGGAGGGGGGGTTAATCTGTGTTCTGACCCAGTTGAACCTTGGAGTCACACACACACACACACACACACACACACACACACACACACACACACACACACACACAACCCAAATCCTTTGTTTTGTCCCCCTCAAAGGCAAGAAGAAGGCAATAGGTTTTAAAGGAGTGATCCCTAGATTTCTTTTCTTCCCCATAGGGAAGATCAGCGCATTTGCTCCTGAAGTGAATTCAAGATGACCACAAACACATTCCACTGTGGTCTAATACAAAACCATTCGATTGAAAGTGAGCGCTCTTTTTGTAACCCAGACAACAACAACAACAAGAAAATGACCGAAGGCGTCAAAAAGGATCGCATCTTCTCTTGGCTGTGTCTATCTCAGTTGCCATGAGCTTAGCTTACGAATTGGGTCTGTGATTATGGATAAACAATAGTCACAATCTCTGTGCTCAACAATTTCAATCACAATTCACACAATGGCCAAGCCTACAGCATGTGTTTATTTTCAGGTCTACCTTTATTGAAAGATTCAGGAGAGCTGTGTGTGTGTGTGGTTTAATGTTGCTCAATTTATTGTCCAACATGCTCTCAAGAATCCCAACAAAATACAACATGGGAAAAGAGGAGTTGTACAATGTAGTACCTGAAAAACAAAGTGAACACTGATTAAAGCCAACACCAAAAACCTCTCTCCCTCCATTTTTCAGTCTGTGAACTGGGGAGGGTATTATAGTCTAAACACTTTTTCTTCTCTCAGTGCTGAAAGATTAGACTGGTTATCCCATTAAAGTTGGTAAAATGCCATTCTTGTGTCTTTAAGCTCTCGTATAGGAGGTCAAGATGAGTCTGCCTGCGCTTACAAGGCGGGCACGGATGTAATCTGCCCAAAGTTACAATAATTAATGTTAAGCTTCTTCAGCAATACGTTTGTGAAAGAACTGGGCCTGATAATATACTTAAAGCTGCACAGGCTGTTTGTGTTGTCGCAACGACACAAGGCAGGGCTTGATGTGCCTGCGTATATGAATGAGCGTGTGTGTGTGTGTGAGAGAAAGGTCCCTGTGCCACTCATATAGCTGAGCTTAAATCTTTAGTCAAACTATAAGATGATGCTGCCACAATGCTGGATGAAGATGACAAGCATGGGAAAAAGTGAGAGGCTGGCTCACTTGATGCAAAAGAAATATAAATGTAACACAATGACTATGACCTGCACCCTATCACCATTAGTGTTAAACACATTACCAGGCCGAAATGTAAAGAAATTCCAATTACAGATTTCAATATTTAAAACACCAGCATATTCCTACAAACGCATGCATGTGCACATACACACATATATACTTTAATATCATAGATGAAATTCAACTGAATAATGACGATTCAGAAATAGACCAAAAACAGATTTTCAAAACGTACTGTTATGAAGAGAGTGGTAAAGATGGCACAGGTGTGATCTTAAATTACTTAATCATTGGTAATGGTTAATATACCAAAACTAATTTATTTCTGCATAAAGCCAACTGCAAGACAATTAGATGAATCAAAATTTGCCTGCAGGCCTTAGGATGGATGAATGTTATTTAGAGCCACAGGTTGATATTAAACTGCTCAAACACTCACACACACTCACACTCACACTCACACACACACACACACACACACACACACACACACACACACACACACACACAGACTGTGAAGGCATGACAGTCCGTTCTGTCACATTCTCAGATACTGAAGGGGATATGCTGCATGTGTAAAGTACATTAAGCTCTTGGTGGATCCCTCCTTGTGCCATTCTCCTTTCGTCGACTCGCAGACACAAAGGCAGATTAAAGGAGCACACGCCATAAAAACCCTATGTCAATCTTATCAGCTCCGAGAGCAATTTTTAAACATATGTTAATCTGGGAGAGCTAAAACTCATTCTCTCCTCTCTGCTTGTTTATCTCTGATCAAATGCGCAGTAGGTGAGGGGCAGCTTTGCGGTGCAGCTAAGTGCCATTATTTGGATAATTGCGCCCATTGTTGCAGGTTATATAGCTATTTGAAATGGGGGGTGTGTGTAAATAGGTGCAGGGGCCAGGTAGGGGGTGGTTGAGATATATTCAAACAGGGACCAGGGGATTTTCTGGAAAGGCTACATGACGCATTTGAAATGAAATTTCAATAAGGAGTGTTTGATATATTTTTCTGCGTAACAATACCTTTGAAAAATAACAATGTCAAGGTCAGAAGCATTACATGCACTGGTAGAAACTCACTAATGATGAATTGTATCTAAAGGCTACTGAAAATTAGCATGGACATAAAGCACATATTAATGACACTATCAAAAGTCCAAGCTTTTTGATCCATGCAAGGTGGGTTTTTTTCCTTGGAGTACTGTGCAAAAAGGTTGTATGACACTTGTATGACAGTTTCATAGTTTAACTTTTTGTAGCAGTGCAACATAATTATAGTTCAGACTATACAAAGTGTATTCTTAAATGATATTCCATATTGATAACATTTTAAAACAAGTGGTCACTCAACTTTTTAGTCGACAAAATTACAAGACTTACAAGGGATTCATCTTCAAAATTAAATTAAAAATGAACACATCTTATGCTTTTAAAAAGCATCAATATTCTTCTCCTATAAACCCCAATAAATATTTGGTCTGTTGCAGGAGGTGAACGTTCTCCTAATGTTGCATATGTGAAGGACAGTGCTCCCAGTGGTGTAAGAATAACAAGTTCATTAGTCGGGGGTGGGGGGGTGGGTGGGGGGGTGCAGCAGGAATTCAAATTCCCCCCCGACCGGTGCCTGGCCTCTGATTGGCTGGCTGCGTCGGCATGGCGAGACTCATTAGAGCCCAGCAGTAATTAAGAGTTGTTAGAAAGTGAATTCTCCAACCGCTGATTAGAAAATTAAACTATTTACTGATTACATATTAATAGAAGACAACAATAGCGCTTGCCATAAGCTTGGAAGGCAACCAAGGAATAAATCTGTGTACTTAATTACCATAAACAATGGGGGCATAGAAATGGAGTTTTATGCACACTCCCTCCTGTAATGTGTCTGATATCAGAAGACACTTGACAATTCTTGTTCAATTATCTCTATTATTTAATGTGCTGTGAACTGCCTCTGAGTAAATAAATTAACCACCCCAATTACTTTGGATTCATCTGGGGAGGGCTGCGGTGTAATAGAAAATGCTGCAGAAAGCTGCATTGTGCCCAAACCAGCTGCAAGAGGGGGGGAGGAGAAGAGATGAGTGGAAAAAGAGGGAGACGAGGGGGAGCAAGGGTGAGAGAACAGAAGGAGAAATAGAGATTCACAGGGATAAATGGAACAGAGCAAATAAAAAGTGATGCAGAGAAACAAAAAGGATTGAGGAAAAAAAGAGAAAAATAAACAAAAATAAACAAGAAAGAGCAGAAAAAGAATAAGAAGATAAAGCACAAAAAATAAAGATTGACGGGCTAAGTTACTTCTAATAGAAAGAATTAAAAAAATGAGGATTAATAAAGACCTGAATCCTTGTGGCGAACATTATACATGCAAACTCTATCTAATGAGAAGGAAGAAAAAAAGGATGAGGGAATGACAAAGCAAAAGCATGTGATATAAAAGAAATGCATATTGAGGACTGGCAGTGGATCATCTCAGGCTTTCTCCTGGTGAAGCAGAGAGATGAACAATCAGTCATGGGTCAGTCGGTCTGTCTGTTCACATCTGCCCATCAGTCCTGCAGTGCTGTGCTACCACAGTACCACTGCACACTGAGCTCAGCCAAACTTACTTCAAGAGGCCTGAATCATATGATCAGATGCACTGCTATGGACTACCCTGAGCATCCACCCTGCTTATGAAGTCTGCTCTGCGTCTATGTGTAGACTGCAGTAAAATGTAGAATTACTAGTATTAGAACAGTGAATGAAGTACATGTATACAATGCTTAAGAATGTACCAGATTCTAAAGCATTTACACAGATATGTAAACCTCTCAATACATTTTCTCTTACACATTTAAATCTTAGCACCGATCCAAGTTAGTCCCAGGTTTTCAAATGAGTTCTTTATTATCTAATTTGTTTCTGAAGTCACGTCTGAACTTCAGCTTAATTAAAATACTGCAAGGATGTGACAAATTTTATTTCTGTTCAATCTTTTCTCTAGAGAGGCCTGCTCACAAAAGCTCAGCTTCTGTCTCAAGTTTGCAGATGTTCCGTACTTCATAAACACTTTAGATTGGACTAGACAACTAAAATAAAAGCTGACAGCAGATTTGGTAAGAGGAAAAGACCCAACCGATTGGGTGCGACAATGAGTATCTGCGTTTCTAAAAGTCTCAGACTAACACACAATCCCAGAGTCCAGGGTGTCATTAAAAAGGAGGATACATGTTTAGTAAACCTTCACAGACAAAACAAGTTTCCATGTATACAGAAAATGAGATCACAAGTATACCGTGTTTTGGATCATTTTGTCCAATACACATAAAAAAGCCTGTTCTATGCACTTCTGTGACCAACAAGATGCAGTGTTTCCTTAATTGTACTGTGATTATGTCCCAAATTCAACCAACCATCTGGATGTTCAGATACTGTAAAATATGATGATATGAAAGGACCACCAAACATTGGTTGGCTACCTGGTGGCTGGCAGAGTAAATATATATCAACATTTGACTGGTAGCTGGTGGTAGTTAAACACAGGCACCTGTCAACTGTGATGGATCAATACCGGATGTTTTGCTTACAGCCAATCAGCCACAGTTTCAATCAGACATTTCGGGTGTGGAGAAAAATATCTATCATCTATGACAACCAATAGAAAGGTGACCTCAGTGGCTGAGGTGATAAAGGTTACTTTAGTGACCACCTGTCACTGGCGCATCTCGCTCCGATGCCTCCAGATCTTGGCCTAGAGGCACAATCCATAACCTATTGGATGAGTCTCTGGGATAAGTGCTGCAAAATGAGATATGGAACAGAAATGCACTTTCAGGGAGTGAGCAAGGTGCTCCACATCAAATTTTTTTTTTTTACTTGCCACAATACGATGGGAGTGTGAAATTGGGAGCTTTTTTACCAATCGGACAATACAATTTTTTTTTTGCAATGAGCTTTAACATAATGACAGATGCCTCACAGATAAACTTGGCCCCCCCAGCATACATATGTTAATTTCAAATGCTTCATTGCTGTTAATGATAATTAATGGCACCAGAGACAATTCATAGGGCTTCTACTGTATAAAAAACATATATCACCCACATATATAACATACTGAACTATACTTGTGGAAATTACATTTTCTCGATTTCATTCCCTACTGATGTTATAAGGCGGTGAAAAGCAACCAAGGTGAATCTCTCTTTGTGATATCCTTTTATTATTTTGTCCTTGCCTTCCCTGTTGTACCCCATCTTCCTTTTCTAGTGAATCTTATTTTTCAGGAGGGGACTGCAGGTATATATATATATATTTATATAACTATATAAAGAGAAATCTTTATGGTTGAAGGTGTTTGGGAGTAAATAACCTGGCGTCTTGCTGGCTAGCGGCTGCTTTATCAGTGGGTGACGAAGAAGAAGGAAAAACAGCCCTTCAGATTGACACAATGGCATGCGCTCCGACAGGGGAAGAGGGCACAGAGGCAGGGGGGAGGCGAAAAGGAGGAAAGCGAACACAACAAACAGAGGAGAGATAGTCTCGATATCACGGCCCAAATGGGATAGGGAAGGTGAGCACAAATCCCACCGCCACAGTTTCCTTTTCTCAAAACCTCCTCTTCTATCCTCCTGTGTTGCTTTTTAAGGATTGTGGGGGCTAAACCCACCAAGTTACGTGCTGATATATCAGAAAGAGCATGAGAGCTGCTACTAAATTACTACAGAAAATACTAAACCTGCACTTTCTGAACATTTACAAATATCAAAATTTTACACTTCCAGGAATCACGCGGTTTTCCAGCAGCATTCTTGGGTGAGAAATGGGATGGTTTAGTATCACAAATGGGATGCTATTCTCCAATTTCAGTTAGGGACTTAACGGAGCCAAGGCCCCTCTTTTGGCTCGGCACACTGTCTCATGTCTTAACAAGGCTTTACCCCCGGCCAAATCTTAAATAAAAACCTTCTGAATCCAGCTCCATACACCAAACCAGATTGCACTTTGTATGCCGGGGTGTGTAAGCATTTGTGTGTGTCTGTTGTGGATTTGTGAACTGTGTCAGTGCTCATGTTGTGTTGCTTCGTGTTTTTTTTTTTTTTTTTTTACATTTCTTTGCCTCTCCCTCTCTCCTCCCTTTAACTCACCCCTGTCTTTCCTTATACAGCATATCAATGAAGGCCAGATATGTACTAGGGGAAGGAGGGTGTATGTGTGTATCCGTGCATGGCTGAGCTCACTGTTCAATAGTGTGGAGGCTGGCTGGCTGGCTGCGGCTGGCAAACGGCTGCAGCGGAGACTTCGGCTGGGGCTCCGCTATCACACCCAGTTATCGTTTCCCCCATGAAGGGCTCCCTTATCACCCGAGCCCAGAGAGGTCTCCCTTCTTCTCCCATCCCCGAGACACACTCCCCCTCTCTATCCCTCCCCAACCACCCATCCCCTCCCCTTTCCTCCTCCTCCTCCCTCACCCCTCCTTTCATATCCACCCAGTGCTCCGTCGCGCAACATTCAACCGAGATGGAGGGAGAGAGGGGGGGCTTCAAAGATTTTTTCTCACACAAACGCTCACATAAATACACACACAAACTCCCTGAGTGTGCATGCGTGTGTATGTGCGTGTGTACGCTCAATTTGCCAAAACAGTTTTTCCAGTGTAATTGGGCTTGGGGTACCTGTGTCCATGAGATAGCGCAGCCTCTTCTCCACACGAGCTGCTCGGGCGTCTATGTGCCTCTGCTCGCTCTCCAGTGCAGACAGCTCCCCAACCACATACTGACTGGTGTCTTTGAACGCCTTCTGTCAACAGAGAGAGAGAGAGAGAGAGACAGAGAGACAGAGAGAGAGAATGGTTACGAGAGAAAAGGAAGAGTAGTGCAATATAGCATTAAACAGAGACAGAGAAAAAAGGATGGAGGGATGAGACAGAATGAGGTAAATAGAGAAATAAAAGAGACTGAATGAAGCAAAAGGTGATGAAAGGATACAAAAAAGAAAGGATGAGAATGAAAAAGACATGAAAAGAGAAGAAATAAAGAGGTAGGAGGATAGTGAAAATGTTTTTAAAATGTATGCCCAAATTATCCTAACATAAAGCAAAAAGAGAATTTTACCAGAAAAAGGGTTTAATTTCACCATAGATAATACATACAGCTATTGACTATCTGTCGCTGCCTCTGGTTTTGTAGATTTGTTTGGCATTACTGAGTTCCTCTCTCACATCTTCAAAACCACTTTAACAAAAAGAGCAGCAAAGCTTTAAATAACCTGATTAGAATAAGGTGAATTAATTCCTATTCAAGTAAATCTTCATTCTCAGCTAATTCGAAAGCAGTTTCCTTAAATAATCATTGGCCATATGACTGATCAATAATTGATCAAACATCAAAGAGAAAATACATAACTCTTATCTTGTCATAGCTCAACCCATGTAAATTAGATATCTCAATCATAAAAAATATATGTATTTGAATCACAATACAACAAAACACTCATTGCTCAACAAGACTAAACATAAAATTCTGCATAATTTGTTTGATTTAATACATTAGATGGGAATAAACATGTAAGGAATTTAACATGTTCTTGTATGAACAGGAAGTGCTGTCATGTAGCCTGCAGGTGTCATATAGAAAAATATCTCCTATTATATATATAATTAAGTCTAACTGGTTTTCATTTAAGCATACACGTGTTTGTGTGTGTTTAGCTTTAACTTAACCCCCCCAAAAAATACTGAATGAGATTTTAAAATAATTGGCAATAAAGCAACAGCAGCTACAATGAACTGGTTAGAAGAGCTGCAGGCGACAGGCGTTCATTCAAACCTTGTTCATCAAGGTAGACAACACCTTTACTGTCCTGTAGAAAACCAACTCACCACTCCTATCTCACATCAGAGATCACAGTATATGACGTAGTTGATTAACAGATTATCAATTAATAATTTGCATTCACAATAGCACTTGAATACATTGTCAAGTTATATATCACAATCAATAGATAAATTTAGGTTAAATTCAACTTTTCAATAGTGTACATCCATAATATGGTATTTACCTAGTGTCACTGTACATTTACATTAAAACACAAAGAGGTGAGGTAATTTCTCTGTTTTCTGTTCAGAAACTTTTAGGTGGATTAAAGCATACATTTTTTGTCGTGTTTCCTTAAACGTCTCCATCGTCGCTTAAACTTTAAGGGACGATGGAGACGTTTAGTTTAAGGCTTAAATTAAACCTAACCCATATGCATACATACTGCCATTTCAGATAACTTTCTTCCAACTTCTACACACAAACACCAGCCACTCTATACACACACACCCCTCTTTAACCATATACACTTAATACACACTCCATTTCTGACCCCTCTTCACCTCTGTCTCCCGGCTGCTTGCTATTCTCCAGAGAAACTCCTCTGAGTGAGGAAAATGTTTATTCAAATTCACTACTGAGGATGCATCCGAAAAAATATCTCTATTTTATTGCTGATGCACTTCATTTTTCTTAATGGGAAGAGAAACTAGTGAGCAGGAGAGAAAGTTTTTTTTTTTTTTTATTCCACCCAGGCCAGCACTTTTTCCCTGTACTCTTTCTGACGTGTGAGCATGTGCATCTCTGTGGTTCTGTGCATGTGTGTTTTTGCAAGCGTGTGTATGTGTGTGCTGATTCCCAGCAGCCTCTCTTCCCCCCAACCCTCCCCCTCGCGCGCTCTCGCTCTATCACCATATTTTTCCTTGGCAAATCAATTTTACACATGATCAGCCCACTCCCCTTGCCGCGCTCGGCCCAGCCGTAATTAAGATGAGGGAAATTACCATATATATTATATTAATGCAAACATCATTCAGCAGGTAATTCTTGGCTGATCGGGATAATGGAAAGGTTGAACACCCATTAACCCTGGGGCCCAGGCACTGGGAGGAGGAGGGCGTGTGTGTGTATGTGTGTGTGTGTGTCTGTGCACATGGGACTGGGGTAGAGGGTGCAGGGTCGATGGTAGGAGAGGGCTGCTTGGGAAGAGAGATTCACCCCATCATCTTCAGTTGCACACACACTCATTGAAATTATAGCATTCTTATAGACACACTCTTTGCACGCACAAGTTCAAACACAGGCTGAGAAAAGACTGAGTGTGTACATATACACTTGAAGGACTGGCAGACACACACACACACACACACACACACACGCGCACACACACACACGCACGCACGCACGCACACACACACACACACACACACACACCTCTAAATGGCAGAGCAGCAGATATTTACCATTGTTATAATTAAAATGGTAGTCTGTTAGATCAATACATAGATGTCTATGCGGAGAAGAGAGGACAGTAGAGAGAGGGAGGGAGGGAGGGAGGGAGAGAGAGAGAGAGAGAGAGAGAGAGAGAGAGAGAGAGAGTGTGTGAGTGTGGTGGTGAACAAGGTGAAGAGGGAAATTTAAGCAAGAAGAGCAGAGAGAAGTGCTCATTGATAGATTTATCAAAGTCAGAAGAGATAGAAGGAAATAAATAAGCAATTACAGGATACAACCTCCCACATCACTCTTGACCTGTAACTACTCAATTTCACCTTGCCAAGCCAATCACAAAGGCTTCATGAAGCTAAAGTTGAGGGCAAAGTACACTGATACTTGGGCCTATCACAGTACTGACTCATATCTTGCTTTTAGGCCATTAGTATTGTCATGGTGTGGGACTCTTTTTTCTTTTCTGCTTTTTTTGTTTGTAAATGCAGGTAGGAAAAGTTGGAAGTATGATTAAAAAAAAGAAAATGACAAACCTCTTCTTCAAATGGTCTGCGGATATCGAGCTCCGTTGGTGAACCTCTATCCTCTTCGGCCTTTTTCAGATCCTCAGGAACAGACTTCTGTCTTTTCACCTCTGGAAGAATGAAGAAAGAGATAGATGATAACAAGAGAAAAAAAAAGATAGAAATAGATGTCCAAATGTTATTTAACATGCTTAAAGTGTAAGATAGGTGGTGGTGTCAGCAAGGCCCATGACTGAAACAAATGAATAATGATTATGGAGTAATGGTGTGACTGGGATGACTGCATGACAAAATGTCTCTTTGTCTTTCTTTCCTGGAATTATTTGTGATTTCACAGGTGAGTTATTCAGTAGTTATGGTCAGTTTGGAGACAAAGGTAACTGAAGACTTTCTAAATAAAACTGCTTTCAAACGAGTATTTGTAAAACAAGTGAATCATTATGTCTTTATTTAGATTTGAACGACTACCACTCAAAATGTGTGTGCACTGCAGGTGTGAATGGGACGTATGTGAGTCATGTACTGATGTGTGCATACATGCTCGGTAAATCCTCCCTGCGTAAATATGCATTGTGTGCGTTTGTGTCATATTGTCCTTCACCTGGTCTGCTCTCCACATACTGGCTGAAGGACTTCAGCTGTGTTTTCCTGACAGCTGAGTCCTTGTTGAAGACTACTGGGCTACGCAACCTCTCTGTCGCTCTGCGCAGCCGCTCTGCTCGTAACTCCTCAGCGTTATTCTGTCAAACACAAAGACAAAAAGTATTAATCTAAGTATTAATCTGTTGATACCAGATGTCGCAGTAACATAATACAGTGTATTAAAATGTTTTCTTGTAATTACATTGAATAAGAAATTAAACCTATAGTATATCTGGTGTTGCATAAATCATTTCTAATACATAAAGCAAAATTAATATTCTCAGTCCAATCACAAATCATCAATCAAGATGGGTAATAGATGTACAGTGTTGATATTTCGCTTTTTGATCTCAAAATGTGATGTGGTAAGATGGGTAAAAATAACTTATTATTTTATTATTTTAACCCTAACACTGGCTGGTGTAAAAGTGTTACAACAAACGGATAAACACACACACGGATGGAGTAGTTGGGTAAACTTTAAATTACTGACTTTAAAAAACAATGTCAGCAATTAGTCTTTTGCCCTTCTCCTCATCTATTATTCTGACAGCCTCTACGAGCCACTTAGATCTGCTCTCAGGCTTTTATTAGGGAGCAGTTTCAGGATTTCACAGCCGCTCTGTGATTATTGTGACCAAAAACACACACAAAGACATGCACACAACATTTGTGCAAAAACACATCTACTGACAGGTTATGATACATCTGGTAGATGTCGATATGTTAGCTACATTGGGGTTTGCACCTTTCTAAACACACACACACACACACACACGAGAGACAAAAAGGAGGCAATTAACTTGACTTTCAACAAAACCCCGAGCCAGAAAATATATTCAAATTATGCAAAATGGGGGGAAAAAAGCTATTGTTTTCAAAGTGAACATGTGTTAAAAAGCTACACGCTCGCTTCTCCCACTATCAAAAACGGAGTGCAGAAATGCTTTATTACCAGGCCTCCAAATATGCCAAGCCGAGTGGAAAAGAAACCGACTCAGGCTAAGATTGATGTTGTGGCAACATTAATAGGACGACGAAACGTGTAATAAAGTCAACAATTAGGGCAAACATGTTCCACTGCTTGAGACGGAGGGAGATAGACAAGCAGGGTGTGCAGAGCGAGGACGGCTAATAGAGACAGTGTGGGCGGGGAACAAGCTGCAGACAGGGAGTTGTTAGTTTAGCTTCAGATTATTGACTTTCAAAAACAATGTGAGCAATTAGTCTGTTCTCACTTTGTTCAGTCTGTCAATTTCTCCGAGCCACTTAAAACCTTATGTCAAGTCAAATCGAGGCAAATTTATTTATGAAATGCTATATTCAAAATGGCCAATTAAACATTTGAAGACATAAGGGCAGGGCTTGATGGTGTGTGTGTGTGTGCGCGCAATGGCAAATAAAGGTTTTCCCTTTATTTGCCATCGTTTTATTTTCTGGTATCAGGTATAAAAAGACAACCACAAAAAATAGATTGTTGAGTCCCTAATTAATGTTTGGTCTTGTTAAGATACAAATGTTCTTAATGTTAAGATTCTAACAAAGACACGGTTCATCATTCTGATTTATTCTATTATAATGTATGATGTGTGTAAGTTACATAGGTAGGCAAGGAAAAAAAAAACTGTGGGTTTAGATTTTTATTCCCTTGCTAGCCACCCCCACTACAACTAACTCATGGTACTATAAGTTTCTGCGGACAGGAGTCAATCAAGTGGTAGATTATATGAATATTTTATGTTTGTTTTCGGGAAAAGTGTTAAAAACAATATTAATTGGACTTCAACGGATTTATTGGATTAATGTTGCTGTCCTTGTCATATTTTCATGAGAAGGTTTTTTTTTTTAGTATGTTGGTAAAAACTGCGAACCTTTGCAATATCTACAGTGAACTGTTGATTTAGCAAAAAAGTAAATCCCAAGGGAGACTGATTAGAACGCTGAAGCTGTCGCCCCCATTATTACTGATTGTGTTCTCAACTGTTGTGAATCTGATGTGTCCACTCGACTACAAAAAACAAAACCACTGGCACATTACAACCAGATCTGTATGAACACACCAATATCACAATGACCAAAGTCAACACTTCCACTGGCTTTGACACCTTACAGTGTGGATATCATCACTCCCAGAGGAGTTGGGGTGCTCTTTTCTCTCAATCTCTCTCTAAAGAGAGAGAGAGAGGGAGGGAGAGAGAGAGAGAGAGAGAGAGAGACAGAGAGAGAGAATGGTTACAACACCTGCCCACTTGGCTCTGGGACAAGCAGATATTGGGGTGTCCCTCCCTACCTCCCTCCCTCCTTACTATTTTTCTTTCACTCTTGCTCGTTATCTCTTATCGCTGCTATCGTCGCGGTGGTGAGCTGTGGCAGTGGTGATTCAGTGATTTTGGTGTGTGCTTGCAGGGGGCTGCGTGACTAATGTTGCAGTCTGCTGAGCGTCGCATGGCCTTATCGTGCGCATACACACAATCACTAATGAGAGGGAGACTGTGTGTGTGCTTGTGTGATGTTCCTGCAGGTCGTTCCACCCTCCTGAAGGACTTGTGGGATGCCCAATCCTCTTGGGACAAGACAGTTTATCCTTTTTTATAGGACAGAAGAAGTCAAGTCACATGGCTGCATGTACACAGACATACTTATGCACACGCATTTTTGACATAACTGATTTGTTTTAGCAGTGTTGTACACTCTCATTTATATCTCATAAACTGAACTTACGTGGCGTATTGTTCAATAACCCATTTAAACAGTTGCAATGCAAAATATCATCATCATATATCATGGCTATTAGAGCTACAGTAAAACAGTAAAAATCATCCTTCTTGCACCCTTACTCCTAAGATGCAACTGTGAATCATGACCCCTGGGCAAATCATACATAATCATCAGCAATATACTGATAATTAATTGTAGCTGTAGTAAATAATGTAGTTCATCCACTAACTTAAGTTGATGTCACAAAGAGGCACACAATCTTCTAGTTCTGACTTAAGCACTGTTTATAAACTAACTATTAAATTCTGTTGAGAAGGCTAAGTAATATGTTCAAGAATATGATAAGCTGTTAAATGTATTATTTGTGTAATGACTCACATTTACCCATGCAAAAGTTTAGCATTGGGAATCAAAAATCAAAAATTGGGAAGCGAGGTATTAATGTTCACACTTTTGAGTGAGGCGTCAGACAGTGATTCTACCTGTGTGTGGGTCAAGTAAGAACAAATGCACACATACGCACTGGCCATAAAGGACTAAGCCTTTTAGGCTTTGAACACAAGAGGGTGTTTATGTGAATGGATGATCAAAGACATCCTGTGTCACCATAAGCACAGAGGGTTTCACTTGTACCGACAGCCACACACACACACACACACACACACACTCACCTTATTCCACTTGACATTCAAAATCAATTAAACAGATGTTACGAGTGGCTGACTGCGTCGTTGACTCAATATTCGCATCAGAAGATATAGACGCTTGCAGCAGCAACAAGCCCCCTTCCCCACCTGCTCACACACACATAACATCTGTCTGAAAAGGTCATAGTCAATAGAAGGGGACGGCTACGTGTTATGTAGAGCATTATGATGCAGGTGTGTGTGTCATGGCTTTGGACAGTCATATGGACACAAGAGGGATAAACTATGAAGTGGTCCAACTGACTGATACGTACACAGGGTCAGCAGGCCAACAACCGGGGACAATCGGACCTGATCGATCAGACTGACCCTTTGATGGTGTGCAGAGAAAGGGTGGAGTGACAGAAAACAACACAGAGATAAAAGCGAAGAGAGGTGTAGAGTAAAAGAGAGGCAGAGAAAAAAAGATACCCAGTGGGACATTTATGGTGGATGTGTGTGTACCTCCAGTCCGTCTGCAGGGCTGAGTGGGGAGGTGGAAGAGGCAGTAGGCGAGGACGAGGTGGAGGTGGAGGATGGGGAGGAAGGGGAGGTGACTCCTCCTGGCATGACCCCTGCCAGCTTCTTCAGCTTCAGGTCCACATGCTTACTATTGGTTCCTGGAGAGAGAGGGATAGAAAATGATAATCAGTACCACATTAAATGTACGATATATACACAAAACAAGCAAGTAAAACTAAACCGATTTATAGTTTTGTTTTACTATGCAGTAAACATACAGACATTAAAGATGAATGAAACACTGAACTTTACATACAAACACACACAGATTGAAACTCTTACAAAGTTAAAAAGGCACGAGAACTTACTTTGGATTTATGTACACACACACACACTCACCCGGGCACAGCCATTGATAAGAAATACATACACACAAACACATGAGTGGAAAAAGATATACAGTATATATACTCTATATATAAGATGTGTGTGAGAGCGATAGGGATCTGGACAGACCAGGCAGCCTTAAGTCCTGTTTGTGTTGCAGAGAGCTGCTCAGGTACTGTGTGTACATGGCAAGGACTATCACCATGGTAACAAAAAGGGCAAGATGGGGGGAAAGAGAAAATGAAAGATAGACTCGAGAGCTTGTCTCATTTTTAAGCGTTTGTTCTCTCACAATCTCTCTTTCTGAAGAGTTTATACTGAGAGGAGTTTCCAATATTTGGCGCAGCCTCATTGTTATAAATCTATATAATGTTTATATACAGTCTATGGAAACACCTCTCAGCATAATGCAAATAAACTTCAGCTTCCAAAATGGCCATAACATTTAATTTACACCTCTCTAAAAAAACACATTTCCTGTATTCAAAAAAATTAACAGTTAGAACCATAACTAATGTTGGTTTTAATTTCAAGTATATTACAATGACAGCTGATGACCCACTTTTAGGAGTCAAAATAACTTCATATTCATGCAAAAACTATTTTTGTTTGTTTTGCTTATTTTTTGCTTATATTCTCCTTATTAAACATGCTTTTAGCACTCAATATATACAAAACTGTCTTCTCCATTTTCTTGGTAACTCACTCCTCTCATTCCAATCTGTCAAACTCCCTCCTTTCCTGTACCTTCATCCATCCATAATTTGTTTGTTCTATCCTTTCTTCCTACTTTTTCCTTCCATTCAAGCTTCCCTCCCTCACTGCTCTTTCTCCCTGTGCCTTCCAGTAGTTGTGTACAGCTTTATTTTCCAGGGACTGGTAACCACAGCTCCCCTGCCAGGCCAGACCACTGCACTGAAGAAGATGAAAGAACAGAAGGGCGACCGTTTCATGTGTCCCCTCCCCCCATGACGCCAAACATCAGACACATTTTCTTCAACTTGTCACAAACACACATCCGATGTCATAGAAAGAAACACAATTTGACTCATATACATATACAACATAAGACAAAATGCACTATATACACAGCAGAGGAGGTAGAAGGATGACCCGGGAAGGAAACGAATGAAGAAAACTGAAAATCTATGGTGAAGTATGAAGGAATAAAACATTTATATAATAAAGTGCGGAATCAGCTACTTTAGTGTTACAATCACTACCTTTCAGGACTACATAAAACTGCCTCCATTAAAGAACACAAACTAAAACAAACCAACAGTGAGAAAAAACAAATAGTGTGGAGATACTGCACTTCAAAGCTGGGGGAAACATTTGTCTGTTTTCATGTTTGTTTCTTCTGGTCCCTCAGTCTACTCTCACCTATCTCACATCAGCAGGAAATTGAGGGAGTTAATAAAATAAATTAAAAACAAAACAAAGTAATTAGTTTACCTCTGAAGATTTTGGCAAATGCTTTCCAGAAGATATGATTTTATTTTTGTCTAGGGAGCACTTTTCAAACTTTATTAATTGCTACTTAAAGAAGTTTCTAATAAAGGGGGAAAAAAGACCACTTACAATATGGCATCACTAAACTAATGTATATTGTAAGTTTGTTCCTCCAGAGTGAAGCACCAATAAGTACGGAGCAAAGCCAATAGGATGCAGAATTCAGGGGGAAAAGTGAATGGAGGATCATTCATGGTAATGCACTAAAAGATTGACAACATGCACTTAAGTGAGTGACTGAATGACTGAAGAAGGCAGTGTGTAAGTGGGTAAGAAAGTGAATAAGTGATTGAGTAAAGCTTAGATCACACTGCCTGTTAAATTTTGATGAGGGCAGTTCAAACAACATGACTGGTCTTGACTAAAGGCTTACTGGGAAGAGGATATGAGGTGTAGTATTAGACACAAGAGAACAATTAATCACTCTAGTGTCTCTCTTCTTCATCAGACCTCCGTTCACTTTAAACCTTAAAAAAAACCATCCATCTGATAAGTCTTCACCATTAGCCTAACATGTGTGCTGTGGTTGTGTATTGTAAATGGAAAACTGTGGGCAAAGCAGGTGGAAATATTGATTTTCTATGTATATGCTTGTTAAACAGGTGTTTTGTCTCCATTGTGGCCTCTCTGTTCTGCTGTCCGCTGTGTGTGTGTATTTGTGTGTATGCGTGTGTGTGTGGAGGAGCTGCCCCATTAACACAGAGAGCAGTGGAGAGGATATAATACTCCAGGAAATTTTAGAACTGCTTAATAAGGTTAAGAAAGTCCAGGCAGGTAAATGTTAGAAAGAGGCAAACAAGACAGTGAACCATGCAGCACCATACAGCCTCAGCCAGTGATTTTACCCAAAAAGGATAGCTCAGAGCTGGTGTTAGTAAGCTCCAAGGGCCCCTGGATGCTGGAAGTAGCTGGAAGAGGGGCCTCCGGTGGCAGTGGGTTAGTAACCAAGGCAGATGCAGATGTGGTAGCAGCAATAGTATCATCATCACCACCACCAAAATGGAACTGCTCCTCCTCAGCCCTCCCCTCTTCCTCATCCTCACCCCTTTCAACGTCAACACCATCACCTTCATGATGAGTTCTCACTCCGTCCAAAACATCTGCGGGTGTTGAGTGGGACAGAGGAAAGGAAATATGAATGAAGAGAAGGGAAGAGTCAGGAAGGCAAGGGAGGAAAGTGTGAAGTAAAAGCGTTAATGGAGGAAGTGAGAGAAGAAAGATGAAGTTATAAAACAAAAATGATGGGTATTAAAGGAATAAAAGAGCAAAATGAAGACAATGGAAGATTAGTTTGTGTTAACAGCAGTCTGCACTAAGAGAACATGTTAAGTGACCTGGATTATTAAATGTCTCAAAACGTAGACTTTATCTCTCCTTCAGCACTAGAGTAGACTTGATGGGATGCTGACTGTCACCCTGTCTGTCTTCAAATAGATAGTCACCCTAATATTTGGCGCACACCAATGGGAACTTTTAGAAGCTGGTACATGTGTGCAGGATTGTTGCATATTTCTGTGCAGCGCTCATTAATAAAAAAAATTCAATCCAACTAATCTTCTATCTGAGTTCATGCTATGAAAACACAGCAGACGACTGATTGACAAGGATTCTGATTGATTGGTGTCTATCAGTTTATGCACATGGGTGCACAAATATCTAGCACACAAAGTGAAACTAAGACCTCTTGTTTAATTTTCTGCATTCAAAGATCTTTGCCTTCCTTTCTTGTTCCAGATAAAAGAGGTAGGGCAAACAAAAACCACAAAAACATGAAAGCACATATTCCATTAAGTCTCCTGAGGGGCTCAATAGAAACAACAGTGTCTCCACATTAGGAACAAAAGAAAATAAATGTTGAAGAAACTCAAATGGAGACCTGAGCAGCTCTAGCTGCATGGATAACCCACCATGGATTAAAACAAAACAATCAGTAAACAGCGTCTGACATCGCAGACTCCCTCCTCTATTTACTTCTTGGTGGGGAGAGAGACTGAGAAGAAAGAAATAACAACATTTCCTTTTTTTTTCCTAATTTGCTAGCTGCGATGCGGAGCGTGCTAGCAAGTGCCGTTCCTGCGTGGCTGGTTGGGGCCTAATTAATGGGAGGCCATGGTGATGGAGTTTGCAAAGTTTCTTTGCGGGCAGACACTTGGAGGGGGCAGCCCAAGCTGCATTAAAGGACCGTGAATGGTGTTGAGGGGAGAAGGGGAGAGAGAAAAAGAGTGTGGGGGCTAGGATTAGCCGTTCTGCTCGGCAGGCCTTGTGTATCACAGCCCACAGCATTTCTCTCTTCTCCTCACCTCCTCCTCCTCTGCCACCCTTGTTCCGTTCTTTCCTCCAACTCCATTTTTAATGAGATCAACAATTAGTCCAATTCAGAAAAGCTGAAAGAGCAAATAAATCAAGTGCTACCCTCCCTCTGCCTCACTGTCTTTCTTCAGCTGCCATTCTCACTGCTTTTTAGTTAAGGTTTGTTAGATTTTGTTTTGTTCACTCATCTCTTCAGTTAAAAGGAACCCCTCACCACTCTCAGGCTATCATGCTCCTTCTGACTTTATATTTGTAACTTTGTCATTTGTACCTCATGCCCTCATCCCCTCTCTGTCCGTTCACAACCAATATGTCTCAGTGTCTAATGTCTACATCTCTTCTTCATCTTGCAATTACACTGAACAGTAGAGTCAAAAAAGAGGTGTAATGTTGAGTCATCTGAAACACATGACTAGAGAGACCTAATAATGGTCATTATCATAATAACCCCAATTTCAAGGAAATGGAAAGCAGTGGGAAATGTGCATGGCGGAATTTGCTACCCCTGCAAGCCGTTATTAGAAGTGTTTGGTATTTTGAGCATAATTTGGCCGCACAATGTGTTGTGTTGATTAACAATTACTGGGCGAATGAGACAAGAGAGAAGTTGCAGAGTAAATTGCTGTTCTGAATATAAGGGCGGTGTTTTCTCGACCCGCGGCCGTTGTCAAATGACATTTTGTTTTTCCTCTAAGGATTAGGCAGAACCCCTTTAGAGAGCGTAATGGAAATGTGTGAGTCATAGTGTGTGTGGATGAAGGAAGTGAGTGTATGTCAAAAGCATGCTAGTGTGATTTTTCTTTTGTATTATAGTTAAAGAGCATTAGTGAGTTGTGTGAGTATTGGCAAGAGCGTGTGTTAATTTTATGATATTTTAATCGAACTGTTCATGGATAAATAAAGTCTAAATGAAAATGCGGTGTGCTCACTGAGTGTGCGTGCATGTGTGTGTGTGTTGAGGTGTGTGCTGACCTCCAGCAGGGCTAGCCTTGTTGCCCTTGACTCTTTCAATGCTGGACACATCCAGCAGGCTCATGTCAGACATTTTGACTCCGGATCGAGCCTCAGCTATCAACTGCCTCGCTCGCTCTCTCAGCTGTCTCCGCCGCTCTGCATCCCGCTCCTGCACACGGACATAAAAACATAAACAAAAACATGAACAAATAATTTATGTGGATTTATGGATGTTTCCAAGAAGACAATTGGGAAGAATTAATCTTTGATTAAGTGTTACATAATTAATGACCACAAACAAGTTTGTATTACATACCAATTAATGATTACTAGGGGTGTGACGAGACACTCAGTTCACGAGACGAGACGAGACACGAGATTGGGTTCACGAGATCGAGACGAGACGAGATTTTAAGACTAAAAACTAAATTACAAATATGAATGCCTGGACAACAGACTTTTATTTAACTTTGTTTTTTTGTTTTCCGACGTCATTCGGCTGCTTGTTGGATCACAATTAAAAAGTGGCGGGGGCGTCGCAAATAGTTATGCATGTGTTTTCTGGCTGCTTGTTGGACAACAAATGAAATCACACCCCTAATGATTACACAATTTTATATTGGTACCTGACTATTTTAAGAATGCACATTGTAAATAGAAAAGTCACTATACTCAATAATTACTCAAAACAAATCTTCACAGACAAAATATAACAAAATTCAAAACAAAAAAGTTAGCAAAATGGATACACACATACACTTTACTGCCTTACAACCAAGGCACGCACACATGCACGCACGCACCATCATCTTGGTACTAGACAGATACAGTATTGAGCCATCGCCATCAGAGTAATGGCAGAAATGCCATTTCCAGGCCAATCCAATCTGATCACACTGATAGCACATGCCACCACACACACACACACACACACACACTCACAGAGCAAACAGGAAAAACTTGATGATGTCAATTGACAAACGCTTAACTGATGACGACTGCATTGAGAACACATTCAATGCACAGCAAGCAACATACAGTAACCAGGCAGAGATACACAAATGTCCGAGTCATTTAAAATGTACTCTTGATGAGACTCATTTAGAAAATAAGGAATACAAGACAGTTAAAAGGGAACAGAAAGAAACATATTGTTAATTCAAAGCTACCCTGAAAAGGATACTGATTCAAAAGTATTCACGTTGTTGGAGTTTAATATATTTTAGATGAGTTGTGGCAGTTTAAGTGTAATGTACTACAGAAGTCCATTCTAGATGAGAGGTGACAAAATAATGTTTTGAATCCTGCCTGCATGTTTTAAGCCTTTGTGACAAAAAAGAAGTTACAAGGGATACGAACTAATAAAACTAACACAAACACAATTGCACACTAACACACACAAACTCGTCTTACATTATTCAACTTCAGCACAAACACACACAACACCTACACACTCTAAAAGCTCCACCTTGCATATACATACACAACCACATATGACCCAGGGGGGAGTGAAGCAGCATTTCTCTGTCGCTGTTCTCCCTCCCTGTGGTTTCCTGTTAATCAGGCTTCTCCATATTGAGGCAGGGGTTTTAGGGCTGGCCTATTGAAGCCACCCATTTATCCATTAACAAAACAAGCAGCACCCGCTAATGAGCTACATCTCTCCATTTCCATGTCAATTGTTTGTTTGTAGCCATTGTTAGGATGGGACAATGGGGCTGTATTGTAAATGACAGCAACCCTAATGCACTCTGTGTATGTGTGTGTGTAAGTGAGGGAGCCCAAGGGGATGCCCACAGGGAGATGGAAACACACCTTAGAGAGAGATTGATAAAGAGAAAGAGAGACAGTGGAAGGGGGGTGAGAGAGAGAGAGAGAGACGATAAAATTTTTCTAAAATGTTGCATAGAAATAGGTTTAAACAGATTTAGAACAAGAGGAGTCATAACAAAAGATATGCCAGGACATACAGCTTTAAATCCATTTTTTGAGAACTTTGTTCTCTGGAATAATCCCAGGTGAGCATTTTATTAGTTGATTGCAAAGTCAACTGCAATACTAACTGAAACGGGTTAGCATGGAGGTCAACTTCAAATAAGTGCTGCTGCTGAGGTGTCTTTATTTAAACTAGTTGCATTTTTACTTGAGATTTTAATGGTTGTCCACAAAGAGGGACTGATCTGAGACAAATGCCCGGAATAGTATTGAATTGAAATTGAAATGTCATTACACAAAAATGTATTCAATCTATCCTTTTTATTCTTTATACGTATTGTGTTCTTTTCTTTTTAACATTTCTTTATTACCATTCTCACTACCTTCTCTGTCTTACTATGATTTCTATGTAGGCTTTTCCGTGCTTTTAAAAATATAATATGATAAACAGTAATGTCACAGATGGCCTTCTGGCTATGGACTGGTTATGATATCCAATCTGTCCTTTACAGATATGGATACAACTACAGTGTAAGTGTGTCTGTATGTGTGTGTCTGTGTATAAATGCATACAGCTTGGTACCCCAACACACTCCAAAAGATCCCACTGCATTATTGTTGTCGGCCATTTTGGGGACAGGAAATGGGGAAATTGACTTTGCCTATCCAGAGGCTAGGATTAAAGCTACAGAAAAATGCATCTGACTAGCGTCTAGCTCAGTCAGCTATAGAGCCACTGATTAGAAAATATGAGGATGTGTTTGGAAGCAGAGGATAGAGGAGAGCAAGTGTACAAGAAGAGTTTCTTACACAAAGCAAGTCCACATGAAGCTCAGCAAAGGAAAAAAAAATGCAGACAACACAGAGAAAGCACCCACAGACGAAGGGAGTAAAAACTTAACTTGCAGGAAGAAAAACAGACTTCAAAACACAAGCTGAAACGAGAGCAAACTTATCTTATACATTTTTCTCTCTTATGGAAATTAACCACTAGTATTGTGTTATTGTGTGTTATTTAAAGTTCTAAATAATGCAGATGTCGGTGATGGAGCTTTACATCTCTTTGGGTGCTTTAAATTTCCAAGTCTTTGTCAAACCTACTGAGATGACAGATGACACCCAACTATTACAAACACTGACATCCCAATTACCACTCATTGTTCTGTTGTAACACAAGATGCAAGAACTTTTTCTATTCATATGAGAGACTTGTTAACCAAGCAAGAAGTGATGCAATGCTGCCTAGTGGACATTATGCTAGAACAAAGTGATGATCACGCTCACTATTTCCAACTTGAGAAGCGGTGAAAGAGATCAACAGAAAAAATGAAAATACACAGCTCTTTTAATTGGCAACAGGACTAACAACCAGTGGGTGTACAAACCATAGGGACAACAGCAAAACATGATCAAAGCAAGGATAAAAAAGGAAATAAAAAAGGAGGATAGAGAGCGTGTCAGCTGGTGGTCAGTGGGTAGCACTGCTTTAAGAATGGACACTCAGGAGGACAAGAGACTTTTATTTTTAATGGCGACAGCAAGAACAATTGCGTACTGTGTCTTTCATTGACTGCTGTGGACCTTAAGGGGAAGACAGGCTAAACGGTTGAGTGTTAGACTGAGACAGAGGGCTTCTCTGTGGGCTTGGCGTTCGGGGTGAGGACCCCTCTCCGCTCTGGAAGCTCTTTTTGAGCACAGGGAGCAGGTTGTCGCCTTGGTTGCTCTTTTCTGGGCCAGGAGAAAGAGGGAGGGAGGGCACGCACCACTGGTCATGTACAGAGACCTGGCATGGGCACAAAGTGATGCCACACACACACATACATACACACAGGGATGGACACACAATCACTATCTAAAAGGGTTTGCCAACCTCCCAGATAGCCAGCCAGTCTGGCATCCAGTCATGCAGTTCCAGACATTTGTCATGACAGGCTAATTCACAGTCAAGAGGTGCTTTAGGTCTCTATCGTGTCCAGGCACACACACAGATGGGAAAGAGCTACAGAGCACACACACACACAAAACCTGTCACATTGCTGTGTAATCACACACTTGTAAAACACATATTCAAATGCTAGAATGATGGTCGAGATGCAAGATGGCACATGAAGCAGATGCAGGTAGACTTCAGTTAGTGGTTAGACTGCTGGTACTTCATGCAAAGCTATCCTATCACAAAAAAAAAAAAATACAAAACAAAGGAAACATCTACAGTACCTTATGGTATTTATAGTCTTAATTAGGCAACAGTGGGGAAATTTTCCCACTAGTGAATAAACTTGTGACAACACTGGTGTTACTGATTACACCGGACATTTTACAAGATAAGATATTCATCGATGACACTCATTATCTATAAAGCATTTACTTTGATCTTTAAGGTTAGATCTTTAGATATCCCCCATTACTTTGGTGGGCGCTGCTCAGGATCACCAGCGGGGCCGCCATCATGTACAGGCACACATAGACAGAGCAGGCAGAGAACAGGAGAGTTTCTGCCCAAAACAAGCACCGAGACCCGGGGGGACATGAGAGCAGCTGCTCACTAAAAGCTATGTGTGTTTACAGCAAAGAGCAGCAGGAAGGACAGACGTCTCACTTTCAAGTTCTTTTCACTCTGCTGCTGTGGACAGTGCAGACACTTTCAGTTTATTATTGTAGCATCTGTTGTCTGACTAAGTATTAATATCATACTTAATATTTTACAAATTCAAGTTTTTTATTTGATGAAAATGGGCGTTGATATGTGAAAATTAACTAAATGGGTTTTATTTTTACATAAAAAAGCAAAACCACAGTGGGGGCGGTGGGCAAGTAATGTAATCGTGTATGCCTAAACACTGTAACACCAGTTACACAAACTACTGTGGCAAGCCTGCTCTCAATATACCCAATAATCTAATACAATAACATACATATAATGGCATATAATGCTTTTCTAAAAGCATACCGCCACATGTCCACTATTAAAATACCTTTGCTGGAGAAGTATAGACATATTAGAGAGAATAAACATCCTAAACTATCTTCTTGGTTTCTTGTGTGACTAATTAAACAGGCAAACTCGACTGTTGCAGCTGACTGCATTTCCATGACACGGTACTGTACTGATTATTAGATTACCCAGATGTGAGAGTAAAAGCAGTGAATTAGAAATTCTCAGAACTTGATCCTCATAACTCCTACTATTTTAATTTCAAATAAGCCAACAGTTGAGTTGAATAAAACATGTCAAATCTGAACATTAAGAATGTTGTTACAGTAATAATTAAAATAATAAATTGCCTCTGCTGGTCTTCCTACAGTTTTACTATGTGCCACCAGGTCAGGTTTGGAGAGATGAATGAGGTAAGAGGAGGAGATACAAATAGCAGCATCTTTGTGGCAGGGGTTTATGGTAAATGTGTTCATTATCCTATCATTATCGTCTTATCTGTGGACTGTAATTTCACTGCAGTTAATTTAACAATAATATTTAAAACATTTTCCATGTACCAAATGTGGAAATCTATTACTTTCAAAACCCCCAGTGCTCAAATTTTGGTATAGAGAGAGAAGGAGAGAGAGAAAGGGGGGGTGGGGGGCTTATCGGCTGGTTCCAGACAGAGTGCGCGGATCAATGGGCATGCAAGACCCACAGCGATCAATGCATTTGATAAAGAATTAAAGAAGAGCCACTGTACATGGCTATCAAAGAACCAGGACACGGCCTAATTATGATTCGACGGGTGCGTGCCCATGATAGGGGTCTGTGTGTTATATGTTCATAAATATAAATCTGCTAGCATAGAAGTGGTGTGGGGGCGCAGGCCGTGTACCTGTAAGTGTGTGTATGTGGGCACAAATGGTCCAGGAGTGGTGTGTAAGTCTGAGGGTTTAAATATTTGTGTGTGTGTGTGTGTGTGTGTGTGTGTTTCGAGCAGAGCTGCTGTAGTCTGTGGTTTAACTTTTACACGTGGTTTAGCTCATACACGATATATGTATGTTTACAACTGTGTGTATTTGTATATGTTTGTGGTGTGAATGTTTCATACTATTTTAAACTCAAATTGGAACATTAAAAAAGGATGTATTTATGTCATTGTCAAAAATGATCAGGTGGTTTTATTTCAATTGTTTTACTGTATTTTTTAAAGTGCCATTGTGTGTTTTGTCTTGTATGTATTTTCCTAGCTAAGGCTGTAACTGTACATGATTGGTCCATGCTATGAACTTGTCCATATGACATCATTTGTAGTTGTAAGAATAAAAAAAAAATATTTATGTTAAATGTATGTCACAAATTCACAGAACAAAATGTGCACATGTGAAACATTTTCTGGGTAAATAAATGTGTGTTTGACTTTGAAGTTCTGTTTAACTGTGGTTTCAGATTTGAATGTTGAGCTGTCTTTACACTGTGTGTGTGCGTGTGTGCGTCCATGCTTAACAAAGGACACTTTTACAGTAGGACAGGTAGAACAGGAAAAGTGGTGCATGGAGACTACTCAACACAGACACACAAACGTCAGAAGAGCCTGTCACTATGACAGGTGAGTAAGATGGGAAGGTTTTGCCCTTTAAATAGACGGGATAATTACTGGTAAAAGACAGAGAAACAGCGAGGAAGACAGTGAGAGAGAAAGACAGAGGGGGGGAGGGAGAAACATGAGCTAACTTTGTGACAGTGGGCAGCAGAAAATTACAAGTAACCTGTCACTGCACATATACTTTACAAGCAAAAAGGGGCAATCTGTGTGTTTGAAGAGCTTTTGAAGGGACTGAAAATATTTTTTTCATCTAAATAACAGTTTTGAAGCTGATTTCTTGAGTAGTTTAAAAAAGATATGCAGAATGAGTGAGCAAGAGAAACTCTCTTTGCTTATTGTGTCAATAGGTTATGAATTAAAGCAAAACAACAACAAAAAATAGTCTCTGGAACTATTTGGACAGCAGTAAAATCAGAGATGTGTAAAGTCACAACTTCAAAAACATTAAACCACATAAAGACAGCGAAAATGCAACAAATATTGTAACACACATATACATATACTTGTGAACACATTTAAAACACAATAGTCAAGATAGACTTTCCACTCAAGCACTTAATAAAATAGTGGGATTACTGTAATTGTATATGCAATGAACATTAAATATTCTCTTGTCTTCATCCATTATATTTAGGCTTTAAGACAAAGACAGAGGGAGACTGGAGCTACAACGAGGCCCCAAAAATATTTGATACTTCCAGTCTTGTACAGTGGAAGTTATTTGGTCAAACGGGGCAAGAGGCACATGATAACTTGACAAAGAGAGAATGAAAGAGAGGTACATGTGTTCAGTGGAGGTTTGTAAGTGTGTGTGTGTATTATAGCTCTCCTCTGTGATGGCTTGATCTGCTCTTGTGATGCAATTGAGAGGGCAGTTTTTCACTTGCTCGTTAACACACACACACACACACACACACACACATTTGGAGACTGCCTTTGATCTCCACTCCAGCCAATTCAGGCACAACACATACTCTCACACTCCAACACACACAATACAAAGAAACTCCCCACCAAACTATTTAGTTTCATTAGGTGCAGATTCTTCAAAAAGGAGAAAGAGAGAGCAAGAGAAAGGAGAGAGGGGGGTTGATGGAAGAGGAGGAAGAAGAGAGGAGAGAAAAGGGAGAGCTAGGAGAAGAAAGGGATGCCAGCCACATTAAAATTAGACCTGGAGAAAAACTATTACTGCTAGGAGAAAGTTGAAAAGGAGAGAAGACAGGAGGAGGAGGAGGAGAAGGGGGGGGACGAAATATGGACAAAAAAGGAGAGTGAACAAGGCCACATTTGCATTTTCAAAATAGATTTTTAAAATATATTTGCTGCAAAGACAGACGTTTCTTTTTTAAACCACCAGTGCTTACTTCTCTGGAATTAGCATATTTATATTCTATTCAAACGATTACAGATGATTATGTTTATTAGGTAAATTTATTATAAGTAATGCAGCAATTTGAGCCAATAATGTCAGGTTTTGGATTATAATTTCTTAACTCTAACTTTGCTATAATAACGAGAACATATCAGTAGTTGGCTGACTAAATATGCTCTGCAAAGTTCCTCATACAGTCACTGGAAACTACAACCAAGTAACAAGTAGCTGATTATTGTGTGTTTTTGATAACCAAGCTTTCCTTTTATTATCACTTGGACCAATTTAATCATTTAGATACGATGCGTTTCTCATTTTTGGAATGTTTATGAGTGGTTCAGCCAGAGGGCCTTGTTTTGGCCATAAGTGACAGAAATGAACGAAAAAAAAGGGGAACACAGGAGAAAATGAGGACATGAATGCACCCAAGTCAGGATCAGAGGACAGCAGATGGGAGTAGATGACAACACCCGCAGGTCACAACAGCAGAGACCCAAGAGTCCCATGAATTCCTGAGAGGAGGAGAGCGAGCGATGGAAGAGAGAGGGGAGGAGGTGGTCGGGCTGCTGGTCGGCAAAAATCAAACAGGACCCAATTATAGGAATCACAACGAGTCAGTGAGCAGGGGAACTCTCTTACCTGGAAAACACCAAGGCATTTGTGTGCACTTTTTAACACACACACACACACACACACACACACACACACACACACACACACACACACACACACACACACACACACACACACACACACACACACACACACACACACACACACACACACACACACACACACACACACACACACACACACACACACACAGTTCAAAAGAATGCTGCAGTGCACAGGTGCTGCATACTTGAACACACAGCACATGCATATTTTTGCTTTACAGTTTTGCAAAGAAATACACACAGATTCACGCAAAAACACACAGAGTTCTCCTGTGGATCCTGATAATTAGCCTGTCCAGGCCGCTGTGAAATTACTATTCTCATCTGCTAATGGATGAGAAGACCTGAAGCGAATAGACACAGACAGACACAGACTTCTCGATTAAAATAGTAAGAGTGAGAAAAACTAAAATACCAACAGAAAGACTAAAACTAAAATGTGCATTTCTGTGATAAGGATAAAATAAGAGCATAACGTTCTTGCCCTACATATGTTTTATGAAAACTCATTAATTACCCATCTGGCTGTTGTGTGAGTAGGTGGTGGTAGCATTACAACATGACAAGACATCTGCACTGCAACTACTGATACGTTGTGAAGGCCACCTATCAGGAGGAGGAGGAGGAGTTGAAGGGACTCAAGACAATTAGGAGGACTGATTGTCCATCAAAGACCACAGAGAGTAGGAAAGACATCAAGAACAAGATGGAGAGAACTGGAAGAGGAAGATGTGATGCGATAGAGAAACAGGAAAATGCAAAGGAGAAACACAAATGGATGCAAATAGAGTGACAGATTGAGAGAGACAGAAGGAGAGAAAGAGAAAAAACTGAACCTGTGACCTTAGATGAAAGAACCAGTCACTGTGGGCTACAATTAGGGATGGCAGGAGGGAGAGCATAGGTCAAGAGAACAAGGTTACACACACACAGACACACACAGACACACAAAGTCCAAACAAGTATCCAACCCATTGTTCAGCTGTAGATATGTAAGCATTTATGTGTGTTTAAATTCTTAAGTAATACCCACACATACCTAGAACTGTGACGTGCAACTAATGTAGCCTAACGTTAATTTGGATGTTTGTTTTCTTTTATGTGTTGCATTTAGCTGATGCTTGTTTACATTTTTTATTATGCAACAATAAAATCCCTAAATTCCAACTTCAAACATCAATGAAACAAAATTAATACCGAGGAACATCAGACATTTTATCTTAAACTTCAGTTTAATCTGTTGCACCTCCCTTTGGTCTATTTTAAATTGAAATCTAATTGTGAGGTGTATTTCTTCCTATACTTCACTACTGTATATATGACTACATGCTTGACGTCGTTATTCAGCTGATGACAGTACTTCTTATGTTAAAAAAAAATCTTCTGATTTAATTCTCATTTAATTAAAGATTTAATCTGTGATGTAAATTTCAGTGGGACTTTATTCAAAGAAAAATTTTGTTGAAGGTTGAGCCTCTGATTTTTGGAATAAAAGTTTAGCATCTAATATAAAGTTTGGATTCATTGCCTTCAGTGTGCAGAGATTTCCAACAACCTTAAATACTCGACCTCTAAAATGATTAATACAGTCCAAATGGAATTAGGAAAGATGCTGTTATTCTGATAAGGTAATCAGTGTTGCAATTGACAGTTATTTTCATTATCAATTAATCATCTAATTTTTTTTTTTCCAACAAATCAATCATTTCAGGACTATATAGAATTAGACTGTTGCACAGAGCGCTTGGGCAGTCTTGAGCAAGACATGATTTTAGTTTAAAAAAAAAAAAACACTAACCAATTTGTGATTTGAATACTACACCCCTTAAAACGGCTAGTGCAGCCCCCTCCTCTCTCTCTGCCCAAATCATTCTGTTGCCTCCACATTAGCCACTTCTCTGGAAGAATGAAGCCTGCTTTAATTCTTTAATTTAATTAAATTATACCTTATGCATGCTAAACAGCAAAGCACCTACTTAGACGGATGGAGAGTTAAATGGAAAGGCTTGGGCCTCTCGAGCTGATAACATGGACACACATACACACACTAATCAAAACAAGACATCAAGTAATCTAATCTGAATCACTAACAATTATCAGCACATTGGCCTCAAGGCCAGTCGTATTCCTTTGATCAATGTTTTCTATTAAAAAAAGTGTAAACAATTCAATATCTCCCTCTTAACTCCTCCTCTGTTCCCTCCTTCCCTTATGCATAGAAGCAGTGTGTATGCATGTGTGTGTATGAGGGGTGGGGGGGTTATTAACCAATTGTCCTTGGAAATGAGTAAGGAAATCAGGAGGAGGGAGAGACAGAAAGAGAGCAGAGGGGTGGCTCTGGCTACTTTAAGGAGCTAATCCAAGTGAAGTCAGCCATCTTGCCGCACAACAAGGGACAGTAGAGGACCTTTTTTTTCGTTGCTTAGGAAATATATCGGCACAGCAACAGCTTTGAAAAACCCTTTTAATTTGCTTTCTTCCTCTGAAGACTTTTAACACCACCAGTCCTTGGAAGGTCCTCATTTATTTCCTCAGATTATTCCCAAATGCTTATTCCTGTGGCCTGCACACAGACATTAACACAAACATTTGCATGCTTACACAGACAAACACTGACAACACAAGAATATGCGTGCGCGCACACACACACACACACACACACACACACACACAAACAAACTTTAAAAACCATCTAATTCAAGGGCAAATTTCTCTTTAAGGATTCAGGCAGCAAATGCAGGGCCATGCGGCTGCCGCCTTTTAGATATTTCATTACCAAAAGGTATTTATTTCATTTTACCCTCAATTCCCTTGTTGTCACAATTCTCACAAGACCATATTTTTTCTTGCCCCCCTTTCCTTTCCCTGAAACATTTGGAAACGTCACTGAGGATGTGACCACAGTGCTTTCCCAGGGTAACTCCTGATCCATCGGTGCCCCCCTCCCCTCCCAGTGTATTATGTTCAGTGGAGCGTGCTGGGTTCAGAGCTGGCAATTTCATTCACATCTTCTCTAGTCTAGTTTGCTTCGGTACAGCGACTCTCACCCTCCTTTTACCATGAATGTACTCTTGCTGACAGGTGTTTGTGTACAACATTTACTCAGTGTTCGGGGAAATTGACAGGGGCAGCAAATTTGGTTGGGATGTCATAAAAATTGTGCAAAGTCAAGATGACCAAAGAGGGAGACTCAGAGAGAGAGAGAGAGAAATGTATCTAGAGAAAAAGGGAGTGGGCTAGTCTATCCACATTTTGTTTTTTCTTACTGACATGTTCAGCTTGTGGCATTCAGTAGTCCTCAAGAGAGTCTGAGCAGAAGTTAATGAGGAAAAAGTCTTCTATCCTCTTCACAGCCTTCTTATAACGTGTTCCCTAAAGTGGACTGCCAGAGGATGAGACATGTTGGACAGGCTTTTCCAGTGTTTTGCAAGTGTAGCGAGCAGCAAATACAGAAATGTAGAAGTGACATGAGGCAGTTGAAGAGACTGGTGGTCATTCTAGTAGCTGTTCCTGCACACTAAGACGATGCTGTTCAACACTCCGGTGCACAGAGCAAAGAGGCAGAGACAGACAACTCAAACTCAGGATGGCCTTCACTTAATACACACAGAAGAGGTCAGACAGACCTGACCCTTCCTCAGAAACCTGAAGACCCAGGATGAACCAAACAGGGCCTTAAGTAGAGACTTCTTCAAGTCAGATTTCCTTTAAATGTGTCTCAAAGTTCCTCATGTTAAATTTTTAAAATGACCACAGAAATGCCTGATTTTATTTTTTCAGACATACAGTAATATTCTTCAGAGAGGGCAAGGTAAACTGTTTCAGTCCTAGAAATGCAAGCATCCACACAAAAAACAAACAAACAAACAAACACCACTTTGACTTACGTCGCATACATTTGTGGACCTGTTTGGGCCTGTTAGGACAGAGTTAGGGACGTTCTTGCTGCCGGCCTTCATTGCAGCATCTCTGCGGGCCTGCTCCAGGAGGAGTCTTGCTCTCTCCTTCAGCTCCTCCTGACGAGACAGCACTTTCTGGAAGACGAGACAGGGAGTGAATGCTAATGACAGTATCCAGGACTGGATACAGTTCACTCCCAATTAAACTGTCATAAATAAGGTTATCTTTTGTTTACTTAAATATATAAGTAGAGAAGAAGCTATTGACTCTAGAAAAATATTATTATTAATAAGTATCTGTATTGTACCTTCTCAGCTGGGGGACTTGATACAGGGGCAGGTGTTGGTTCCTTTAAAAAGAGAAATTAACATTAACTACAAGTGTGTAGGAAAAAGCACAATTTGGTAATCATATCAGCTGACCTTTTTGATAATAAAGTAGATATACATGCAGATTTTCAATTAGACTCACAGGTTCTCCGTGATAACAAATAATAATTTGTAGTGATAAAATTTGCCATATACACGATTCTTACTAAATTAATTAACTGAATTTAGGTGATGTCAGGTGATGCTCCTCATGATCCCCCATGATACACGGGGCCTGCACTCTGGTAATACAAGCTGGACTCACAACCCTGTCTGGGTCCAGTAGAGTGAAGAACATGACGGCTTTCACGAGAAAGCAAAACACACACCTAGCCTTGAATTTTATCTGCAAGGTAATCCTGACTATATTATAACAGGGTGCATACAGGGCAAACAGAGCTTTTACAATTGGCTTAGACAGAAGAATATTACAACCATGCTGTTCATAACAATGAAACGTGTTTATCCTGTCAACAGGTCAAATCTGACCTGGGTGCAGGCGAGGATGCATCCTGCTATTTAGATAACAGCAGATCAAAATGGGATGTCATAACTGTCAGAACCGCCCCACCCGCTTGCCCCGTGACCTTTCGACTTGTAAACAGGAAGCGGTAATCTGGGGTTAACCAACGCAGGCAGCAATGTATTCAACGTGTGTTTGTGTGTGAGTGTATGCGCACATGCATACAGGTGCGTGAGTGAGACGAGATGAGGTGTGCTCTGCGCAAAGTGTCGCCACGCCTGAGCAGTCACAGTGCCAACTGCCATCAACTGAAGGGATGAGAAATATAATGAAAAATATAATGAAATGTCAAAGCAGGGGGTTCTCCTGGGTGCTTTTTCTAGTCGCCACATGTTAAGGGCCCGGCCTCGATGTGTCTGGGTCTTGGCAACGAGACAGGCAACGACAACATCTAATGTAGAATGGGTGAATTTCGGTACGGTCATCTCTGCTATTGCATCAACGAGGTCGGGATTTGAAGCTTAGCGAGTGCCAGGAGGGAATGAATGTTCACCGCATTCTCTGTCTTATGACTGATGTAGCTGTGAAAGTTTCAATCAAAGCGAGGGTGCAAGGATAAAAACCTGAACGATCCATTTACAAGCCAGGCAGGTACCTGCAGGTAAACGCTGTCAGAATCATAATACCCGACTTAAGTAACCACATCACATAACCTGATCCAGAGGTTGTTTAATGTACAGGATTTACAATTATCTGTGAGACTGTTTAATGCATCTCTTACTGACCCCTAAAACACATGTTTAACTATATTCAGAACACTGAATGAACACTGAACACATACCTGTGCCTACATCCCTGCTGTATATGTGCTACTTTGCTACTTTTATTAAAACCAAGTGATTTAAAGAAACTTATTCAGCATGTTCAAAAAGTCATGCCTCTTTATAACTATTCTCAAATGGTGTTTTTGTAAAGACAGTAGAGAATCTGACAAAATCATAGCATTTTGACATTTTATGTGTCAATGTTAACATTATCTGTAAAAAGATCTTTTTAAAACAAATATATTTTAACACTTGTACTATGTAAAACATTTTTCTGATGTGGTACTTACAAGTGTTTGGGTCTGGGTGTTTACCTGTTTCGGGGGCATATCTGTGTGGTTGACCGGAGGGCAGCTGGTGTCTGAGGCAGGCTCAGACTCTGAGTGACGCAGGCTGGCCCTTTTCTTCTTGATGAGGTCGGCGTCCCTGTTATAGGAGAAGCCCAATTTCTGGTGCGGTGGAGAAGAGGAGGAAGGAACCCCACTCCTGGTGGGGGAACCTGGCTCTATACTTCCCTCTCTTCTCTGCCCTACGTCCTCATCATTCTGCTGTCTTTCTTTCTCCGTCTCTCTATCTACCCTCTGTGGTAACTCGCTAAGGTCTAACGTGTTGGCTTTGAGCAGATTACCCCTGTCCTCAGAGCCTGACAGTGTCACACGGGTCGAGTCTGTTGAGGAGGTGCCTAATACTGTGCGTGGTGATGGTACAGGAGCTGAGGGTTGCAAAGGCCCTGATGTTGGCAAGCTGGCCATAACTGCTCCTACATCGGCCTTCCAACCTGGCTCCATCTCTTCTTCGGTGCCTTTAGTGCCATTGGACTCGGTGTTAACACCAGCAGCAGATGAAACAGGGGAAGAGTTAACCTGGCGGGGCTGCACCTCATTGAGTTCAGCATAGAACTTGTCCTGGCCTATGGAGGCATTTGTATCGGTTTCAAAGTCGCCCACTTTATAGGTGCTGCGACTGCTGTTCGCCTCTATCTGCACCACGTTGAGCTCCTCACCGGAGAAGTGGGCCCGGATCTGGTACAGGTAGGTCATTACTGTGAGCTTGTCAGGAATGGCCAGCAGCACCATGTCGGACGGTTCCAGGAGACGGGAGATGCCCAGGCTGGCAAACCCATCGTATGCCTGCCAAAAAATAAAAATAGAAAAATACAAAACATTAATGAACAAATATTCAATTACAGATTTATACAACACCACAGATAAATTGTCAGGTTACAAATAATGCCTAAAAGAAGAAAAAATATGGGAAGAATATGTCACATTACATCAAGGATTGAGGGGATGGAAGGGTGACAATAGTTGGTTATATTTTCTGATACAAGTTGTATTTAGTGTATGGTGCATTGCATGTATGATCCATGTGTGTATGTGCTCATGTGTGGTTGTGCGCGAGAGACACCTTTGGCATGACTGCTGACAGGTCACGTCAGGGATGGTTGTCCCCGATAAGAGACGCAGATACCCCAAGGCAGAGCGCTTAATCCTGATGCATATGTGTATGTGTGTGTTCGAGAAAATGTGTGTGTGTCTTTATCACTCCCCAACATCAACTTGCCCACGCTCCCTGTCACGCGTGTAATTGGTCTGATTAGAGTCTGATGAGAAAATACGGGTTTGATTATCAAGCGACACACGAAACCCAATCCCCCATCTCCAGATAGACTGAGACAGAGAGAGAGAAGGGATGAAAACCATTATCACAGCCAATGACAGGTAAATAAATAGATTAGCAACACACACGTACACGCACACACACACACCTTCCCCATCCATCTCTCAGGTATCACAGCTTGTATCTGGCTTGCTTGATAGTGTTGATCTAATTCCAACCTGTTGCAGCTCTCGTTTGTTTCACTGCCTTCGCAGATCTTCCCAGTCTATCATTCCCTCTATTCGCCTCCCTCTCTGACTTCCAGACCCTCCTCTGTTTTAATTTTATTTTTTTTAAACCTCTTTCTACCCCAGAGATTGTTTTGAAGAGCCTACTTACTTCCTTTCAACTCTGCTTTGCTTAAATATAAGTCCTTATTTTTCTTCCAACACATTTCTTGGCATTTTTATTTTATCCAGAGAAGAGATCAGTTGAGCACATATGATTCTGCTTTGCATTTAGACTATCATTTGGAAGCTTTGTAGTAAGCAACTGTATAAGTGGAATACCCTGAGCTAATTTAATGATGAATTCATTTGCATGCTTTGCTCAGAGGACCCTCAACTCTTATTACGAGTAACTTGAGGACTGAAATGCAAGTGTAAAATGTGTACACTATAGTAAAAGTTCTAAACTACTTTTTGTTAACATTCCCACAACACAATGTTTGTAATAGATGTAGCAATGATAATTTTGCAACATTACACAATGATAATGATTCATAGGTAAACCTGCAGCAATTAGTTGATTAATTATGCAATATCAAGTAAATTATGATAATCAAGTAAATTGATAATTGTTTTGGTCCTTTTTCAAGCAAAAATGCCAAATCCTTTAAGGTTACAGCTTCTCAGATTCCTTTGTTATATATGACAGTAAATATAATATCTTAATGTTCTGGACCATTAATGACACAAAACAAGCAAACTAAAGACAACAATGTGAGCTCTTTGAAATTATGAATGCTCTTTTTTCACTATTTTTTAGCATTTCATTAATTAACCAATTTATCAGTTAATCAAGCAAGTAATTGACAGATTAATTGATAACAAAAATAATTGTCAGTTGCAGCCCTATTAATAAGTCTTCAAAATTAAGTGACTGCTACAGAGTAAACTACTGAGGCAACAAGGAAGTGATTGCAGACACAGCTCATTTAATCGAATCAGTGGCCTTTCAGTAACAAATCCTGTTCATTTTATTCCTCCAACTGTATTTGTTTCTATCACAGATGGAGAGAACTGGAGACACGAGAACAGAAGGAGAGAAATGGAGAATAAGAAGGTGATGTTTCTCAATTTACAATCAATTATGATGTCTTTTGTTAGGAGTCTTTTTTCACTCTCACCTCCTTTGTCCCTTTCGATTGATAACAATGGGTGGAACATCTATACTCGCACAGGGAAACGAGATGTATGCGAGTGTGTGAGAACATGTATGTGTTTGTGCCTGCAAAGACAAGGCAAGAAGAAAGAGATGACGGCAGGAAGAAAGAAAAGAGAACAGAGAGAAGTTTGCCTTTACAGCGAGTCTGTTTAAGTTCCACCCTCCCCTCCTCTCTTCCCGTGGCAGAGAGGGAGTGTGAAAGAAAAAAGAAAAAGAGAAAAGAAAGAAAAAGAATATGGGGAATAAGAGGGCCTGATTGGGTTTCTAACACGTATTCAGGGAAGCAAAGTGTGCTTGTATTGTTCCCCTCTTGCCCAGGGTAGGCTGTGAAAGACAGCGACAACTTTGCTGCTCAATAGGGACAGAATGAAAGAATGAGAGAGAGAAAAGAGCGAGACTGGGAGAAAGTGAGAGCTGTATGAGGAGGAAGGAGGGAGGGAGGCTCTCAAACTGGGTTTTGTTTCAGGGTCGATGTTAGTCTTGACATCACTACAGTCTTTTTGACCTCAGTGTCATGCTTCGGTCTTTCTATATCTTCTCTGATGATGTCATACTGAGACACTGATGACTTTTAAGGGAAGACCTGTTGTATTTAGATGAGGTGGTAGCCTATAGCTTGTGCAACTCAAGTTCACAAACCTGGCATTACCGAAAACACTTAAAAGTAAAACACTAATTGTAATTAGTACACAAACACACAAAAATGTGACTTATTACTACTAATGTGTCCCTTAAATTTCATCTTTTGTCACCTTAAAAGGTTCTCTGTAATGGGCAGAACAGAAATAAATCAATATGATCTTTTAAGGGATATAAACATCATATCATAAATTTGTTACATTTTCATAAATTGTTATATACATTTGAGCTTCAACAAAAAATGTTAAAATTCTCTTATTCCAGCTTCTTAAATGGGAATACTTTCAGCTTCTTCAGTCCTCTATGTTAATAACTGAATATCTTTGGGGTGTGGACTGTTGATCAGGACAAAACAAAAAGACATTTTAGGTTCCAACTTAAGATTTGTGAAACTGTGAATAACATTTTATAGACCAAACAACTAATCGATTAATCTAGAAAGCAATCAACAGATTAATCAAATGCAGTAGTTGTTTGTTATACCCATAACATATATATTAATTATTCTAAGCAAATTATAATTTAACACTATTAAAATGAGAAATTTGGGTTTTGTATGTAATGCGTTGTGATGTATTACAGTAAAAAAAAACAAAAAAACTATTGCAATCTATTTGTTATTTTATGTTATATTGCAAACATTTTCCATATCATGATGAGAAAAACCTCACTATAAATAAACTAATGCATGCTAGAAACACACAAAGACACATTTTTGTCCAACATGAATATCAGTATTTTGGAAAATATCTGTTTTTTCTCACTTTCCATCATCCATCTGACAAAAGCTTTGAGTCTGGACTAGTGGTAAATGTCACCATTGCCTGCCCCAGGCCGCCGCTCCCACCCCCCCACCATCTCCCTCTAAGTGACTGACAGCTATCTATCGTTGTCAATCAACTCACCCGCCCCTCAGCCTAACCCCTCATGGTTGTGCTCAGGGCGCTTCAGCCTACTGGTTGGTGCTACACTATCAGATGGCATGAAAAATGACTTCTCCTTGGCCTCATTACACACACACACACACACACACCCACACACACACGCACGCACGCACTCTCTCAACATGCAAAATCCTCAAACAGACGTGTGGACACAGGAGACAATAATCTACAAACTACTATCATACATACACATATTCATTGATAATGCATCATTTTAAAGTCTGTCAATCTCCTAAATATTCACTTCTCTTTTTTTTCTCTACCTACCCCCAATATTGATTGTCCTTATCTGTCATAATTCAGCACAGTCCAAGTTCATTGCAATCACTCCTCACAGATAGACAGTGAGAGGAGGAGGGGGCATGTCAACTAGCCATGAAAAGAAGAGATAGGTGTGGTTTCTATACATTTCCATTTCTGCCGTCCATTCAATATATCCTATACATTATAATAACTCATTATGAAGTAACTTGATAAATTTCCATTTCTCTTATGTTCCTTCTTCACATATTTTAGTTTCCTTTTTAAATGTTTAATCAGTTGCTTTACTCCTCTTTCATTCTTCCTTACTCAGTTGCTTTTTTCTTTGTTTACTGTTTGGGGTCCTTAAGCTGCCACACTATGCTGTCCTCACCTGTGCCTGGTATTCTTGTAGGCAAGACACATTGCTCCTCTTTCCTCCTTATGGCCACCTACAACACCAAGTAATCCATGTGCAAATACGATTACTACTGGATACATACCAACAACATCAGACATACAGCACAAATCAGTTTATATGAAGCTTTTAAAGATTAATAAATTAGGTGAGCAGCTTCTAAATGAAGCTCCTATTTTTACTTTCACAAAGTATATTTTATATAAAATTCTACTCATGACACTGAAGTTTAGACTTTAACTTATTAGGTCATTTCCAGGCTTAAATGACTTGCTGAAAAAGAAGAAATTACTTTATAAATGTGGCTCAATAAAATTCAACTTGCCAAGACTCGACAAGAAATATACACACTATTCATGAGCTTTTACCTGGTCAGGCATATTTCCCATGTTGCTTATATATGTATATAACCCACATTCTTGAGAGCTACATGAGCATTATGGCAGGAGGTGATATCTACCGGTGTCTCCTCTGTGCACTGTAGCTTGCTTGACCGTATGTTCAACAGCCGCTAGTGTAGATGTTTACAGAAAGCTGGTCACAGCGCGGTGGTTACAGTGCTGTAACTATTCTCTAGCTATCACCTTCTACGGCATATTCCCATATTACTTATATCTAACCAATTTCTTCAGGGCTACTTGAGCACCTGGGGGGGGGGGGGCAGTTAGCAGATATGGGATTGGGTCTCTACCTCTCCCTTCACTGTGGTTATTGTCAACAGGGTAGCATTCATGCCTAACAGGGCCACCAGAGGTTATCGCCAAGTCAGAGTGTGTATGAGAAGAGAAAATCAAGCTGCAGGAACCTGACGCATATCGTTCTGTGTAGCCCTCAGGGCTAAAGAGGGGACAGGGCGCCGGTGTGTCTGTGTGTATATATAGGTGTGTGTAGTAACAGAGCAAAGAAACAGTAGTGTGCATTTGTGTGTTCTGCAACTGTGTACAGGAAAAGTGAATGTGTACGCAGAGAGACAGAGGGGCCAAGGGAAAATGGTGATGTAAGCGAGCCTGCACCTTAAATGTGCAGATATGACACAGGGCAAAAAGGAAAATAGGTATGCGTACATTTGCTTTATGAAGAATATGGCTTGTTCTGTGGAGCTTTAGGAGTGCGCACATGTTATATGGAGAGGAAACAAGGAGCGAGGAAAAACTAAAGAGCCAGTGATACTCAAGCCAACATAGATTACTTATTGGAGTACAATTTTTTTTTACACACACACACACACACACACACACACACACTTTAGTGAGCTCCCAGCAGGCTGCTAAGTTAAGACACACACAGCCATGTCTACACTTCACAGCAGGGGGAACGTCTCATAAAAACTGTCATTATAACATTCTGGCTGTTGTGGCTGTGTATTATGTATATGCCTTCATGTGTGTCTCCACTCCACAAACCACGTAAACACACACACACACACACACACACACACACACACACACACACACACACACACACTATTTTCAGGGATTAATGGCAGATCTCTAAATAAGGCCAAATGGTGATGTGGATGGGAGGGAGCTAAGTGGTGTGAAGGGCCCAGCGGTGGCTGCCTCTTACCTTTTTGTTGTTTTCTTTAATATCCTGAGGATTGAGCGACTTGTAGTCTCTGAAAGAACAGTGGGGAGGGTCGGCGAGGAGGCAGGCACAGAAAAAGAGAGAGACAGAGAGAGATAGCAGAGAGAGAGGTGTGTTTAAATATGCGTCACATGTAATGGCATTAGAACTGTAACATGCAATTTCATAGCAGTGCAATCAACAGAACTAATAGAGTGGAAAATGTGTAAAAATAACACACATAGGAACACCAATGGCACACGAACATAAACACACACATACACACACATACAAATTATCTTCATGTCTGCATGTTATATACTAAAGATTTACAGAATTTAAGGAACATTTAAGGAATCTCACACACACACACACGCACACACACACACCACACACACACACACACACACACACACACAGGACATTTAATGTTCACACATAATTAGAAAGCACACACATGAAACACAAGATTAGTTTTGGCAGCAAACCTGCAACTCTGTATTAAAATATAAGTGACAGATAGCATCTGTGTGCATAAGTGTGTAAACATCTTTGATCTCAAATAGACTGACAATTTTTACAGTTAACTACGTGTGATGCCAAGAAACCAAACATGAGAAGAGCCTTCATCTAATGTCAACATTAGACCTCACCTTTCACAACCTAAAGGTTTTATTTACTAGATTACTCAAGGAGGCAACAGTATAGTTTAAACCATAACTTGCCTTTCAGGTCTTAACTCTAGCTCTAATATTGTCCTCAATATTCTGTGTGTGTGTCTCGTACATTACGTCAGGTCTGAAGTGGTGCAACAGGGCGCAGAAGGCCAGCCCATTTCTCCAGGAGGTGGTAAAGTTGGTGATCTTAACCCCGCGGTAGTTCTTGGTGACCTCGCGACACCAGACCAGAAGGGACTGGCTAGCATTGGGCTTCCCTCCCAGAACCGGGCTTGGGACAGGGCTGGGCTGCAGGTAGACAGAGGAGGAGGAAGAGAAGGGTTCAAATGGTTTTTGAATTGAATAAGCATTAATTGATATCTAATATAATGTATACTGTACATTATAGTTGTCTACTGCAGATTGTGAAAATATTGATGACAGATCACTTTTTCAGGCAAATTAATAGAAAGAAACGACTTGTATTTTTCAACTGTTCTCGAAACACTTTACACTTTGTACAAAAGATTGTTTGTAATAAAGATTTCATAAATTATATTCTTATAACAATCTGCATTGCCATCCCCTTCACCTCAGAGCTCCTTTCATTAATCTAAAAGAAGAAAAAGGTTTTACTTAGCAACTTCTCCCATCCAATTAGCTTTTCAGTATGTGTTAGTACCGTATACTGATATACAATGAGCCCACACATGCGTGTACACACACACACATGCAGAAACACACCATAATGAAGGGTCATTCACAAAGCAGTGTATGACCGTGGATAATGTAAACATCTTATTAATTAACTCTGCCTTTGAAGTCTTATCTGGGTCGAAAGCTTTCACCATTAGGAGCCTTTCCTCCCGCATAACTCCAAAATCCCACAAATCCTTGGTGGCATGGAGACACTGGTCTCCAGAAATGGGCTAATTCTATCAGATCATTTTGCAGTGTTTAGTTAGAAATGGCAAAAATTGAGAATTGATTTTATGTATTAGATGCCTGTGAAGAAAAAGACTATGAAATGTGTTCAAAAGTGCATATTACTATTGTAGGCAATGGCATTAACATATTACTAACAATGGCATTATGTACAAGCAACTTTCATCAAACTTGATGGGACTTTTTAGAGGCTTTAAAATACTACACAAAATAACACATTTTTCAACCCTAATAAATTTGAAAACTTAAGGAGAGATTAGTCAAATTTCAGTTTTTTTCAAGTTTTTATAAGATGGATCTGCTTTACTTAACCACATTAAAGGCCTTCTAAAGGCTTTATGTTCGGTCAATATGAAGTCAAGTCCTACAGTTAGTCTAACATAAACTGTTTCAACTGTGTACTTTTTACAGTGTAACATTTACTCAGAAGCAATATGCAAATTTGGTCATGATGCTGCTCTCACAGCCACGTCACAATCCCATTGGCACAACATTGTCAAGAAGAGGTTTAAAGTAAATCTTTACTTAACCTTTAGAAGTGAATATGAATAAAAGATAAATACCATAACAAGGTAATGCAGTTTTTAAAACACAGGAGAACCTGGAAAAAAGACAGCTAACTACAATGTGACTCATTGAGCCTCAGTCCTACAAAGCAAAGTAACAAAGCTAGTGGTGGCCAAACAACCCCCTCTGTTGGTCTCTTTCTGCTACTGCAAGGATGAGAGAGAGAGAGAACTGATGGGAGCCAAGGCTTCGGACACATTTATCCTCACACATTTTGGGGAAACAGTACAACTGACTTTAGCATGTTTAACACCCTAAGTCTGAACCACTGTCCAGGGACAATTTTAAGATTATATGAACCAAGATCTATTTTGTATTTTAGATAGTTGGCTGTCCTTGATGTCGACAGATTTCAAGACACTAAAATTTAAATTGTTTGTAATGTTAACAGTCATATCCAAAAGACTGTAAAAACACTATCCAGCTGTAGTCTTTAAGAACCTGGATGTCTCTTGCTCTTCCATTGTTGTAGTTTAACCTGTGACTGTGAGCCTGGAGCCTGATGAGATGCCACAAGGGCCAAGATGAAAGAGACTGGAGGCCATCTCTAATAGCAACTCCTAACCTTTGCACCAGTGTGTGTGTGTGCTTGTGTGAGTCATGCAGGCCCCTACGGTAGTCTCAGTACAGGGAGACGGTAGTGGGAGCCCGAGGGGCGGACACTTGACATTTCCGGCTCATCTTTAAAAGAGGGCCTTAACCTTTCCTCACAGCTTCTCCAGACACGTTTTAGGCGGCCTCGACAACACCTGCGTGCCGCCCAAACAAATGGATGAAAAAAGGGGAAAAAAATTATATAAAAAGTCAGAAAGTCAATTACTGTACACGGAGGGAGAAGGAAAGTTGAATGTAAACAAGGAATTGTCTTAACCCTATCAAGAATCACAAATAATTTTATGAAATAACATGAATATATGTATATATAAATCTAACATAATGTGGCTATTCAGACTAAAATACAACACGTGCAAATACTTATTGTTGGCCGACTGGATTAAACTTGCTTCTCCAGCTTTTGCCACCATTTCTGTGTGTGCATCACTGAAGGTGTGTGTGTGTTTGTTGACTTTCAGTGCAAAGTGGTCTTCCTCCAGGCCTTCCTTTCCTGCTTTTTCAAGTGACGACTGAAAGTAGCTGTCTAATTTGAGCGTTCTAATTACCTGGGATTAGACACCAGGTGCTATTAAAGCAATTAGACACACAGCACACTTCAGTGCTGCATACCCTGCACCCCAGCCAGCGGGGGGAAACATTTACACAAACAGTTGTACTTTCAAACATTTAGTAGTAGTGTTCCTCACACACACTACTAATTAATTACACACAGAAGATGAGGACAGTGTGTTGATAAAGACTGATCAATTAAACCAAGCGAATATGTCAATCCAAAAATGCATGTTTGATTGAGACTTGAATGCATCCTTTTCTTCATTCGTGACAATCTAGATTTTAGAAGCGATGCGGTATTCATCCAACAACAGTTTTTCTCAATTGCCAGCCCAGATCGTTTCATTACGCTCCTTACTTGATTAAGGTTTATAAATGCATCTACATGATCAAGCTTTCATATCCATCACATACGGTACAAATACTATATCTTCTTTTACAGTAACAGACTGCACAACCTTAAGACACAAACACAGAAGGAGTGAAATTTTCATGAGGAGCAGAAATTCACCCTGACTTATCAAACAGTTTTCTGTCTTGCCCGAAGGAAGGTGTGCACATGTATGTATTATGTGTGTGTGTTTGTCTTTTATCTGTCTGTGAATGTCACTGGATGTGTGTGTATGCAACACTGACACAACCATGTAGCTAGCTCAGCTCGAGGGTAGGATTAGCGGAGAGCATTGCCTCGGCCCACAAACATTCCATATTAAAAAATGAAAAGGCAACCTTCATTACTATCAGTGGCACATAACCTCCCCTCTTCCTCCTCCTCTGCTACTATTATACACAGCCCTAACAGCCTGGGCGAAAAATACAAGCCACTGACAAGAGATTCCATTATTCCTGATGCCTCAGTGTCAACAACATACATCCGATGGGGCAAAGAAAGAAGAAAATGGAAGGATGGGTAAAGGATGTGAGAGAGAGAAATAAGGGGGGTTAAGCTCACTACAATGCCTGAATGACAAGATAGCAGGAAACCTGGGAATGAAAGCATCCAGTTTCCTGTTTGTGCTAGTGTCAGGAGGAAGATTTTTGGTGTCTACAGTGTTATTTTTTTGGGAGTGGAAGCTGCTGTATTTCACTCATTGCCTGATTTGGTCTTAATGCATCATAACACCACTGCAGGGTCATCCTGTAAACAAAGTCACATTATACACAATTAAACAACTCAAAAGTATAGAGGCCATTAAAACTGGCCTTTCAGAGTCATAAAAAAACGATATAAGTCAAACACTTAAGTGGCAGCTTTGTCTCTCACTCCAGGGCATGACGCTTCAATGGAAACTTAACTGGCCTCAACCCAATGACATAAACCCACAACTCTGTGGAGAGAAAAGAGCTTCCGTGTCTTTCCAATCTCACTTTCATGGCTTCAAAGTGTCAGGCAGTGTCAGATTTGAGGAGGTGTTGAATCTCATACTCTTTAAAACTTGTAATCCGCTCAAGGGGCCTACGGCAAAAAAAAAAAAAAGTACACACACGCACACTCTCCAAATAATAGTGTCTATAGTACGAAACCACACATACTGTATATGCATAAACACTCAAACGCTGATGCACTGATAGTCAACAGATAGTCAACAGTAGGCACATACACAGAGACATACATACTGAATTGAATGTACATACAGGACAGGGAAAAACATACAGATATACTGTATGGTTAGACAGAGTTTAGAAAAAGTAGGCACACACACACACACCAACACCCTACTCTTATCCGAGATGTACACACACACTTGAAAACATTAATACCTGTTCACATTTAAGAGGATAAGGTTTGTGCACTTAAGAGGCCTGTCCATCCTGCTACTAAAAAGCTCTCATCTGATTGGCTGGGCTCCAACCACCAACATGCTCAATTATTTAATTGCACCTTCAATCAAAACAAGCAATTTGTTTAATCTGAGCTTTCTATGTCCGACGTCTTCACATTAGAAAAAGATGAAGCAGAAAAAGAAGGAATGATCACCTCGCATCATCTTACCCATGAAATTGTGCTTTGGATTTCAAACGTTGCCTGCATAAGAGCAGAAGGGAGGGAGCAAAGTCCAATCAAAAGTTCAATTATGTAAATGGAGATGTGGAGTGGATGGAACAATAGGAAAGGGGGGGGGGGGGGGGGGGGTGACAAAAGGCTGGAAGAGGAGAGGAGAGAATATAGCGTGAAAAATAATACACATTAACATACAAAGGAAATATCGCATTACTGTTGTAATCACACTGAGGAGGGGCTCCTTCCAAAGAGAGCCGTGAGAGTAAGTGTGTGCGCATGTATGTGTGACTATGCATGTAGACATGGTTTAGTTAAGGCTTGGTGCGTGAGCAGGCAGAGAGAGAATGACAACCCTTTACACCTGAGAGCTCAGTGATGCTGAATATATGGCAGACTAAAGCAAGACACTGGGCTGCTACACGACCCAGACTGATAATATTGGACTCTTTGTTCCACAATTCTTAACGAGTATTTATGTCGCAGCTTTGTGTAATATGTCAAAGTAGGAAAATATGTAAATACATTCATCATGAAGGTGATGGCGGGCTGCTAGTGATTTGCTCAGAAGCAGATAGCACCTGCAGGCCAAGACAAGACAGAGGGCCTTTCGGCAGTTGGCTACCGAGATGCAAAATGCAGAAATCAGGAAAAGCGGTCTCTTTTTCCAGGACCATTTTACTTCCAAGGTCTATTCTGCTCCAAAGGCATAACCGTGCAAAGCAGCTAGAAATAAAAGAGAATAAGAAAAAAGAAAAGGAGAGAACAGGAAAGGGCAGACAAGGCATTGAAATTGAAATAAAAACCATTCACTGAAAAAAAGAAAAAAAACCATCATGAAATAACAGAGTTTGGAGGAGGCAATAGACAAAGGAGTGACTGTGCCAGCTTGCAGTGTGCCCACCCGCCTGCTTGCTCGTCGAACGTGTAACACAGGGGCATAATGCGGTGTAAGCGCTGGCTTTAGCTTGTCATAGAAACGGCAGTAGCATTACCCACACTCACGCCTCTGCAAATTAGCTTTGGCTGGAGAAGAGAAAAAAAAGACTTGCAGGGTGGGTAAGTTTGGGATTGTGTGTTTGTATTTGTGTGTGGTAAAGGGTTGAGTGTTGGGGGTCAATGGCATGGAAGACGGGATCCAGTTTGGAACAAAACAAGACAACATCACTGTTGGTAAGAATGTACCAAATTCTTCTCTCAGCGTGCATCTCCATATTTTCAATGCTGTTTCCGCTTCTTATTCTGCATTCATGATATATGGAAACAAGCAAAATATAGAGCTACACTCTGAACTGAACATTCATGTGTTAACTGTGGTGGATTTAAAACAGTCACTGTCTGGTCAAGTGTTATGTTGCTCTTTAGTGCAGTGTTGGCAGCTTCTACAGTAAATTTGATGTGACTTCACTGCAGCATATCTGTCAGTGACTATGTTCAAAGGAGCCTCATTTTGCATTATATGTAAGATTTCTTCAAAACTAGCCACGGCTATTACTAAACCCACCAGAGTGATGTTTACTAGTGGTAGTGAGCTTCACTTGAGATCATGAGTATGTATCTTTTATATCTTTCATCTTTTAAACCAGGATTTCAAAGAATCCCGAAAATAATCCAAAGGCCATCCGCCTCTTTGCTTTTCCTCCTCTCTTTCTCCACCTCCTCATCCTTTTCAGACAAATAAGCTTTGGAAGAAAGAAGAGAAGGAGGGAGAGCAAGGGGGGGTTCTCATAAATCTATACTGCATTAATCTCCTTTAACTGCCATCTTCAACAAACAAATTAGTGGTGCGATGGATTCAGAGATCAGCTGTGCCGATAACGCTGCCATTTATCAATTAATCTAAGCCTGGGCAGGGAAAACTCATTAAGGAGGCCACTTTAGGAATTATGTTCTGCAGGTAAAGAGGCTGACAGTGTGTGTGTGTGTGTGTGTGTGTGGTTAGGGAGGGTCTTGACACAGCAGTCCCCCCCCCGACTACAGACTGCCATTGTCCAGCACAGCGTGGACTCCAAAGTGATGAGAGGGGTGATAGCACAGCCAATTAAAATGAACATAATTACAAAGTCACCCCTTTGACACCTGATCAGAATACACATGCATCAACACACACATACTGGAGAAGGCAGGTGGGGAAAAAATACTACACATAGGCATAGAAGAAGAGGGAGGAGTATGACAAGAGCATTCATGAAGCATGTAAAGAATTATCAATAAAGAAAGTAGAGATAAAGGAAAAACCATATTACTAATACTTTAAGTAGGTTCGAACATTAAGAAAAAGGTACCCATATTGTCATTTTGATATATTGCGGGTGGAGCTGCAGTTACTGACTAATGCACCAACAAATGAATCAACAAATGAATTGCAAATATATTCCAATATTCCATTGCTACGTGATTTGCCTCATGCCTGCATGCTGTGATTGGTATGCTAACATGCTAACATTAGTGTGCAGTTAGCTCAGGCTGACAGGAATTCAATCTTCAGATTTCATCAATATTTTTCTCAGTGGACTAGTGTTGGACTGACAGAACGACCAACCAATTGATGCTGTAACATCAATTGCTATTCACTGTAACAGAAAAGCATTTAATACCAAGTAGCAAACCAACATTACCCACTGGGGTCACTAGTGCTGCATTCAAACAAAAGATGCAATTAATAAGAAGACATTATTGAGTGTTTAAACACACTATATGTATGTATGTTCTGATTGGATTATGACCAAAATGGGACTATATGATCAAATTAAATCTCTCAAAGGTTGAGGCAGACTGAAGCCAAGGGAATGATCTCACTCAGAGATCCACAAGTTAAGCACTATAAATGCCACTTAGTATTTCCTATAGTGCATAAGAGCATATACCTGCATACCATAACAGTCCAAAAGAGGAGGGTGCTGGAGGGCTTTATAAAGAGGCAATTAAAGCCTTATCATTTCCACACTCTTTTCCTTAAACACACAAGAGTGCACATGTGTGCGGGCACGTCTACACACACCTAAACATACGCACTCAATTTGAAAGAAAAATCTCTCAGACTAATTCATAAGGTACTTCCAAGGTCCTTTTTAAATTATGGAGAACGGTTGGTTTAATTCAATTAAAATGTAGCGAGGGCCACTTAAGGATGACAAAAGTATGGTATGGCATATCTAAGCGAGTCCAGGTCTCAAGAATGTGCGGGGGGTCTTAGGCCTTCTGTGGGTCCAAGGAGTTTTCAAGTGCATGGACTTCTATCTCCTCAACCAAAGCCCCCTTAAACCTCACCCCAAAACCCTGGATCCTTCTGGATTTAAGCCCACACACACCTGGAGGACTGGGGCAGATTAAGACCAGATTAAGATAAAGTTACCCCTTCTTCGGCCGCTATGTCATTCAAACCCCTGGCCTCTATGGCCACTGGATAGAGGGACACACAAGACAAAAAGGTTTGGTTCATTCACATATCTACACACACACCACACACACACACACACACACACACACACACACACACACACACACACACACACACAAAAGGACTTTCTGGTCATCCTCATAAGCCCTATTAGTCTGCCATAGAGCCTCTCATAGCAGACATCAATCATGGAGGGATTAGTCAATTCCCTCTCTAAATGAGTGGCGAGGGAAACTTCAAGTCTAAAGCAGGTCTCTCTCTTTCAGAGATTACACAGCGATTTGTTTTCGTTTTGTTCCATCTTCATCGTTTTCTGTTTGACTTGCTTTTCATTTCTATCCCTCTTGCTCTGCGTCTCCCTCGTTCTCTCCTGCTTGCAGCTTGTGAGGTAATCCTTGGCTGATAAAACTAAGGAGGACTTACCAAAGGCAGATTACAAGCGGCGCTTTGCGGAAGGCCCTTTTACACCAGTCGGCGCGGGTATTGAGGAGAGTGAGCTCTTCGCAGTGCTTAACTTGTGAACTCGACATGCACCCAACAGAGGAAGAGGTGGAAAAATGATAGCGGCATTACAGTAACTGGATCAAAATATATCCCTCACAATACACACAACATTGCACATTAGCACACAAAACGCACAAATGCTCCTCTTTTCAAGGCAAGAGTGTATAAAATTGAGTTTGGAATGGTTGGTTGCTAAATAAATAATATCATTCAAAATGGATAAACATATAATGTATGTTGCCCTTTGAGACTTCAGGGTCAACATTAGGTATTAAGGCAGAATTCCTATACTGGATAGAGCAGCTCTTCCTTGAGCAAACAACTTCTTGGCAAGTACTTTAAACGTGGCTCTAACTTCTATCTTCCTTGGATCTTATACAACATACCCCAAAAATATTACTTTATCTAAATAACTTATTCAGAAAACTATGAGATTGTTCATTTGTGAGTAATGTCTTATACCCTCCTACCAAACTTGATGACAGCGATGCCCTGCAGCATGAAACAACAACAGGAGGCCTGATGATTGGACATTAACTGCTTGAGAGAAGGAACTAGGTCTCCTCTCTCCCACAAGATCTAATGACAGAGCACTTGGAGACTGCAAATAAGAGATGGGGAGGGGTCCACACTGGGAAAAGGCAGACATTGAAAGGTACTGACTTAGCCTTACCCCTCTCAAGGATTACTCTCCTAATATTACACAGCTTATGGAAAAGCCAATGTGGCCAAGGGGAGTCATTGAGGCTTCAATGCCTTGGTTTCAGAAATGGACCATTATGACCATTTCCCTGTTAATATTGATTCCAAGTTCTGAAATTTAAGAGACACAAGTTCTGATCCATTACTTTAACCCAACAATATACAGTAGCTATACAAATCTCACTCTAATGTGTTTAGACATATCAGACTGCACTTAAAGTGTCTACATGTTCTACTTACTTTGAACATAAACTGGTAGCCCCGGCAAATTTGGCATTGGTATTTCACAATGATAAGTGTTGCCCCTATTTTGAATTAATGTTTACATTATCGGAATTTGTCTCCCTTAACTAGAGCTATGCATAATGAGAATGGGGGATGAATCAAAACATTCACACAAGCGCGCGCACACACACACGCACACCTTTATAATACCTCGCAAGCACATTAGACAGCCGGCATTGGTGAAAAATTGACAAGTCTTGCCCTAAAACAGGACACACATTTTACAAATTTCAGACACTGAAAAATATATTAGGTGGCCTTACTTTCTTTATGTCCTACATCTGAGACTCTTTGCAAAAAGGTATGCCAAACTTATCAGAGAAGATGGAAAAACTTTGGACTGGATATAATGATAACGAGACGAGAGACCTTGGAGCGGGCAGAGATCAGAAGACAAGAAATTGACTGTCCTTGTCTCTTGGGCTCCCCTTTGTCCTTCAAAAACGTCCCTCAGTCACCACGGCAACCTCAGTAACACTTCACAGTGTGGATGCGGTCCCCTCTTGCCATGAACCCTGGCAAAAGCTAATTAAGAAATATCGCAGCCTTCTGCGAACTCAATTAAATAATGTTAATTTATTCTAATTTCAATTTGGAGGTAGTCTGAACTGAAGGAGGGGCTATGAAAACTAAGTCTGGGAGAGGAAAGAGAGCTCTGGCCTCTGTCTCCCCCTGGCACAGGAGCTCTCACAACCTCCAAAACTATTTAATCTGAACCCTTTGATTAACGTAAGTAATCACACAAGCCCTTCAACTGAAGGGGAGAAATAAAACATACCTCTGGTGTTGGTTCACTTTCTCAGCTCTGTAAAGAGTGGGTGTGTGTGCAAAAAGGAAAGAGATAGAAGGAAAAGTGGTAAAGACACCATGTTACATTGAGGATAAAACTATAATTTTCTTTTTATTGGTTGGTACTGAGAGAAGCACATGGATTTCGGTAAAACAAGGGTACAGTAAAGTAATAGACAAGACTTTGCAAACCCAAAATAAATGTTGTCAATTTACCATTAATCTCTATTTCATAAAGCAAACAACAGTTCTAGGATGTACGTGTATTGTCAGATGCACTAAACACCAGCAACTAAAAGCAAGGTGGCCCTTTCCCAGATTCATTGTTTAAAACTTAAGCTAATATAGAACTTCTTTGTTCAAACTTTTATACACTTATACACAGATATATGTCAGCCTACAACTTTTCTTTATATGAAAATAAAGCAAATAATTCATGAAGCGGAAACTTGATGAAAATCTTAAGATCAGAGCATCTAAGTGTAGAGCAGTCTGACTATGGAATAGAGATGGAGATGAAACAAAAGGAGGAGCAGGGGATCACTGAATTACTGGGAGGGGTGAAATCAGCCCCAGGGAAAAGAGATGAACTGAATCAGACCAGACAGAGATCACAACCCGCCCAACAGGAACTCCCTCTGTTCATTTAAATTAATCCCACAGACATTTCCATCCTTCCAGCTAAACTTAAACTTGACGCCTTTGAGGATCTATATCTTCCAACGGACAGACACGTCAGCATGAGAGCCATGAAGCATCTAATGGCGGTCTGAAGTGCCACTTTCAGCCACGACGGATCTCAGTTTACTAACAAAAAAGTAGCCTTCATACTGTATGAATATTCAAGTATCAAGTGGCATTTGTGAAGGCTCAATGGGAATAGTTAATTTTTTACGACGTAAAAATTGCAGTCAAGGTAAAGACATGCTTTACTTACATAGTAACCCTATGACATAGTGCAAGGACCCACGTGTGTAGGTTGTATATCTACATTTATAGCTGTATCCACTGACCCTGCATTGTAAATGGAAATTTGCAGTGGTCACACAGATCGCCTTGCAGGGTCTCAAGATAAAAAACTCCAACAGCGAGTAAACCATACATTGTTTCCACGATGTTTTTTTCATGTGTGTGCAGAGGCAAAACATCAGGACCTGGATTTTTGCACATTGGTAGAGGGTGTTTATGTTCATAGAGTTACATGCGTGTTAATTTACTGGCAGCTTTTGACAACAGCTCTGGAAACCCGATAGCTGTAGTTGTAATGAACGTCAAAGAAACACAGAAACTATAAATATTATTATTGGGCAGTTAAAGGCATAGGTAAAACACTGCCAAGTGTTTCAAAAAATGCATTTGAGTGGTTCGGTATTGCCATCGTATCCTGTTCATAAATTGCTAGTGCCGAACATGTGCTCCACTGGCAAAACTCCAAAGCTTTGAGCTCTTGTTAGAGCTTAATGTAAATCCAATCTATATGTGTAATATCTGTGTATAGAGTAAGTGGGCGCACACCATATGTCCTGTAGATGTTCTGATTTTTCACAAGCTGCCATTGAAGTGGAGGGTTTTAATAAAATGACATGGCAGATACAGCTACATCTAAGACAAAGTTTAATGCTCTACCTCTCCTGCCCTGAATTCATATATTAGAAATAACTTAAGCTAAAACAAATTGCGACGTTATTAATTTGGAATATATAATAAATAAGTATTTCAGTGCCTTATTTCACAATTTCTCTGTATTCCATATTCCCACATTGTCCCACATTCTTCTTTTCTCTTTGCTCTTATCTCAGTACCTGTATTGCTTTGGTCAGTATTTTCTTATTTCAATTCATATCTTTTAAATATCTGTCTATGAGCACAGGAATATTATTTGAGCACCAAGACTGTGACACTTACTCTCATCACTTTATTATTGGTTGTAACTTTGGTGGTTGAACTTGCGTTACAGCTGCACTGTCTAAATGTGTAAAATGTAAATGTGATAGTACTGCTTATCTCTTTTGGTTTGCAAAGGCATGGCTTTATTCGACTAAACATGTATGAGATGTTTCATACCCTTCAGGGCAGGTTGTAAATGTATACCCAAGTATGGCAGCTTTCAATATATCAATTTTATTCACATTGTGAGATTAGACTAGTTATCTGCATGCATGTGTGTGTGTGTGAGTGTTTATCTTGGTCCGACATACCGAATACCCACAAGAACAGTTGGTAGAAATAAAAATAAAAGAATACACACCTTGAAACCTATTGTATAAGAAAGGTAGAGGTTAGCTGTGTTTTGGGGGAAGGTTACAACTGCCCTAGTACATATTTTCTCAACTGAGCCTCAGGCATATTAGAAGCTATAAGAGAAGATACATACTACATGTATGCACATCTACACTCCATACACGTTTACGTTTATAATGTGATGATGTGTTGGTTTCGTCTTGGCCTCTCATAGTGGGAATGTTTCCTCTTAATCCTCTCTGACTTCATACATTCAAAGGTCATCTCACAGCCTACACATGGCTAAGGCGTTCATGTGTGTGTATGTGTCATAGTGATTGGTGTGAATAAAAAAAAGAACCCCATTCACACTAGCTGTATATGTCAACAAACCCTGTAGGCCTATCCTTGTTTACTGTGAACATCCTATCTCTTTCTCCACTATTCCCTGGCCATTCTTCTTTCTCTTCCCCACACTATTCTCTTTTCCTCTACCCTTCACTATCTTCCAACTATTCTCCTTCACCCCGCCCTCACCTCCCCCCTCTTCAATCCTCACTGACAATTCATTCTCTGCATCCCTCTCTCCCTCCACCCCAAGCTCCAGAGGCAGGGGCATCTCTTGGCGAAGTGTGGCCCACCACAGGCCACTGGCTTTGGGTAATTAAAGTGGTTTAGGCCCCCTCACCCACAGTCACAGGCAACTGCAGCTGGGTGATAAAGGCACTGTGCCATAATTACATGGACGGCCAGCATCACCGCCCGGCTACACTAAAACAGATAGCTAGCCAGCTGCATGGGGAGGAGGGACCTGTGTGTGTCTCTGTGTGGGTATAAGTAAGTGTACAGAGTGTGTTTGCATGTATGGGTGTGTGTGCACAGGGGGTCAACACCCCCTTGTGATCGCTCTGCTGTAGTTAAGCCTCCTGTGTTTAAGCCCCACACAGGCCCATTGAGCTTCTACACACACACATACACACACGCACAGGCGCACACACACACACACACACACACACACACACTTTTAACCCCCCCGCATCCCCACACCCCCAGCCAATCATTCCCCACCAGTGGTCTGACTCCTGCTGTGAGTGTGTGTGACCATCAGGCATTTAATTAGACCCAGCCATGATTTACCTAATTTAAATAAATAAATAAACATACGAAAACACCCCAATAAACAAATACCTATATTCAAATGAGGAGCTAGGGAGTTTCATGAGCATAAAGAATAGGGCAGAAGATGGGATTGTGCAGGCGGAAAGAAAGCTAATGTAAGGACCACTGGACACACGCGCACACAAGCACGTCTCCGCACGTCTACACACACACACACACACACACACTTAAAGTCACTCACTTACATTAACATATGCTGCAATGAATGATTAGACGCAGAATTCTGGGATTTTAGGGTTCAAGTTTTTGTTGAACCATCACCGTCAGACCAGTTTTATGTGGTACACAGCGCTCGAAAATCTGTCAAAATGTTTTAGTACGACTTTGGTAAGCTACGCAGCTGCATTTCTTGATGGATTGTCAGAGCTTTACGGCTAAGAAGTCTCGCAAAGTAATACGTACTGTGCTTAAAAATATAAACAGAATATTATGGTGTATTACGGTGTGTATAAGGACCTCAAAATGGCACCTGTAAGGAGACATGCTTACGAAGTAGATTAGAGCAAACTCAATGTTAATTATTGAACAGCCACAAGACTGACTCTGATAATGACGAGAGGGATCCGGGCATTTGCCCAATTGTTGAACTCCGAAGATGAAGGATTTGATGCATCCGTGGAAGAAGAATTAACTGAAAAAGTGAGTGTATTGTTTTGTATTTTATGTGTTACAACTGAACAATGTTGAGGGTTATTGTGAATAAGTTGAATAAAGTTTGACTTAACTGACTTTTGTTTTACTTAATGCGCCTTATGTATGAAAATAGGCCTGTACATTGATATTGTGCCTTATAATATGGTGCACCTTATAGTGTGAAAAATATGATAGCTTTACACTAAACTTTTCATGAAATTTCACTACATTTATTGTACTTTCAAAACTTAAAAAGTATAAATCAATCAAAGTACGAAAACTGTCATCTGGTGCCTGCCAAGACTAATTCTTTGATATACTGTGAACCTGCATACTTAAAACATTGTGTTAAACTATTTTATTAGCAACTCACTGTGTCCGGGAAGTTACTTTCAATACTATCTGCAAAATAAAATATTCTTAGAGGAAGAATAAGTTAAATGTTCAACTGCAGTGGAATCGTACTTGAAATTGCATCTGAAACCTGGACAATTAAGATTTCATTTGTTGACTAAGGCCTCTTTTTGAATTAACTGACTACTAGAAAATATGAACTTCACAGACTGTGGAGAATAATCTACCTAAACTCCAGGATACTCTTGAAAGTTGCAGCCTGTAGAATTCAGGACAAGATTTCAGTTTCTGTCAATGTTACTGGACCAGAAAGTGATTACATTCACCACATTTGTTGTTTAGTTGTAACACACGCTTATGTGCCTGTTGTAGTGGTAAATCAAGTTTATTACATCCAAGTGCCTGTTTACCTTGGGGGAAGAAGAGGCCAGCTCTCTCCCAATCACTGCTGCCACTGGGCCAGGCCCGGGTGGCTGGGTTCTCTCCCTGTCTGGACCGGAGCTGGGTTTGGGAGCTGGCAGACTGGGGCTGAGGCCAGTGCTGGAGCTTGGGGGCGGGGGAGCCCTCCTTTTCTGGTTGCTGCCCACATCCAGGGAGGGGCCGCCAGCAGGGGTCTGCGTGGGGCTTGATGTCCTTGGCTCATAGAACGGGTTGGATCTGAGAATAGAGCAAAGAGGGAGACAATGTTTCTTTTAAATTCAAGTTATAGTCATTTGCATAAATAGAGGGGTGTGACGTTATTAAGATTTGTGTGCCCTTTGGCCAACAGTGTTTGGTACCAGTACCAGACCATAAACCAAACAGTCTACACTGCAAAAAATAACAAAAACACTGCTGATATTGAAGATTTACAGAAAATACAACACATACATAAGAAAACAGTGAAATAAACACATACACATACAGTAGAAGGCATTACATATTATAAATGAACATGGACACAACCAGGCAGTTCAGCTGTAGCACATAAAAAAGTGTGCATACAAGAAAATACAAGAAAAAGTGTAGATGCGTACTTGGCATTTTGTGTGCATGCGACCATTAAAATATCTACCAATTACCGGTATCAAAAGTATTTAGACCCATCTTTGGCTCCAACTTGTTTAATTAAGGAAACTGCAACATGGAAATGAGAGTTTGGTGCAATACAATGAACAACACACACAAGTGGTAAGGTAATAGAAGATGCAGGTGCACTGAGGTCAGGTCTGTATGACCTCATATCCTTACTGCCCAAGGTGGACTACTGACAGACAGACAGGCAGGCAGGAGCACGAAGGCACACACACATGCGAGCATGCACTGAAACACACACTCACGTAGGCACTCTTACACACATACCAGACTGTTATCAATATAGAGGCATGCTTGTGGCACTGAAAGCAGAGGCAAGGTCCTGAGACATTCACTCAACATGCAACAAGCAATCCTAAACAAACAAGAGAATTGGATGGAGAGGATGGGGGTGAGAGCGAGTGTCAGAAAGAAAAAAACTGGTTGACTAGGTATCTGTCTGAAAGAAAGGGTTAGACCTAGTCAGTGTCTATCTAACTGCAGAGCGACAGAGAGGGGGAGTGAAGAAAAGAAAAGCAGGCAGGCCTATAGAGTAGCTTAAACAGACCAGCACTGGCTAAAAGACACGTGAAAGGGCTCCAGTCAAAACACTGCGCTGCCCTCTTGAACTTTCTATTTCGCAGAGAACTGCTCCTGATGTAAGAGACAGAGCAAAAGAAACACACCAGTCAATAACCTGTCTGTCTTTAGACAGCCAAGAGGACTAAAACACATGGCTGTCCTTCTGACAGCATCACTCAGCAGCCAAAACCTACAAGTTCACATTTACAATTAGGTACAGCCACTCTTCTGCAGAGATCATTCACAATCAGTGAAACCTTCTTTTGCGCAGAGTACTACAGAAGGATCTCCGAAGTATCTCATTGTGTTCCAGCTCTTAATAACAGATTAAAAGTTATTTTTATGTCCTCTCATATGAAGAAGATTTGATTGATTGAAACTTAGTAAAAAAAATTATTGTTTACTATTTCTGATAGCCCCGTCACTGACAGTTCTACTCCAATTTATTCATAGACATAATATGGAAAGGGAGTAATTCATCTGATTGGCCGAAAATTTGAACCAATCAGATTTTCATTGTAAATGCTTGGTAGGATTATTGTAGGTTTTTTTATTTTTTCAGAAAAAGGGCAAAAACTGGAATATTTTGTGCATGTAAACACTGAACAAAATGAATCAATGTCAGTCATTTGTAATTTCCACTTCTGCTAAAATAAAACAAAACAAGTAAATAACAAAAGTAACAGCAAAAGTAATCACGGTTTCAAGTTATTAAGCAGTAATGTGATAAACTGCTGGTCATTCCATTTACCATGTCAAGTAGAAATAGTAATATATATTACTGGATTCAGCCGTTTGATGATTTCCAAAGCTTTCAGCTCAGTAGCAGCTCTGCCCACAGGCATTCCTCCACTCTGTTCCACATGCGTCACATGCTTACACGCTCACTTGTTTTTGCTAAACACATTCTCAACACCGGGTCTGCAGAAATGTGTCAGGATATTTGTTATGAGTTTCGATTAAGTTCACGGTTGTAACAGTTTTCAAGAAAGGCTGAGTGTATTGACAACAGATTTGTTGAAAGTCTAGAAAGTAACCCCCAGATGTAAAATTTAAATCAATCTACAATAGGCTATATATTTTGTCAATGTGTTTATATTTACTGTGCATCAATAATGCAACAGTTTGTTCCAGTTAGTGTGGAACATGTTATATACTGTAGGTAATCAGTGCAGTGCAACAGTGCAGCAGAACAGCGCAGTGAGACAATGCAGTGCGTAAAATGCAGTGAAACGAAACAATGCAGTGCGTAAAATGCAGTGAAACGAAACAATGCAGTGCGTAAAATGCAGTGTGACAAATGCAGTGAAACGTAACAGTGCAGTGCGTAGAATGCAGTGAAACGTAACAGTGCAGTGCGTAGAATGCAGTGACACGTAACAATGCAGTGCGGTAAATGCAGTGCGTAAAATGCAGTGAAACGAAACAATGCAGTGCGTAAAATGCAGTGACACGTAACAATGCAGTGCGTTAAATGCAGTGCGTAAAATGCAGTGAAACGAAACAATGCAGTGCGTAAAATGCAGTGTGACAAATGCAGTGAAATGTAACAGTGCAGTGCGTAGAATGCAGTGAAACGTAACAGTGCAGTGCGTAGAATGCAGTGACACGTAACAGTGCAGTGCGGTAAAATGCAGTGAAACGTAACACTGCAGTGCGGTGAATGCAGTGCGTAAAATGCAGTGAAACGTAACAGTGCAGTGCGTAAAATGCAGTGAAACGAAACAATGCAGTGCGTAAAATGCAGTGACACGTAACAATGCAGTGCGTTAAATGCAGTGCGTAAAATGCAGTGAAACGAAACAATGCAGTGCGTAAAATGCAGTGTGACAAATGCAGTGAAATGTAACAGTGCAGTGCGTAGAATGCAGTGAAACGTAACAGTGCAGTGCGTAGAATGCAGTGACACGTAACAGTGCAGTGCGTAAAATGCAGTGTGACAAATGCAGTGAAATGTAACAGTGCAGTGCGTAGAATGCAGTGAAACGTAACAGTGCAGTGTGTAGAATGCAGTGACACGTAACACTGCAGTGCGGTGAATGCAGTACGTAAAATGCAGTGAAACGTAACAGTGCAGTGCGTTAAATACAGTGCGTAAAATGCAGTGAAACGTAACAGTGCAGTGCGTAAAATGCAGTGTGACAAATGCAGTGAAACGTAACAGTGCAGTGTGACAAATGCAGTGAAACGTAACAGTGCAGTGCGTAGAATGCAGTGACACGTAACAGTGCAGTGCGGTAAATGCAGTGAAACGTAACACTGCAGTGCGGTGAATGCAGTGCGTAAAATGCAGTGAAACGAAACAATGCAGTGCGTAAAATGCAGTGAAACGTAACAGTGCAGTGCGTAAATGCAGTGTGACAAATGCAGTGAAACGTAACAGTGCAGTGTGACAAATGCAGTGAAACGTAACAGTGCAGTGCGTAGAATGCAGTGACACGTAACAGTGCAGTGCGGTAAATGCAGTGAAACGTAACACTGCAGTGCGGTGAATGCAGTGCGTAAAATGCAGTGAAACGTAACAGTGCAGTGCGTAAAATGCAGTGACACGTAACAATGCAGTGCGTTAAATGCAGTGTGACAAATGCAGTGACACGTAACAGTGCAGTGCGTTAAATGCAGTGCGGTAAATGCAGTGAAACGTAACACTGCAGTGCGGTGAATGCAGTGTGTAAAATGCAGTGAAACGTAACACTGCAGTGCGGTGAATGCAGTGCGTAAAATGCAGTGAAACGTAACAGTGCAGTGCGTAAAATGCAGTGAAACGAAACAATGCAGTGCGTAAAATGCAGTGAAACGTAACAGTGCAGTGCGTAAATGCAGTGTGACAAATGCAGTGAAACGTAACAGTGCAGTGTGACAAATGCAGTGAAACGTAACAGTGCAGTGCGTAGAATGCAGTGACACGTAACAGTGCAGTGCGGTAAATGCAGTGAAACGTAACACTGCAGTGCGGTGAATGCAGTGCGTAAAATGCAGTGACACGTAACAATGCAGTGCGTTAAATGCAGTGTGACAAATGCAGTGACACGTAACAGTGCAGTGCGTTAAATGCAGTGCGGTAAATGCAGTGAAACGTAACACTGCAGTGCGGTGAATGCAGTGTGTAAAATGCAGTGAAACGTAACACTGCAGTGCGGTGAATGCAGTGCGTAAAATGCAGTGAAACGTAACAGTGCAGTGCGTAAAATGCAGTGAAACGAAACAATGCAGTGCGTAGAATGCAGTGACACGTAACAATGCAGTGCGTAGAATGCAGTGACACGTAACAATGTAGTGCGTTAAATGCAGTGCGTAAAATGCAGTGAAACGTAACAGTGCAGTGCGTAAAATGCAGTGAAACGTAACAGTGCAGTGCGACAAATGCAGTGAAACGTAACACTGCAGTGCATTGAATGCAGTGCGTAGAATGCAGTGAAACGAAACAATGCAGTGCGTAGAATGCAGTGCGACAAATGCAGTGAAACGTAACAATGCAGTGAAACGAAACAATGCAGTGAAACAAAAACTGCAAAGCAGTGCAGTGCAGCAGTGCAGTGCAGTGCAGCAGTGCAGCACTCTAGCACTCTTTTAGGCTCCAAGGTGTTGGTACGTACTTTCACTTATGGGTGAAGCAACAAACTAACAGAAACTTGAGCCAATCTGATTGGCCGGATGAATCGAGCGATCTGATTGGCCGGATGAATCGAGCGATCTGATTGGCCGAAAATTTGAGCTATATGCACGATATTTGATTTTTTGCAAATATTTTCCAACTCATTCAGCCAATTGATACCGATACGCACATATTTTTTTTCCATCTGGCTGAAAAGAGTATAATGCATGCAATCATAGATCATACTAAGAAAGAATTATTGTATGAAGAAAGAATTTTGAAAGACTGGAGTTCAGGAGCTCAGCATTAAAACGTTAATAAATCTGCCAAGCGGGTTCAGTAGTAGAGTTTTAGTGTTTAGAAACAGATAGGATTAATGGGCAGTATTTAATCTCTGGTTTACACTCTGAAGAAGTTGGCAGTAATGTACCTAATACACTGGTTGCCAACCACTGTTATAAACCAAACGGAGTGCTATATCCTGTCAGCCGAACACAGCAGCTCCTCCACGGACAGTTTGCCCCTGACGGCCATGGTGCTTCTTCCACAGGCTCCACTTTACTCACTAGTGGAGTGCTAGCCGCAGCACGGACAGAGGGAAGCACAGCCAGCTAGCCTCGGCTAGCCTTTCAGCTAGCCCCAGCACTCCATGTGGATCCAACTGGAGCATCGACCCCTGGTTTGGTATTGAGGTTAAAGTGGGAAGAAGCAGCTAAGTGAAGTGGAGCCTGTGGAGGTAGCACTGGGATCATCAGGGTGAAACAGTGCTCAGAGGGAGGCACAGCCAGGTGACAAATCAGCCCATCATATCAGCAGAATGTATTTTAAAAAAACAAAATCCACAAGCCTGTTCAGTTTTTCTGGATAGGAAACACATTGTTGTATTTAATTACATACATTTTCCGTAACTGGGAATACCTTACTGAACTAAACTGGAAGAGTTGATACACATGATATAGTGATGTAGGGTGGCAAAAGGAAAGACGAGAGGAAGAAGGAAATAATGAAGCAAGACAAGCAGGATGAAAGAGAAGCAAGCTTAAGTAAAAATGAGCAGAGCCCAGGGAGGAAGTTAAGAAGGACAGCAAGGAGGGAGAATATGGGGCAACAACAGAGGAGGGAAAGGAGGGAGAGCAGGTTAAAGAATGCAGTGAAACAACAGGGTCCTTGTTCCCGCTGAAAGAGCTGCCTCGTCACTCTGGCCTGGCGAGAGGGCTACAAGTACCCCTCTATATAAGGAGGGGTCTTACAGGACTTGGCCTGCCAACAGTAACCAAACTAGGAAACCTGGATCCTCCCAGACTGCTTTTAGCTCACAGACGTGTAAAGGAAACCATGTCAGTAGGTTTATCTGACTTTACTGACACATATAAAAAGTTAAATGCACTATATACATAAAGAAGGTGGCTTCAGGACTTTTATATTGCTGAATACAAATATGACGTTTTTCATGACTGTAAAATGTTAGAAAACTGTGAATAATGAAATAATAAAGGAATAATGCCTTACTCATCGAGCTCCTCCTCTTCGTTGTGGGTGGTGTCAGCGTACAAGTACTTGCTCATGTCAACGGGCCTCACCCCTTTCCTCTGCCTGGGCTTTGGGGGTTCTGGGTCTGGCTGAGGGTCTATGTCCTGGTCCGGTTCATCAAACGGGTTCCCTGGGGACATGCATGTCTCATGTTCATCTGGCTCACTGAACGGATTCGAAGAGTCGTGGTCATAGAAAGACTCCTCAACAACCTGCTGCCGTATGACCGGCTGATCAGGTGGTTCTGTTTGACAAAGAGGAGAGAGTGTCAACTGGAGATACAGATATACTATACTGGGCTTGTAAAAGAAAAGTACTATCACAGACTCAGCAGTAACTTCTTTATTTGATCATCCTATGAGTTAGAGAACTGGGGAGGGTCAAAATAAAAGTGTCTGTGGTCCTGGAAACCAACTAAACATTACCTGCTCATTTGCCTTCTTGTATTGTTTTTTTTTTTTTTTTTAAAGAAACTTACAAAGAAACAGCTAAGCCACAAGTCCAGCAACAATTCTTCTGGTTAGTATCCTAACACAAGTACTCCCTGCCCACACAGTTTGATTTCCAACATTTGGTTTACATTAGTTAACTTGGAAGAAAACTAAAACTTGCATTTTCAGGCACAGTTATATCCTAGTGCTGCTCACTAGGCCACAAACACTTGGTACATTTTGGTTCATTTAAAAATTCAAACATGCTTTGTGTTTACACATATCCACAGGGCAAGACAGTATCAGACCCATGTGTGTGCCTACACACAGCTGCCACTGAATAAAAAATAACAACCATATCATCCCCTGAAACAAATAAATGCAAACGTATATAATATTTCAATAGTGGTTTAATAAGATTAGAATTTCACACAAGAGATGTGTAGAAATGTATAAAAGAATCAGCTTAAGCAAGCAACAAAGTGGAGACTTTTTGTGTGTGGGAGCCTGCCACTCAAAAACAAATAATCCATACTGATACACCTGGATAGTGGTCAGACAAAAATGTTGGTTTAGCTGTATGACTGGAAGCACTAAAGCTGACCTGCTATTGTTACACATGACTACACACATTCACGGTATGTGTGCATCCAAACCTTTGACTTGCATTGATTGTCAGTCAACTGACACTACTTCAAACAAACAACCTTTACTGTGTTAACAATAATTGATAACAAGATCAAAGCCTAAAATCTTAAATCTGGAGATACTTTGTCATGTGCTGACAGTGTTTAACATACCTTCCTCATCAGGATCACCGAATGGGTTGAGGTCATTTGGGTCATGAAGGAGATCATCAGGCTCATCAAAAGGATTGGTGCCCATGGCAGGAGGCGTATCTGGATCCTCGTCTTCCAGGAAGTTCAGCTTGTTGATCAGCTCTGTTGCCACAGAACATAAAGTCATATAAATGATGAGGAAGAGTGTCAACAACTAAGTCAGAAATAACAGGTACAAAACTTAAATAAACTCCCAAAACAATGAATACAAACATTCACAAACACAAATATACCAAAATCTGCACTTGGGAGTGAACCACAAGCATAAAGTTTGGTACAAGTAGTCCCTCTGGCTGAGGAGTGCTGCCTAAACTTCACTGTGCTCCTCCGCCACTGCAGCCCACTTCAATGCATGTTCAGCAGCAGTGACACTCTGGGAAAGGTTGTGTGGTATAGAGGGTTACTGTGGGAGACAGCGTGGAGTTGCTATGGAGATCCTTGCTGGAGAGGCTGAGCCTTGTCCACTTTATCTTCATCATCCTCACTGTAGCTCAATCGCATGCTGCCAGTGTGTGGGTCAATTTGAAAAGAGTGTAAATGTGTGTGAGGTAGATGCCAAGAACTGCTGCTGAGCGCCATGTGAGAATCTGAGCAAAGGGAAAAATTGCTGTGAGTGTGTGTGTGTGTGTGTGTGTGTGTGTAGGTCTATATGTAGTGTTGCTATGTGAAGTGGTGGTAGCTGATAAGAAGCACTGTGCTTTTCTTTACCGCTTACTGACAACATTCATGACCCATTTTAGCTCTTGACAAGTGCCCATGTACATGAGTGCCAGTGTGGAGCATGGTTTTTGACTGTTTACTACTCAAGCAGAAGAAACTTGTGGCTCAAGTAAATTAAAAACAACCCAAACTAGCTCAACTGTGTTTTCTAGTTACAGATTGTTTTGGATTTGTCAGGTATTAAAATATAGCTAACAATAAGCAGATATTCATTAGCCGATATTATATTCATTAGCGGATAAATAAAGTTGTTTCACTCAATAGTTTATCCTTAACTACTGTTGAAGAACTAGCCAGCAAAAACCATCTAATCTAAATTTGGCCCTTCATCACACACAGTTTGAGAGACCTGATTTAATGCTGCACCCCAAGACAAGAGGTGACGCTAACCCAGCGCGACTGCTGAAAGCTTACAATATGTATATATTAAGCCGGTTACATTCTAAAATGCTCTTTTTGTGTGAAATCGCCATGTATCCATACCAGGCATTTCAGCAAATACTTATGTCCACATTATAATACCAAAACGGCTCATTCTCTTCAGATGAGCAAGCCATAGAAAACCAGTGAAGAAGAAATGGTACACTCTTTTTTTCTACGGCGGCTTCCTAACCTTTTGAACACAATGTTTACTGCAATTTCAGCATTTCAGTGCAAGATGTGTTTTCAGATTTACACACTCATTTGAGTCTGGACGGAGAAAGAAACATGTTTACAAATTTTTTTGGACATGGCAATGTTTCACTTTGTCACCAGCTTGAGGTCCCATGAGAATACCACTGATCCAAAACTTACTGTGCAACTATAAACAATACTTAATTCGAATTTGAAAACAAAGCAACTTTTGTTTTCCCTGTATTGTAAGAAGAGTTCATTTGGATACCATTTACCTGGTTTGGTTCACTACCAATTGCAGTTAAAAAACAAAGAATAGAAACCAAAAGGATGAACACCAACACATGTGTTCAATATATCTTATACAGCACATCACCACATGAACCAAAATGAACTGTAAGACCACAACACGATCACAATACCAATGTCAAGGAGGATCGAGGGGTTGAGCCACACAGAGAGAGAGAGACAGACAGAGAGAGAGAGAGAGAGAGAGAGAGAGAGAGAGAGAGAGAGAGAAGTTGGAAAAGGAGGAATTTAAAAAAATATATATATAGAAAATAAATGTGGTAATGAAGGTTCACAAGGCCATGAAAGAGGACTCAGGAACACAGGATGAGAGAGGTGAAAGAAAGGTGATAAAAGACCTTGGGAGGTAGCGGCAGGCTTAGCGGTTGCTTTGCGTGCTCGCTTAAGGACACCACCACCATCATCATCATCATCATCATCCCCATGTAAGCAGCTGAGGGCATTCAACTGGTTTACTATCTCTGTAAACGACAGGGCCATATAAGAAGGGAGGAAGGAATAATAGCAGTGAATAAGGCAAAGTAACACACAGACACTCAATCACACACACTCCATTTATTTGCACATCCATATATATGACCTTGGTTTGTATTTGTAGAATTATTAATATTACTAAACTAGCAAGTTAACTAACTAGGTAAGGTACTTAAATGGCAGAGTCTATTTGAGATGTACACATATTCTGTAATGCTGTATGTACACACCAATAGGTAAAGCCTAAATATATACCTTTACTTTTCTATCACATTTTTAGTGAAGCTTTTATAGCTGAGGTTGCTGGCTGCTTACCTTGGTAGCTAGAAGAAAATCTAATACTCATTCAAACACAAGTAGCAAACACATATACTCAATACACAAACAATACAGACACACAATATATATTCATGGAGGTGTAAAATACATCCTCTTTTCATCATTTACATATACTCTATGTAAAAGATAAAAAAGAGAATATATGTTTTGCAGGATGTGTGTTGTTAGTAGCACTGGGATAGCTTGCTGGCATGGAATAGGTAGCATCCATGGGGTGAATATGATAGTGGGAAGTTTTGGCAGCTTGGTCCAGCCTTTGATTCAGAGATGCACACTAGTGAAGCATCGCTCTAGGCGCTCAATGCATATACATATAAATGAGACAAAGAGCAGGAAAGGGAAAAGATAGCATGAGGCTTAACATGAAGAGATGGCACTTTGAAAAGTTGGATTAAGCAAAGCAGGAAACAGCAGGGCCCATACATTAGACCTTAACATGGATGTATGGAAGTAGGCAAGCCACCATCAGACTACCAGTCCATCAACACAAAGAGGAGAACGCAAGGAATAAAGCAGAGAGGGGGAAAGAAAAGCCGATGCATAAGAAGCCGACAAGATCTGAAAATGAAGCTCATGAATTCACGACTTCTCACTCCTTCAAATGTAGGCAAGCACGCAAGCTTAAGGAAGCATAAACTTAGAAAAACAACTAAATTAAGAAAAAAGCAGTTGATGCCCCACATGAAGCTTGGGTCTTGGATATTTTGCTCTGGGTTGGTTACTCAGGTGGGTAGGAAATGTTATCCCAGAGGTAAAGTTGTCAGTTTGGGATGACTGCAAAATTCAACAGGACATGTTGAGCACTGTGCCTGTCAAATTAGTTTTCACACTATGCTGATTTGCTGACTGCGACAATAGCAGGTGCAAACAGGCCAACTTACCATTAACTGAGCTTTGACAAATGGTACATGTGTCATGTTATGTTATACATCTGTCACCTGTTAAACAAATAAAAAGCGCTGTGTGTTTGTTTTCACCTGTTATTTTGGCCGCCTTTTCCTCCTGGTTAACCCTGTTGTCCTCGTCCTCCTCATTCTCCTCCTCAAAGTCATCCAGGTTGCCAATGTCTGCCTGTTTCATGCTCATCAGGCTAGCCAGGCTCTGCATGTCCTCATCACTGACCATAAAAAAAAACTCACATTCATCGGTAGCAATAACAGTCAAAAAACATAGATAGAAAACTATACATGGCATACACACTTTTTTGATGATACAAACTAAATAGATGAATAACTACCTGAGTTTTAAAAAGGGGAAGGAAAGAAAGAACATGCATACATTTATGCATGAATAAATGAAAATACATAAGCATTGTATTTCCTCTTTCCAGTGCTCTCATCAACACAGCTGCTGATAGCCAGATCACACGTAAGGATTATCATAGCTCCCTATACTTATTTTTCTACCCCTTTCACCACTTGTTCATTTCTTCACATCAGAACTCCATATTTACACCTCACTATCATAAAAAGACTTCAACTTCACTTCTCACATCTTAAGCTTTTGTCTCTCATCCCTACACAACCTTTCCCATCCAGCCTTTGTCTCTTAATTCCCCCCACCACCACTTTTTTCACAGATGCATCAATTTCTACTATATTTTTTGTATTTTATATAGTCTTGTGTACTCCCCTCACAGTCCTTGGAAACCACCACTTCATCATAATCGCTTCATTCTCCTCTCTGTTCTTTGTGTTTGGTGTTTCCCCAGGCCCAGAGGCTCATTTGAACTGGTGTGATGGAGTTTGTTTGTGTGTGGTCGACATCATTCCCCGAAGGGTTAACAAGGGTTACGCGCCATCGACCCGCCGCCTGTGCCACAACAAAGGCCTTGCTGCTCTGCTCTCACTCAGTGTATGTGTGTGAGTGCCTGTCTTTAAATGAAAGTTGCTGCTATCAAATTAGAATGAATAACAAACGACCAACACCGTGACTGAGAGAGTGAGAGTTGGTGGTATCAAAGAGGAATGTGTGAGAATGAGTGAGTGACAGTGTCTTTTAGTATCAAACCAGACACATTAGCTTGATGTCATTCCCTACAGAGCTGAGGACACAGACTTGCAATCAAAACTATACTAGCATGTTTTAAACGCCTATGGTTGGATGTAAAACAGAGCTGAAAGAGATGGCTTTTTAATGTAGAGACTAAATGCCTGCCTTTCTACCGCTCTTTATCCGTATGCGCGCACACACACTGAACTGAAAAACACAAACTTGTTGTTTGTCATGACAAATTACATATTTATAGCAGTATAAATCTGCAGAACCTAAATATGATTCTGGATTTCAACATTTTCTTTCCTTTTCTTGTGTGCTGATAATTTGAACAAGGATTCATTAAAGAAGCAGAACTGATACGCAGGATCAGACTTTATTAAAAAATTCTACATGATGCCATGCTTAGGAAAGGTGTTACATGAGAAGACTTACGTGGCCTTTCCCTCACGGAGAAAGATGCAGGAAAGGGAGAACTGCAGTGTGGCTGACACCACCTTCTTCGACAGGGGCTTAAACTTGAGTTTGACATCCGTCTGTGTGGGCATGGGACTGGCATACTGTTTCATGTTTATACTGCTGGTGGCCAAGGCCTTCCTCCGCCCTGACGGAGACTCCTGTACAGGAATAAAAAACATGAAGCACATTCAGGTGAATATAGTCCCATATTGCAATGCAGGGATCAATTAAAAAAATGAAGAGAGAAAGGCAAGAGGCAGGCATTATTAAATTTATCGTGAGGACAGTTTTGTATAATTTTTGTCAACTCTTTTACATCCTCCTTTGGGGAGCATGTACTTCAGGGTCAGTGAAGGCTGTACAATTAATTTTAAAACAATGACTAGAACGTGAAGCAGATTAATTCAGACACTAAAATCCAGAACAAACTAAAAGATGGGCCCTCCTGGGTCCTCATTCTGAATTCGGTTGTGAAATCCTTCCTGATATTTCCTATCAAAAGGACCTTGCTGAAGCCATTTTTGCTTGCTGTACTTTTCAGAGATGTGCTCTGGGCCAGGGGCTAGCAGTCAAATTGGAATTTGGGAATATGCCACAGACCAGGTGATAAGAGTTACATTGGCCTGTATGTGTGTGCATGTTGCTCACCAGAGGACAGTGTGTGAAAAATAAGACCAGCCTGCTAGATATGGAAACTAAACAGTTGGGGATGTTCCAGCCTTTTGTCTGCCCCCCTCTACCTCCAACAGAAACTGATGGGTTTTGTCTGTTGCAAGTACCACGCTGTCAGTGAATAGCAGCCTAGTTCACCTCCTCACTGTGTTCTTACCACTGACATACCATGTCCCTCTTTTCTGTTTTGCCTCCAATGTTTTTACAGATTCTGTTTTTGTGATGAGAAACTGCTATATTTTCCTGGTTCAATGATATGTGTTCATTTGCATGTGACGAGGGACTGATGTTAAAACCAAAGGCAACGTGAGGGTCAGACACTGTTGTCTCTACATAAGCCATGTGAAATGAAAGCAGCAGGCAGCGGTAACACACATCTTCTCCCTTTGCATCCATTTTATTCCTCTTTCTCTTTTTGCAAGGAGGTCTTAAAACAGCATATGTAACTGTACACACACCTACACACACACATGCACACACACACTTGTGTTATTATACCACAGAAAAGTACCTTGTCTCAGCTGTGAATCGTGCCCCGAGGATTCATCCTCTCATGCGCACAATGCCGAACAAAGCAAAGCAACCAGTTCTCTTTCACACAACACCAGTTTGAGAGCACATATACATATACACATGCGCTCTGCCGTGTATGATAGATAAAGCGATACAAGCTCTTTACATTGCCTGTTTCCTGATGTCTTCACACACACACACACACTCACACACAGACACTGTGGGGAAAACTCAATCTCAGCCTTATCGCTGAGGACCGCAGGGCATTCATTCATATACACACAGACATACCCACACAGAGGTAGTATCTGTACAGTGGTAAAGCTATTGGTAATATAGTGACACACTATGTAAGCTCCAAATAGCCTACATCAGTCGACAGACTAGAAATCTGTGGGCCAGCTATAGGAGCACCAACACATTGTGTAAATGTGTGTGACTTTAATTTTCACTAGTACTTAATATATATTACATTGCATTCATTTGAAAAAATACAGCATTTAAGTAATGCTATGTTATTACTCACATATTTGCTATATTCAAACAATAAATAAAGTCAATCTACTCTAGTTAAACTTTGTCAAGAAGCTGACACAAAAAACAGTACAAGTAGCTAGTTTGAGTTTTTAAATTAGAGTAAATGCGATAGCATTTTAACAACTCCAATACACTTACATTAGGTCTCACTGTCGGAAGAACCAGCCAAAACCTGACATAACTCCACGGTTGGTTTCTTCACCACCTTAGTGGAGAAATCATCTCACTTTTGTTTTTGCTTTTGTTTAGCCTTTCATGTTTCCCAAACATGTTTCTTTGAAGAGAATTTTGAGGTGTAGCACACATACAGCAACAGTTTTTCTGTATTCACAAATGTTTTTGTATTTTTTCTAAATATGACATATGTATTATTGAATGAGTAAATATGGAGGTCTTAAAAACAACATGCGGATTCACTGATTGAATGAGTTAATCAGTTATCCAAAGTATCTATTCAGGCTTTAGTTCTTTTTTATGAACATTACAGGCTGACAAGATCAAACAGTTGACATGTTGGAGCAACAGCTGATTGTGTGGAAATGATGCTGCTATACTTCAAGAGCTACAGTCCTGGTGCATTAGGACAAAATATAAGTTTCTCTGACAGAAATGATCAGTATCCAAGATTAGAATAGCCATTTCTCCAATCCCCATTCCTCCCACAGTCATCCATTCGTACATCTCCTAACCCTCCTATCCTTCCATCTTTCTCCATCTCTGCCTCCTCCTTCCCACCTGCTCCTCACGCAGACGAGTAATTATATAAAAAAACTACAGAAGAATCCGACCGGCTGACTAGAGACACCACTTGACATTTCATGCTGACATTTGAGCCTTGTCACTTCGGCTGGGGAACATAATGGCGTATCATCACCCCGCCACCAAGCTTGTCCAAAGAACAGCCCGTCAGGAGAAGAAGAAGAAAAAAAAAAGACTCTCCCTCTCCACCTCTTATCTCTCTGCAGATTACACCCTGGCTATTATACTAAGCTAATAGCGCATGTAGATACTTTATGAATGAATTTGCCAAATGCACCAAACACTTAAGAAGAAGGGATTTAGTAAAAAGGAGGGTGGGGGAGAGGGGTCTGGTAAAAATAGGAAATACTTAAGGATATGCAAATACCCTGGCAAAAGAATGGAATAACCATTTCAACAAACAAAGGAAATCTGCTCTATTTCCCTGGATGCTGCTTGTCAATCAATGTGTGTGTGTGTGAGTTTGAAAGAAGGTGAAGGGGGGTAGCTGGGATTAGGACGACAGGGAGGTTGTGACAATGTGTAAAATGAAAAAGGAAGGACAATACAGAAGTTGAATTTATTACAGAGAGGATAGGACTATCAATATGCTCTCTCTTTCTAAGCCCAGAGAATGGCTAAATACCTGAGAGAGAGAGAGAGAGAGAGAGAGAGAGAGAGAGTAAAGTGGCACAGTGAGAGAGATAAAGAACGACAGTGAAAGTGAGAGAGGACAGAAAGAGGGAGGGAGGGGTCATGGCTGTATGCTGCCCCCTAGCTGTATCTCTGTCCAAATGCAGCTCTTGGCTAAAGACCAACAGTTATTTTTGATTTACTGTAAAACACTCACACAAACCAGGCATTAGTGTCAAGACACAAACGCTTAGACTAAAAGCACTAAAACTATGAGCAATCTAACGTGAAACCTTCCCACAGATACTCATAAATGATGCTGAATCAGTTTCATTCAAGACGGGACTGTATGTGTGTTAGAATACCAGGCCTGCCCCTCTCCCTTGGTGCCAGCTGGCCCCGGATCGATCCACAGATGCTCCCCTGGTGGGGGGGCAGGGGTCAAGGCAGGAGGGGTGCCCGGGGGTCCTGCTGAATCCCTCTGCCCCAAAATGCCAATGGGACAGGCCGGAGGAGGGAGGGGTAGAGATCCTTTTGTCACTGAGAGATGGATTAATTAGTCTGAGTGCTAAAAAAAACAGCTTCTTTGTATAGACCTGGTCTAACACACAAACGCACACACACACAGAGTTGGGTAGTGTTCGCACATGAACAAAAAGAACCGCGCGCCACACACACACACACACACACACACACACACACACACACACACACACACACACACACACACACACACACACACACACACACACACACACACACACACACACACACACACACACACACACACACACCAATCAGCTAATGGATTTTTAACACAGGTCACCAGTCAATTGGTTTTTAATTTTAACAAACATTCCCTTATTGATCCATATATTACTAAGAATTCACATTGACAATATCTACTCTGAAGTTGACTATTTTATCACATTTCTGGTGTTTCTGAAGAGACTTAAAAGGTACTAGTATGAATTTTATAGAGATTGTTGCAAACAACTTTCTCATTAAGCGATACTCACATTGTTGGCAGTACGATAAGAAGAATCGGGTTAGCATGTTTTTGAGGAAGACAGACAGATAATAAAAACATGGCTCTGGTATCACAACAATGATAAGTGATGAATCACTGAATCATCAGGCCGATGATTATCTGACTTAAGCCTGGTGCCACAAAACAAAACAATCCTGAACTGGGTGTAAAGGGACAAACAAAGGTCAGTTTCACTCAGACTATAGTCTACAGTACATCTGAACAATATCTTGTTTTGTAATGAATTGTTACCTCAAGGCAGTTTATGATAATCAATGAATTCACAGAAGACAGATGAGATGCAGCCGATGTTCTTGAGTGTTTCAGGATAATGTCTCTCTCTCTCTCTCTCTCTCTCTATGAAATGTGTTGATTGTAAAGTTATGTGAAACAAAACCTTCATCTTAAATGGGGCTAATACATAGATCTTTAACATTTCACCCCTCCCAAAATAGCGTGCAGGCCTTTATAATTTGTATTCACACAGTTCAGAAAAAAATAAAAGCCAAACTCAATTTACCCTATAGAACAACCCAGAGGAAGCACAGATTAGGCCTCTACCCCAACACCCAAAAACAGCTGGCTCTGGTTAAATTCAGCAGTCAGCAGATTGAAGGGGGGGGGGGCTGCACTATTCCTCTCCCCTCAAGGTCACAGTTATTGGAAATGGAGACATCCAATGTGCTCACATCTCGCTTTGAATCCGCACACAATGGAGTGATTCCTCTGTGTCAATTTGGCCTCCCCTGATAACTGATAACACTGATAAGGCCTTTTTACATACCACCTATGAATACCGCACTATAGGCATTATATACACACACACACACACACACTGATTAAGACCAAAATATTCATCTGCTACTATTATATGTGAGGATTTATTTTTTTCCCCCTAAGCAGTGACTATGTGTATATTTTAAAAGGCAACAATGGAAATAAAAGGCATGCAATACTATCACTGAGGTTATGTGAATTACAATAACAATAGTCTAATAATGGAATGAACTGTGCAAATGGCTTTTATTTGTGTTGTCTCTAGGACACACACACACACACACACACACACAGCCTCTCTCTCACACACTGACACACAAGTATGAAAAAGGACCGCAGGAATTCTCTTTGCAAGAACCATCTTGTGGATCAGATTTAATTCAAACCTCCCAAAACCTTTCACTGACCGCCACCTTGTCCCCGAGGGCATGAACAACAAAAACCAAGAAGGTTGACAAACAGTTGCGGGAAAATAAGAGAAGACATGAGTGAAGAGGGCAAGAGAAGAGCGATTAGTCACAACAAGAGCAGGATTAGGCTTGTTTTTAAAGGAACGGACGGCAGTTTACAGCACAGTGTGTGACATAGTTTTGGATGAATGTAGTTTAGAATGACATGCAGTCCTTTTATTTGGAAAACACCAAGAAACTGGATATGGGATTGTTCGATGTGTTTTCTCATGCCAGGTCCAGGAACGATCAGTACAAGACTATACTCATGAGACACGCACACATTAATTGGTCATGGCCAACTACCAGTGTACTCAATCAAGAGTAGCCATTTTGTGGCAAAGCCTGACCTCTAATCGTGGAGAGGGACACATGAAAACACAGTTGTGCATCTTCATTAAAGGCAGATATTTCAATCAATTATCCATTTTGGAATTAAAACCTGTATTGTATTTTGTTTGGCTGGATATCAACACATTCTTGGATGAGATGAGGGGAAAAAAAGTCAGGAAGAAATGTATTTCCTCACATCAACTGGGCAAAAGCATGTTCTGCTACTATGCTCAATGGCATCACAAGTAAAACTTGCCAATTCATTTTGTTTGATTTCCAAACAGATTATATCTCTTGCATCTGAAGTGCAAATGTGAAGCTGGTACTATGTGTTTGCCAGGCAGGAGACTCCAGTTATCACACATACTGATAATCAGTCAACAGTGCTTGTGTGCCTGTGTGTGGTATATATGTGTAAACGAGAGAGAAAAGAAGGGTGGGGGCAGGGGGTGTAAAGCGAGAGAGAGCAAGAGAAAGAAAGAGAGGGAGGAATGCCTTTAATGCAGGGTTGCCTCTGATGGCAGCAGATGAAAGGAGAAGAGTCACAAACCAACTAGCCCTTAAAAGGCCTAATCCGAACTGGGAGAGGGGAGTGTTTTACTGAGACTGACCTCTTGTTAGCTTGCAACACTGAGACAAACACACACAGAAATACACTCAAGCACTACAGTATTCCAGAGGTTTAACAGCATTAATCAAACTTCCAGATATAAAAGCTATTATCTCTAGCCTGAGCCCAAGTTAGCAGGTTGAAGGACAGTCCCTCTAACTGAGGTCACACTTGACTTGAGTGTATGTTTATGTCATTACTTGGTGCTCTGGTTAACATGATTATTTCTCACAGGTTGTAAAGATGCACTGCAGTTATGCTGGACATGTACATGAAAACCATTAAACAATGTGCAAACGAGCAAACTCAAGATTAGACAAGAAGCATGGGGGAAAGCAAGACAGATACAAGTAGACACGGATTTAATTTAATATATGAACACGAGACCCTGCATAAAAAAATAACTTATTATTGGGGATTTTGTTTGTTTATTTTTAGGCTGCAACTAACTATTATTTTCATAATCAATTAATGTGCAGATTGTTTTCTTTATTAAGCATCTACAACCAGGACATGTTAGCTTGATAAACATTGCACTGATAATCAATGTTGTCAATTAATATCAAGTGGTTTAGATCATCATTTCAACATTAGTAATCATTCCACTAAAATCTGCCATTTTTATTGAGCTTTTCTAATTAGTCTGCATCATAATTTGTAACTAGCAAAAATGCTTAGACGAGAACAAGCTAGTGTCTCTTTTTCCCTTCATTTCTGTCCCTCCAACCCTGCCTCCCACTCTTTCTCGTCTTATCAGTGTGTCCAGGGTGCCCTCCTCTCTTCTACTCTCCAGGTCTTTCTTTTGGGTGGCCCTCTGTGGCCCCCACACACACTCAGACCCAGAGCATGCACTTCAGACAGGGGGCTAATGGGAAAATAAATTACCAGCAGGCAAAAGCCCTGGCTCTGCACTTCTGCTGGAGAGAGAGAGAAAGGGACATGGGGGTTTGGAAAGAAAAGAGAGGGGGGGGGCAGGAAATGGAAAGAGAGAAGAGTAGTAAGAGAGTAGAGAGTACGAGAGAAGACAGAGAGGTGGACAGCAAGAAGACCAACAGAAAGAAAAGTCAAGAAGGGAAAAAGATTGAGAAAATGAGGAAGATGGGGTGAGGGAGAAAGAAAGACAGAGCCAAGAGGGGGAGGGATGGAGGCAGAGAGAGACAGATAGGTCGACAGGATTATAGCTAGAGTTCATCCCTGGTCTATAAAGTGCCTGCTCATCACTTTTCCCACCATTTCACCATCTCTGGCCATCATCAAGACCTAAAATGGCCAATAACATCTCCACACACACACAGGCAATATCCCCTGTTACTGTATCTGGGATTGATTACTTCCCTGCATGAAGCAGAAGTTCACATATCAGGACGGCAGATTCTCCACGGTGTCAGACATCGGTGGAGGTGTGTGCGTGTGTGCATGTATAAAGCTTGACACATTTGAGTGCATGGAAGAGGGTGAGGCAGGTGGGGTGTGTGTGTGTGAATTTCTTGTGAGCTTTCACCTCATTTTTTACAACATGCTCTGACAAACTGACACACACATATAGCAGTAAACCTAACAACCAACAATAAATTTACCTAAGTGTTGTGTGTATATCCAAAGCTATATATCATTTTCCTCTGTGCCATAGACTTCCATTGCTGCACTAAAACAGTTAAAAACACGTCAATGAGCCACACTGCTGACATGTTCCTTTTGCCACAAAGAATATGGCCTCAGTAGTTTAGTAACGGTTAATAAAGGCTAATAACAGTGATCACGATTTCAGTCTCCAGAGATACATACATACCATGACCTCCTGACTTTGTATTAAACTGCACATTTCTAGAAGAACTTCAGTATATGGACATCTACGGCATAGAAGGACAACACAAATCAGGCTTTAGATACACACTCAATACTATCATCTAGGATCAGTTCATTGTTTTTTGGCTCTGCATGAGATTTGTCTTCTCCGGAGTACTTTCTTCTGACCATTTGCACTCACGACATTGTCATTTAAGCACCTGTTTTAATTTTAAGGTAGAATAAATCTTCTAGATAGTTACCATACTAAACAATTAAAATAACACATTTTCATGACAGGCAATATAATCACATTCCCACATATCACAAGAATTGTGATATGCTATATGGCACTACTCCTCCCACCTTGTTTTAGTTTCACTACCAGGTAATAAAGAGGATAATATAAAGCTCAAGGGTTTTAGTTGATAACCTCTATATTCCAGATATCAAATAATAATTTCCAGGTGAAGACAACAGGATTTGTTTTGAAATCAGATTCTCCATATTCACTCAATTCTAACTTTAAGGATCTGTTTGTTTTAGGCAGGATGCTGAGATCTGACAGGGCCATGATAGGGTCCTAATACAGAGCAAAGCTGATTTGCTTAAGTGGGAGGAGTTTAAGATGGCCTGTGACAAGAAACAATTGCCCCAAATGAGAGTCTGCCTGTCTCCCACCCTGCTCCATGACAAAGGTGTACTCTCCATGCTAAGTGACAAATCTGGGGAGACAAAGAGCATTAGCAGGGTGATGCTCTGCTTCAGTGCCTCTGATTGTGGCTAACTCAAAGAGAATCTAATATGGATTTTAAAAAAGGAGAGGGAGAGATTAGACTGAAAAAGAAACAATGAACACCTTCTACCAAGGGGGAATTAGTGGAGGGATTGGATAAGGAGCTAGTGTGCCTTAGTGTGTGTGCATGTGTGTGTGTGTGAGCATGGGTGAGCACTTGTTCTTTGAAATTCTTTTACCAAGCCAAGAAAGAACAATAGGCTTCCCCAGTTTGGTTTGTTTACTCTTTTTATGTGCATGACACACTCAGACAATAACGCAAACAGCTCTCTCTCATATCTAAATGTGTACACTGTGGATGAGCCTTTGATCTTCGTCAGAGTGGCTTAGAAAAGTTATAACCGCAGAATAACTTAATGACAGACTCATAGATACCATAACCAATAAGCATTAAGATGGTCATTCTGCTTTCACAAGATAAATTGTACTCCTGTCAACTGCAATATGCAAATCCTGACGCCTTCACCTCTAGGTGCGATGCTCCGAGTACAGATTTATATTCCAAACAGAGACAGAGCATGTTTGTGGATCAGTCTAACCGTCAGTGGTTGGCTTAGCACTGGCATCAGATCACATCATAAGATGCTATTCATTGCCACTTAGCAGAACAGTTGCCTCAGGTTGCCAGTGACTGTGTGTATATCTGTTCACTCCCTAAAACGCTCATACACAAACATACACTCACCTCAAGCGGATCTTTAGGAGATAATGCAAAAAAAAAAAGAAAAGAAAAGAAAAAAAGTCACCCTACACACAAGTTTATCCTAAGTTCAGCACTAACTCACACACACACACACACACACACACACACACACACACACACACACACACACACACACGCCAAACGAACAACCCGCCCACGCAGCCCCGGCGGGTCAAGCTTGTGGATAAACAGGGGGATTTGTCGAGGACAGTGTTTTGCAGGCCACACAGGCCTGTCTCCATCACGAGCAGCCATCTTAAGACGCAAAGAGGGAAAATAAATAACCGATTGATAGATAACAACTGTTCCGCTGTTGTTGTCCAATTGCATCTTTCTCACACTAAAAAATGTCTGCCCACCCATCACCACTATGTAACACACAATACCAAGAGTCGGATTAGAGTCGACCAGGGAGGAGCAGAGCAGTTGACAGGATGCAAGGCCATGAAGTGATAGAGAACGACCTCAGAGATGACTGATAACCGAGGGTGTGGCTGCCAATAATGTACAAACAATTATATATCAGGATTGTAGCTCTAAAGAGTTGAAATACCATAATGGAAAACAATAATACATAATGGTCTGATACATGAATCAAGACATCTGGAGCTTGTATGTCAACATTTGTGTCTGTGTCGTACAAAATCCGCAAAATATTATGTGCATTGTGCAACATGACAGTGTGTAGGTCAACACTGGATGTTAAGTTGCACATCAGGTTTTGCACACAAAGAACAATTTAAAGAACAGGCAGCCAATGTATGTGCCATGGAAAGTCAACAACACCAAGAACAAATAGCATCCAAGTCTACTTCCTTTCTCACTTTATACACCCCCCCTCCCCCTCATCTCCTCCTCCACCTCCTTCTCTTTCCTCCAAGCCTCTCCTACCTTGCTGGTTCAAGGCTTGTTTTACACCAACCTCTCAAAAGAACCTGATACAATAGACACCTTTGCTGAACCTTGCCAGCATGTCTGTTTGTAGGTGAATGTGTGTGTGTTTGTGTCTTCTGGGTCAGTTTGGGGACAGAAGGCAGTAACAAGAGGAGGAGGTACAGCTTGTTTTCTAGACTGGCACAAGCCTGTACACAGTGAACTGGCAGCCCCTGCAGGGCCCAGACAGGCGTGGCCTGGGACAAAAGCCATCATCATTCTGTAACAGAAATAAGCTTCTTTTCGCTGAAACAAATGTCTTCCAATCATTTATTGGTTGCACCTTCTCAAACATAAGAATTTGAAACTGTCATCCATGATAGTAAAGTAATCATCTTTGTATTTTGAACTGTTGATCAGACAAAACAAGACATCTGAAGATGTTTTTTGGCTCTGAGAAATTAGAATGGGCATTTTTTCAGTATTTTTGGATATTTTATAAACAAAACGATTGAGAAAATAACCCTGACATGAAGCAACAGTGAAAGAAATTGTTAGTTACAGCCCTAGTGGTAAGTGTTGTAGACTGCTAGAATTATCAAGATGTCCAAAAGTTGCCGTTTCAACAACCAATATTAGCTAAGGCAAAAATGCTTTGGCATGTAGAGGGCGATTTGTACATAAAATTACTGGTTGGCTAGCAAAAGGAGTGGCAGTGGCTGAACAGACAATGAAAAAAACGATACATTACACAAACAAACCTGGATCCAATGTAGTATTTAATAGCAGTGTGATAACAAAGAATATTTAATTTTCTCTTGCTGACCAAGCATGATGTATTCCCCACTTTTGGCCTCCCTGGTTTTAGGCCCTTTACAGTAGCACTCTACTTCTGTATGTCAAGTGAACATACGTATGTCACGGTGGTGAGATGCATCACCATCCATTAAAGTTCTGCCAAAACAGATAGTGTATGAAAGTTGGAGAGACGTAATTATGTGGAGGCCACAGAGGTGGGAATAAGGATGTTTTCCCAGGAAACACTTGTGTTTTGATGTTTGTTTTGGGGTCAAGCGTCACACTGTATGAGGCAAAACAAAGACATGTTTGGGCTGGTTTAGACTCCACACGTGTACGTATTAGTAATGTATCTGTAAGTGTCATGTGTGCAACAGGATGCCAGTGTGTCTGTGTGTGAGATTATATACTGTTTGTGTGCACATGCTGTGAGCCTGTATGTGTATATATAATGGAGAGACACTGTGTGTATGGTCTAGTGTACATGTGACTGTATGTGCATTTGCAGCAGTGTGTGGTGACATCTGCTGCGTTGTTGGCTGAGAGCGGAGCGCAGCGGGATGCAGGAGCCTCAGACTAAGGAGATGAAAGCTGAGGTCACAACCTGGACCAGTGGGACAAGGCACACTCAACACACAAACACAAATGTAAAGACCTTCACACATACACAAGCAACATACACGCACTGCACATGCATATGGGATACGCACAAAAAGACACACACTGCAAACATATGTCTCTCTCGCACGCTCGTGGGGGGGGGGGCAGGAACACAAGGACGACAGACTAAAGTATAAACAGGGCAAAGATAAAACAGTAAAGCAGACAAAACAATATGACGAGAGACTTAATACAAAGCTGCACGCGTCTGCACACACAAACAGAGAAAAGGATGACGCAAACACAGAAGCAAAGCCCCACACCGTCAGGGGCAACAGTTTAATCAGTTTAATTAACAAACACATGCATGTATGCATGTAAGCAAAAATGCACACATACACTGATAGAAGATATGGTGTGTGTGTCATAAAGTGTACAGAGCAGTGTATGTATATCCTTGTGTGAGAAAAGACACCATTTATTTAAGTACGGGTGTAAAATGACTAGGGTTAGGGTAACCATTTGTCTATACAATTGTGAAAAATGACCCAATACAAGTTCCCAGAGCCCAGGTATCATCCTCAATTTACGTGTTTTATCCAACAAACAGTCTAAATCGCGTAAAGACATTTAATCTACAGTGATATAAAGACAGAAAAGCAGCAGGTTCTCACATCTCAGAAGCTAGAACTATTATTTTTGAATTTTGTCTAGTGACTCAGAAAATGGGTTAATGCTTATGCTTACATACAAACTCACACACTAGATAAGTAGACAGGTACAATATCTCACATAGAATACACATATGCTCAGACACAGATACAGTCACACACAAACACGACACCTGCACAGAGACATAGTTGGAGACACACACCTCATGGCGGTGGTAGCGGTTAGTCAGCAGACCAGCCATGTGACAAGGTGGTGTGGTGTGGATTAGGGGCCAGTAAGCCTATTAAGGCGACAGGAGGGACCACCCGGCCTCCATAGCCACCTACAACCCACTAACACACACACACACACACACACACACAGAGAACCCTCAGACTTAACTGACTGGACACACACCCAAATACACAGCTCTCCAGACACAGGTGCAGTTTCTCACACAGACTCTCAACAAGGTACTTTTACTTGATTGATTTTTTTTTTTTTTTTTTTTTTTTAATTGTGTGGAGTAGATTGTTCTGTATTGCTGCGGTATGTGTGTCTTCATTTTCTTATTCTGCCCACATAAATACTGTATGTGAGCAAGAAAATAATACATGTTGGCTACATACTGGCAGAAAATGGCAGCATTTAGAGTTGTGACAGTTACGCATGTGTCTCTAGTGTGTACTTGCTGTGTGTTTGTGGTTGTGTGTATGTGCCCACAGAGGGAGGGTCCAGGCATGGGGGGTAATCACCAGCATCTGTTGCCTCTCCTCAGGGCGATTAATTAGATTAAATTAATTTGGAAAGCGTGTGTGAATGTGTGATCCCATACTAACACCCCCCTGACAGTGACACACACAATAATTTACATCCTTCCAGCTTTTAACTATAAAGCGTGTATTATTTAAAATTAGCACTGTGAGCACACATGAACAACCCAAGCGAACAAACTCACGCTCTTCTTTCTGACACAATAAATTAGGCCTTTTGAGTTCCCCAAACTATTTAAGAAATGGGAAACGAGGAAAGGTGAAAACTTTGGAGACACACGCATGCACACGAGCACAAATTAATCCCAATTTGTCGGCCTCGGCACGGGAAAAACTTTTGGGATTTCATACTTCATACCAGCTTTTGTCACCTTTGCGTGAATAGCCGAGGGCTGAAATAATTGTGTTTTTCTTCCCGGAGGCCCAGTCAGCGCTCACAAGCCACTGGCCTACGTAATGTGTTCCAGACAAGGAGAGGGGGGGAATGGGGGTGGCGGTACACACACACACATACCATGGCTGTGAGTACAATACAGAGGAGGGGTGTGTGTGTGTGTGTGTGTGTGTAAGTAAAGGTATGGAGATAGTTTGTGGCCTTTGTGTGTAAGCGGAGGGGTGTCATGCTTTTTCACAAGTGTGTGCTGAGATGAGTGTGTTAGTATGTGATTGTATGAGTGTGTGTACGTGGGAGGCAAGTGGTGTGGAAATGGCCTTAATGGAGTTGGATGTGGCCCACAATAGACAGGACATCACCTCAGAGAGACAGAGGAAAAAAGAAACGGGGAAAAGAAAGCCAACATGGCAACATATACAGGATGTAAAAAAAATCAAACAGTTGCCTTAAAGCATGTGGTTTCATTTGTACTGTCTCCAAAATTGTTCACACAGCCTTCCTCTAGATATCAAAAAATGATGGACATTCAGAAAATTACCAAGTTTTCTAACATTTTTGTATGAGTATGTGACAAATCTTTTCCCCTTCGTACAGCGGGAAAGAAAACAGTCACCAATGACTGTGTTGGTTTTCAGTATTTAAAAAAGCAGGTAAAAGCTGTCACTACTTTAAAGTGGCAATTTCAAAAATCGATATTTAAAACGTGGCTGCCAAACAATGTGAGCGGTGATTTGGCGGAGGAGCCATAGATTTGGAAATTCCTTCTTTTCTGACTGACACTGATGTAATGTGAGTGAAGAAGGTGAAGTATGAATTGTGAGGGAGAAAGATGGAGGAGGAGCAGGGAGAGTGCGCCTTGGAGTGTGTATCCCTGTATATTCAATGTATTCAGACATGATAGCTTCTCATTTTAAATTAAACAGGCCTGTGTGTGCATGTGTGTGTGTTGTATAAATCCTCCCACAAAGCTTTGAAGATGAGGGAAGTTGGTCTACCATCTCCAGCTCTCGTTGATATGCAAACGCAGGGAGAATACCCCCAGACATACATACACACATTAACCCCCTCATGCACATACACACACAAAAGAGCCCGTCAGCACAATACCTTCAAATATAGCCGTCCAATCTTTTGACTCTCAATTTGCCCACCTTTTTGATAATACGCACCTATTTGAAAAAAGGTGAATGGCAAGGGTAGCATGCAATTTAGAGATACTACTGTGTAGTCATTTTCAGCCTGCCACCTCTCCCTCCCTCCATCACCTTCTCTTCTCCGCTCTCACTCCATCTTTTGATTATGCGATTCGCCTTGGCAGACGAACAAATAGAGGAGAGAAAAAGGTAGTGTTTGACACTGCCATTTTCAATGACAAAATACAATCTAGCCAGGGCCAGTAATTCGACGGGGAGGGATTAGCCTAGCGCGAGGTTGGGCCCCCAGATTAAGACGAAGCCAGAGCGCGGGGATCTTGAATTTCATCATCTCTGGCGCTCGGGCACAATGGCGTATTCTTCCCCTTTCTCCTCCGTCGTCTGATGAGGGGTCAGGAGAACTCACCTCTCTTCTTCTGCTCCTCCTCCAAGCGGCACTCAGCACTGCATTCATTCATCCTTCCTGACTTTATATTAGCTTAGATACCCGATTGGCGAGGTGGTGCGGGAGCAGGGGGGTCTGTGCTGTCTATACACCCGTGCACACACGTGAAGTCAAAAGTCAGGAGAAAAAATGACTAGACATATCTAAACACTCTAGATGTTTGGATATGGTTACACATTTCATCACACATACATCAACACAGACATAGAGGCTCTCGTAGACGCACAAAGATACTTTCCGTATTGACATAAACACATCCACTGACAAACACACAGATCACAAAGTGGTGATCCAACAGATTAAACACTGAATGTTTGAAAGCATGTTTTCACACATTTTAGGGTAGACTGCCCTCTTGTGGCCAAATTATATAGCTCCCTAATTGTTTGTACAGCCAATGGTGAGAACCAGCAGCACTATAACAATGTCATAAGTCGTTCTATTTACATGGTATATTAGACTTTGAAGATTTTTGTAAAGCATAACATATTCAAGCAGCTTTACTGTTATACAGGACACCACAACTGAAAAACAGTATGTGCTATTTCTGAAGTGAGAAGGATTATTTGAGCATGATATTGCTACTTTGCAAATCTAAAAGTCTAAAAAAAAAAAAATGTTCATTTTCCATGTCACATTATTTTCTGTCTCACATTACAAATAATGGTGATAGTAATCAGCAATTCAACAGGTGTAAGGTATTTTGTAGATGTAATATAAACAGTTGCTTTCTGTGAAGATTTTCTCACAGTAGTGTGCAAACACATTAAATTCCAGGCCGAAACAACAGACACTATGGTACGGCAATACTACGACATGTTTCAGATGAACTACACTATTTAAAATTAAAAGCACAAGTAATACACTTCCTGTTTATTACTTGTAATTATCTAACAGGTTTAAAAGGAGACCATACATTAACCCCTAAAAAGGATTCTTTAAATCAAGTCAAGCAAAACAAACCTTTTCAATAAATAAAATAAAACATTCCCATCATGGCCCTCTCTCTTAATCTGAGTGTGTGAAGGTATAAGGTTGCTTTCTTCCTCTCCTCCCTCCCTCCCTCCCTCCCTCCTTCCTTCCCTGCCTGCCTCCTCTGTGCTCTCCATTCCTGCTGTCAGGAGGTTTCAGCTTTGATCTTTCTGTCATTAGTCAGGTATGCAGAGACACAGGCAAACCCACAAACTATTTTTCTCTCCTTCTCTTGGTCTCTTTCTGCTCTCTCCCACGCTCTGACCAGAGAACACCAACTGACCTGCTTGTCATCTCGGCTTTCTATCAAAGACAGAAAGGTAGAGCAGTTTCTGCTGACACTCCTTTGAGCTTGACGTGTAAAGAAAGTGACAACTGTCAAAGTACTCAGCCAACTCTCTTACCAATTCTTTCACCGACATTCCTTTAAAAAGAAAAAAAAAAAAAAGAGGGTTTACAAGTCTCAAAGGCCTATCTTTGTCAATGACTAGTGACCCTCTCTCTCTACAAAGTCTATGCATCAGACATCAGGAAATTGGTATCAGCCAATAACTATTCATTTGACATAACAGAAAGCTAATATTTCCATAAAATGCAGTAATTCTGTTACTAAAAAGCATGAGATAGCTATAACTTCTTTGTATTCTTAAATTCTTACTATTATACAAGTTTTATGGTATAATAGTAAAAAATATGAGGCCGGCAGAACATGCAACAGTTCCTTTGAATAAAATATCCTAGACATTTTATTAATGGTCCTTCAAACTGTCTTCAAACCTCTGACCAACTAAAACAAATGTGATCACCAAAGAGAGAAAGAGGCCTCCAGAGTTTGCACTGAAAGGGAGGTCAGGCTGTTCCTGTTATGCGTGTCCGTGTCAATATGTGTCAGTATGTATCCCGCAGGGAGGCTTGTCCTTCAACTGTAGGACCAGGACAAGTACCTGTGACAGCACAAGACCAACCCTGCTGAAGTGCCAGAGCAAGACACTGAATACCTAACAGATCAAAAGGCACTGCTCTGTGGCAAATATTGATCTACTATGATTTTATCACTTCAACTACACTACACTACACTACAACTATTTCTAAAATGACACCAACATGTTTTCCTCCACATTCAAAGTACAAATTGATTCTAATACAAACAATATTTCTTTAGGAGTTTAGGAGGTGCAACATTACAAGACGACCTCAGAGAACATTAGTCATACGCTTCTGAATGACAGTTTTCTACTAAAAGCTTAAACAAGAAATGGCCAGTGTTTAAAATGTATTTTGGCATATTTAAAATAGTTTTATTAGTCATTTCCTGGCAATGTTGATTAGCCACACTGTTTACAAACTTTTTTGCAAACAGTGTATGCCAGTGCATTGCAAAGGAAATCTGGTTGCCATGGTAATAAATTATGTCTATTAACAACACCCCATTCTCTGATTGAGAAATAATGTTACTCATTAAAGAGGACACTCGTTGCTTGCTGTATTACTTAGGAGCACCACGTCACATCTCTGACTCCACTTTCAACAGCAAGTTCACAGTTTCTATAGTCCCTCAACCCATCACTCCCACCATCTCACACAGCTCTCTCATGCCAACCTTCTATGCTTTTTGTTATCAGCCATGAGTCCTGGTTTTTTATTTGCATCCAGTTTCAAATCGTTTTCCTTTAATAGCAGTGTGACATAACAATCCATAACACATTAGAAAGTCACTTGCATAGTTGTAATAAAATGCAGACATTCTAAATATGTAGTAATGACAAATGGTTAAATGAATAAATAAATATATTGAGATACAACACTGGTAGTCAAGTTCCTCATCAGCAAGCTGCCAACGGACATTTCACAAGCGTTTATTGTCTCAATATGTGACACACAATGCTTGTATGCCAATAGATTGCAAATCAGCACCTGTGGTTCAATCTCAGAGTTACCATCCACACTGAGACAGCATGTAATAACAAAGCCTGACCACATGGTGGCAGAATCTGCACATGTAATGCAAAAAGGATTTACCTAGAAAATAGCTGTCTTAGTTTGATTTCACATTGAAGTAGTAATCATCTGCCACTATTGAATGAGAAGAGGTTTCCTCTCAACAGTCTAGGTGCCTTTGAGCCATAACTGACCCCATAAGAGTAAAGTGAATACAAAAATAAAAATGCAGTGTGCTCATACACAGAAAAAGAAAGATAAAGTGTACTGAGCCAATAACATAAGAAGACAAAATGGCAAAGACATAAATTAGTAGATATATTTCATTACTTACATTTTCAATGACAAATGTCCACTCTTTGTCTTCAAACTCCTCTGCATGCGGATCCTGCAAGGTCAGTGTAAAAAGAAATGATTACATACACAATATACAGTTTATTAGAGCAGACTGCAACCACAGTATGGTCATTTAATTCAGAATCACAACACTCCAGAGGTAAATATTTATCACAGTATCAGGCGGTAGTTAGCCAACATTATGCAGTCAGACTAAACCTTTACACATGTGTGCTCTGACCAATAAAATAAGACATCTCTGGACCTGTCTGGGTGTGAGTGTGTACATGGATGCAGCCCTAGTACAGTAGCTGTGGTAATTATTCCATTTGGGAAGCTCATGTGTTGAAAATACTGCTTTTCTAAACATTTGATGCGATGCGTCTCAACACCAGGTCTCTTTTCCTGTATTCCTGCCTGTCTCGCTATGAGGTGATGAGGAGACAGTAATGGACACAGCAAGATAGCGGGCAGCCCTACCTTGGTGTGTACGCATAGATGACATTCACCGCCCTTCACACTGAGGCACATATACACAGATCTCACACACAACCATGAATCACTGCTGGACACACAATCACAAGCAAATCCTAATCAACCCACACTAACACATACACACTAATTCATACAACACATACATACACAGATGCACACTTTAGCATTCACTCAATGCACAATAATACAAACATGCACACTGCACAGTGAAAATAATTAAAAACATCGAATAACTAATTAGTCATTAGGACATTAGGATGATGAACATTTACTTGTTAGAGTTTCTCAAATTGGCCGCATCTCATCACTTTGGAATTTGGTGATGTGAGATAGGCATTTCCTGTGTTTAGTGCTCATGTTATTGCCATTTCCTTTTTACAGAATAAGCCATTAATCAATACAATCAATTTTGTGCATGATTGTTGAAACCCCCTTGTATGTAACACGCATAGTAAACACTTGTACAGATGACCTTTCTTTCGCACTGTGCTTGTGACACACCACTGGAAATCAATATTCCTGCAGTCTGCCACAAACACAACAAGCTGTCCAGTTGCCTCACCGTTCAATTTTTAATCCTCCATTATTTCAGAACCACATGAACTGCTACTAAAAGCCAACAGAGCATGGCATTATCAGCCTTTTCAGTTTATTCTTAGTTTATGGTGTTGTCTGCAGAGGTTTAGTGTTGCTAATACATATAAGCTCTAGCTCCCTGACAGTATTCAGCTTTTCTTCCTAAAATGTCATTGTCATTAGGGGATTAAAACCTCTGTCCTTGTGCAAGCAAATATTTAACTCTTCTACAGGTTTAGAGAATGCAGACAGACGCATTATAAAAACTTATAAGCCGAAGTCTGTGAATTACAAACTAGCTAAGGTAAAAAAGTCAAAACAACACCTGATTGGGTCCAGGGGCAGATTGTCGACCTTTGTATTTCACTTTGGTGGTTGGCTCATATTAACAGCTCACTGTAGGAATCAGTTCTGTCTACAAAATGAGCAGCCAGAACCATCTGTTAACCATCCATAACTGATTAGTTAAGTTACTTTTCAACTACAGTAGTTCCTTGCCATCTCCAAAGTTCAGGTAAGGCTGCCTGCTGCTGGCATACATCTCTCTGAGGTGCAGGCTGCAATACTGCATAGCTAAGCTGTTTTCACTGCAGTGTTTCAGGCCAGACAGAGCTATGAAACTATTTGCAATCACTGTTAGTGTTTACTTTAACCTTCAAGAACAATCAGATGGCCAAAACAGGTAAGCTGTAAACCACAGAAAACTCTACTAAATTGAAAAGTCAACATACTGCATATATAATTAGGCATTTATAGATCGAAACCTGCTAAGTGATGTTTTTGTTTATGAATCGAGTGACTCCATGCAATGTGAATATTACAGAATATATATTATTAGCACAGCCACTGAGGAATAACACCAAACACCACACTCACAGACTGTATGGTCTCACTGCTTTCAACCCCTACTTATAAAACCATAGGCAGCCCTTTCTAGTAAGCAAGCTCAGGCAAGCTAACTGTACGCTACCTGACACACACAAAACAGCAAAGAGAAAAGAAGATCAGTGAAGACAGTCCAGCATCTAAGATGCTACGCCCACACATGTTTCTCAAGAGTTTGTGGAGTACAAAACATGAAGAACAGGCAGTGAATATTAGACTTATAATAGTCAGTCGGTCAGAAAAATAACTGATATGTTAGGCTATTGTTGCTGTGTTTGTGTAAGGAGGCAACTCCTTAACCATAACAATATGACAGAGATATATCGGGACTGTGTTTTGGAGTCAAGAATTGCTTAATGCAGCATTAACCTGACCAGTAAAGCCTAATTTCCATATATAGTGAAGGAACACTGTTATAACAAAAACAACAAGTTTACAGATTGCAGAGGTGATTTTATGTGATTTGTGGCTTTGTGCAATCGATGTGGTTGAGCTGTACCTAGCGCTTTGCTTTGTGTCCCCATACAAAAACAGCTTTATTACTTCCTCTGGGACAGGAAGTGGAAAAGGCCCAGAACAAGAAGACACTGACATGTACAGCAGAGCTACAATGGCACATACTTAGAAAACTGAGCCAGTACACATGAAACTTTTTTTCGAAACATACGTTTAAACTGGAATTAGGGGTATGCATAACTAGTGGATTTGTCGATTAAATGTTGTAACGCTTGCTAGTCTGCACCAGAAATACTAGTTGGTTAAATGAATTATTAAAGTTTTGTACAACACCAGTTAACTGTCTAAGATGTTCAGCAGCCACCCACTACTAGCCAAGGCTGCAGGCGGCTTCATTACATGCAATATTTTTTCATTCAATCTAACCTAATTTCTGTTTAATCGACAGGGAAATTAGTTGTTAGGAACATCTCTGTGAAAGCCTGACTGGTATTATCTACATTGTTGTTATGTAGTTGATAATGTACACACCCATTACAGGAAAGTAAAATGCTACTAAGGCTTATATGACGCAGAGGCAGGAGGTCTGGTTGAGACAGAGAGACAAGTAACAAGACACTGAGCTCAGAGCTTGCCTGTCAGCACAGAGGCCTAGCATGTTTAAGTAAGCCAGGCACAGTGGCATAGATAGGATCTGTGTAAGTGTGTCATTTACAGACACACCTGTAATACAATATGTATAAGGGCCTTCTGATTACAAAATACTGTTTCAAATTTGAAAAATTTAACAAGTAAAACTGCCTTCACTTCCCTAAATAGTAGGGGTGTGACGAGATCTCGTGGACATCACTCTAGTCATTTTTGTAGGTTACTGTTACTGCAAACAAAGCTGTACACCTACCTTAAAAAGAGTGACAGTGATCTCAATGTTCTCCGGTACAGGCCACACCACCACTCCTCTGTAGGGGTTTTTGATGCCAGGCTGCCAGCTGTGGGACTGCAGAACATATCAAGGTATGAGAGCTATGATTAGTGTGAAATGCAACAGTGATTATAAGTAAAAACTGGTAGTGATAAGATTAGTAACAGACGGTGGCTTAGAACAAACTGCATCACCTTAAATGCATTATGTTTGTCATTTCTACAACATCAGAAGGTAGCTTGCTGATGTTGTATTCTGGTGCAGTTCAGATAAGTAAATATACATTTGCAAATGAGATATTTTGTTGCTTTATTGTTTCTATATTTTGTTTCAGAATGCCACCCATCAAATACAAACCTTGGAGGATTTCCGCCGGCTCCTGCGCGTCCAAACCACTACCAGCTTGTCTGGTTGCCTGAAAGTAAGGACAGAAAAAGATGAGCAAAAAAGAAAAAGGACTTTATTCATCAATCTTCCTATCTCTACCTACACAACATGTTATATACCTTGTAAAGTTTTATTTTGTTTTTGGCCACTTGAAGACTGTCTGTCCAACTGATCATAGCTTGTATCTTGAATGCCTGCAGTTTTAAAACCCTGATAAACCTATTGAGCGTGTGCGCGCGTGGTTATGATAACCCAACAAGGCAAAATTCCATCTCTCAGAAAATGAGTTACAGACAACACATATGTGATAAAGTGACACACAAAAACACAGCTGTGGTGCCGAGTCTGATTAGCAGCTGTAAGACACAATCAATCTGGGTATGTCTGTTGTATGTGTCAAACAGATAATGATGATGAATACAAAAAGACTTGACACACACACACTTTCAAAAATCTTTAAACCTCTCTCTCTATAAAGCCGCCGCTTCATAAATCACATCTGACTTACTCCTTTTGCCTTGATGTGAGAAGAACATCATGATAAATCGGAGACATATTTTACTCACGATAGTCAAAGTGAGAAATCATCTAAAAACATAACTAAAACAGTTAGTTGGCAAATTTGGACCTGCTTGTCTGTCACTTCAGGTGGAGGCACAGAACAGTTCTGCTGAAGACACAAAGACAATGAGTTGCAATTTCTCACAGCAATTTTTATATTAAAAGCACCACTTAGCAGTGACATTTAATCTTTAACAGTAATATGTACCGTATTTTCCGGACTATAAGCCGCTGCTTTTTTCCCATAATTTGAACCATGCAGCTTTTCTATGAATTTTTCTTCAGCCCAGAGGGGGTATATAATATTATTACACCCTCACCCCGTCAAAATGGAAAACCCACGAAGAAATTCCTATGATGCAGCTTTTAAGTTGAATGCCATCGCCCTGGTTATCAGTGAAGGAAACAGAGCGGCTGCACGTAAGCTTGCCGTTAATGAATCTATGGTGAGACGGTATGTGATGAAGATTAGCTGAGGCTGTTCAACTCCGATACTGAAGAGTACGACTTCAGTAGCTTCAGTGCGCAGAAGAAATTAAGTGAGATTTGTTGTCCAACAAGCAGCCGGAAAACACATGCATAACTATTTGCGACGCCCCCGCCACTTTTAAATTGTGATCCAACAAGCAGCTGAATGACGTCGGAAAACAAAAAAACAAAGTTAAATAAAAGTCTGTTGTCCAGGCATTCATATTTGTAATTTAGTTTTCTTAAAATCTCGTCTCGATCTCGTGAACCCAATCTCTTGTCTCGTCTCGTGAACTGAGTGTCTCGTCACACCCCTAGTGTTAAGTACTGTAAGATCAACACGGGCTTCATGTGTGCATGGCCCTTACGTCAAAGACTCTTTAAGAACAGCCAGTCTAGGAAAAGAATGACTGACTGTATGACAGACAGAGAGAAGACACTAGAGAGAGGAAAAGCAGGAAGAGAAAAGAGAGAAGAGAGAGGGAGGGGAGGAAAGAGGGAGAATGACAAGCAACAATTTCAGCCTTGAGGAGAGGCTCCAAATAGAGGAGCTATTGTCCAACAACACAGGCCAAATCAGAGCGCATGCACAAGCACAAAATATTACCCTCTGTACAGTACTCTCTGTGCTAGGAGGAAAGAAATGTAAACCATTTGTTTCCAGGCTAACTGACTTCTGCACACTCCATCAATGAGCCATCAGAGAGGAATGTCTCAACACAAGAAACAAACGCACTGAAGATGGCAACAGAAATACCTGAAAAAAGACATTTCAAGTGTGCATTCAGCAGACCTCACTAAGACTAAAAGCTATTTTAACAAGGCTTTCAGTTTACACTAGATTTAAGCTTTAGCTTGGCTATATTATGGCAATAAATATGTTTTTCTTTATAATGATCTGATTTACACCGATGATGGAGTACCCTGAGAGGTTCACAACATTTTAAGGGATTGGTTCTATATGAAGTAGAATAAACAAAGCTATTATTAAAAGGTATGTTTCTGAATATGACTTTAAGAGCAACTACACATTTGGAGCTTGAACACACCCCCTTAAAAATGAACAGAAACTCTTTCTATGCTCCATACTGTCCACATTGCTGATGGCTTATTTCTGCATTTATATGCAAGCTGTGGGGGTGTGTTGGTGGTGGGGAGAGGCATAATTCTCTCACACATCTTTTTTTCTTAAGGGCCCAGTGGATACAGGACTTTATCTGAAAAAAGAAAAATAACATCTGTTGTAATGAGCACTACAGTCTTGGACCAAGATCAATTCATACTAAAATTCAATGTAGTCACTTTATTACACTAACTGAAAAAAATTTGTTTTAAGATTAAATAAATAAATACTGCGCTAGAGCTGCAACGATTAAATCAATTAGTAGCCAACCATTAAATTAATTGCTTATTTGATAATAATTTAATTGGTCATTGGTTATTTTAGTCTTCTATGATAGCAACCTGAATTTCTTTGGGTTGTGGACATAACAACACATTGAAAGCACATCACCTGGTGCTATGATTGATATTTTTTACCTTTTTATGGACCAAACAACTAATTGACTAATCAAGAAAATAATGGATAGATTAAATGATAATGAACATAACTGTTAGTTAGAGCACTAATGCTGTCTCGGCCCCTTCAGTGAAATAGAGAGAAAAATTTAAGAGACACAAAGGTTGAAATAATGAGCATGTACGTGTGTGAATGTGAGTCATGTTGACTACAGTTCAGATATGATAAAAAGATTTAAATATAAAAAAAATTAACGACACAGGATTCTAGGACAAAGAAACAGAGATTAACAATGACTGTATGAGTGTGGGCTGGAAAGATGAGGCAGATAGAAGTGAAAGTGGGTCAGCAAGCTCGGGGCTGAGATGAGAGCCCCTGAGATCGACACAAAACACAGAAAAACATTTACATTAAAGCCATTTAGCTGCAATTAGTGAGCATGTAGGTATTCAATGTTTTCCTAAAAGACACTTTAGCATCGTTTGGGTTTTTTCCAATACCAAAGTTAAACTGAATACAGTACCGGCGCCTAAATGATGCCTGAACCAACACTTAAAAATAAAGCACAAAACAATAGTCAATGACAGCTGAACTGGCAATTCAACATTCAACACAATCTCGAACCGAAATGATTCTGTCTGGTAGGTACCGGTCGTATAGCAATGGCAGCAATATTCAGTATCCGACCCTACATTTGATGTGCTGGCTCCAGACCATTATTGCATGTACACACACCACACCAACTACATACGTGGTATGTAACAAACCCAAACACACAGCAGGGTAGGTCTCCGTTTAGGTCAGAGGGATAGCAATAAAACATAGTCAAGTGATAAGCACAGTGACAAAGCATCCCACTTTTAAAAACACACAATAGTTACTTTGTCAATTTTCAAATTCCAAGAGGGAAGATTAGCATAACACACCCGAATCTGTACACTCTAGTGAGTCGAGTCTAGCATTGTGGGTAATGTAGGCGCAAGATTTGGACAAGGAAGAAGAATGCATGAATAAAAAAGGCAATATCTCTGGTTGTGCTGCATTGATTGTGATCCTTTTTAAAATGATTCACTGTGAGTCCGACAGCGTTATAGAAGAGGTAAATCAGTGGAGTAGTTTTGTCTAAGAGAAAGACGAGTTATACATGTTAATCACAATGGGGTGAATGAATTAGGACAGTCAGCAAAAGAGGGGATGAAGGAAGTATGAGAGGTATGTGTGAGGCAGGCGACTGAAAGCAGATACTGTATCATCCCATCTAAATGCTGACATTACTTAGAGGAGGAAGAGGTTACGCGTCTGCAGACAGACTTCATGTCTGCAGACAGACTTTATGTCTGCCTGTCAATCACAAACTAGTAAATTAGGAGAGAAGAATATGTAGATTTGTTGTGCTGTAAAACAGCATTTGTTAAAGATGAAACATCACAGACTGCTGTTGTGTGTGTGATGCATAATAAAACAGACCCTCTGCTGTAATCTCTCAAGCTAATATCACGCTGCAATGCATGAAAGGTTGTCTTGTATAATATAATGTGGGACAGAAGACTGCAGTGAAACTGAACTATAAGAGCTGATAAAAATAGGCAGTGTAATGTATCCTGATACACTCCACTTTAACACCATACTGTCTTTATACTATAGTGATGTGATAATCCACATGTGTTTTGCTCCTCTCTGGCATTAACTGACAACACAGTAGAGACTGAGCTTATATCCAGAGTATGAACGCTGTAAGAACAGGTACATACTGCACACTCACCTCTCCTGTGGGGGATCCCTCCTTAATGTGGCTTGCATGATATTTTCTTTTTCCTTGTATGGGCAGAAGATCTAAGATAACTTGTGCCTTGGTTAGGTTTGGTATGCTTTTTATGTCTTTCCAAAATATTGTTCCACATTGTTCTGAAAGTATGTTTTATTTCTCACCTGCAATTTCTGATTCAGTATAGACAGCAATATACCGATGACTATAGGATGAGAATAATGAAAGAAAAGTAAAAGAAGAAAAGGGAGAAAGAAACTGTGAGAAGGGATAGCTCTCAATTTGCTATGCTATCAGTCAAACTGTGGCCTTTGTTATCAAGACTGATGTAGCAGCACAAACAATCTATGTCACTGTCCATTTCAGCTGCCTGATAAATGGAAACACTCATACTGACCACATACACAGATCCATGACATGATAAGGCAAAGCAGCATTTCAAATTTACAGGAAGTCTGTATTTTGTAGTTTAGGGAGTGTCATCAGATAGCTGAAAACCATTCACTAACTGACTATTCACTACCCATGTGATTTAAATTGCTTCTTTGACATAAATACTTAATTTCCTTTGTTATTGCATGATTTCTCACATTTTATTATTTTTCTATTCTGTAAATTTGCATTTGTGCGGTGTGTTTTTTAGCTTTGGATTTTTGTAATTCGAACTGTTCTCATCTATTTTGACTGTGTTTTATCACTTTAAATATTATTCAAGATTGAATATTAATATTCCAAGTCACTAAAACATCAAGACTGTGGTGGCTGTGTCTCACCATTTGAACCCACTGTAAAAAACATCACATTCCCACTGGTTTATCAGAAGGACAAAAACTCTGACCTTGTGCACAGAAACAGACGGCTTTTAAGACTACAGACTCTTAAGATACTGGCTGCAGCAACATTTTACATTTTGTTTTTAAGACATTAGGATCTAGGTGTATTTGCGGATATTAAGAGTGACAACAAAATTAGAAATACTTGTCACTGAGTTCTTCTGGTCCACACTGGATCACTTGACATTCAATTATACAACAGTCAGTCAGTGTGTGGCAACCAAGAGCTGGTTCAATGACACAGAGTAAACACAGAGCACTAAAGCCAGACTGGAGTGTCTGGAGTGAAATCTAAAGCACCTCACTAATCAGCTTGTTTGACTGTGCCCATTTACGTACGTGTGCATTTATATAAATGTTTGGCCACTTGTGTGGCACGGCTACTGTCTGTAATTGGATTAAGCAACAACATTAGGACTAATGCATGGAGTGTGTGAGCCTGTGTGTATACATGATATTCTATTTGCATACTTGAAGTAGGAAGACAACCTCACCTTCTGTCACTACGTATAAACACTTTTCGCTAGTGATTTGGAGTCATCAGGTGACCATGTGTCTACCCTTATCTTACTTAATTTAACCTTTACATTTCTTCTATATGCTTTATACCAGATGATTTTGATGATTATGACTGCTGCTTAACACATTTCACCAATCCCATTACCCAGATGAACTGTTGTTAAAGACTGTTTTTTTTAACTGTGTTTTTGACTGTGTTTTTTCAAACATTAAAAGACTTCATCAAGCATGAAGCTGTAAGCAGCGTAATTTGTTTCAGGTTAGCTGCATGGTATTTTTGAGAAATGCTTGAAAAATACGGGCAGCCATACCACCCTGAACACGCCCGATCTCGTCTGATCTCGGAAGCTAAGCAGGGTCAGGCCTGGTTAGTACTTGGATGGGAGACCGCCTGGGAATACCACCACCCATGGGAGGAGTCTCAGGGGGGGAACCCCCTAGAAAAGCAGTCGGAGACGGGGACCCTGGCGGTCTGACCCCCGGTTGCAGAAGCTGGCTCTGGCAGAAGTGGCTAGGGAGAGGGAAGTCTGGGCTTCCCTGCTGAAGATGCTGCCCCCGCGACCCGACAAACGGATAAAGCGGAAGAAAACGAAACGAAAGCTTGATAAATACAGTAGCATGGAGACACTCAAAGCAGCAGAGACAGGCTGACTGGAGGTCAAGTGTGGCCAATTATGGATCCTCCATGGTTGAAGATAGGAGAGATAAGGTGAGAACAAGTTACTAGCAGTAAGGCAGGTAAGGTTGGATGGGTGATCAGAGATCAGATCAGAGATCAGAGACTCCACCTGCCCAGAGGGATGGAGGTCAGATAAGTCTTTAAATCTCATCCCCTAAGAAAGAGAACTGTCAAAAAAGAGGACTTGAAGTGGTGATTACTGACAGCCGGGAGAAGAGAAATGTTTCCTTGCTGACAGGACTGTCAGGGCTGTACATGGATGAAGGGGAAACTTTCTCCAAGATTTTACGAGTCTCTGAAAACAAAAATTGTAAACAACTCTGTGATATGATTGTGCAGTGGAATGAAATCCTATGCAACTAGTCAGCTAATTTAATTGCTTTAATTTACTGGCTCATGTCCAATGCCCTTTCATTCCTTCCTAAACACTTCTGCTAGATTTTGGCAATGGTGTAGGAGTCCACTCATAGCATTAACTGTATGCCTGAGAGCTCAAAGCAATGCATTTTCTATGCAAACAAATTAAGTCTTTCCACTGTTTAACCCTCACGAGAAAGAAACAAAACAGATAAATCACAAGTGAAACTCTAATGCATTCAAATACAACAGAATGAATGGTCATGATTGCGCAATTAAAAAAATGGATGTCTCGAAGCTTGCTCAACAAAAAGTAAAAAATATAAAATACAGAGAACAGGGAAAAAAGGAGGAATAGAAACACAATGACACAAAAAACAGTAAAATGGGTACAAGCTGTAGTAAATATACAGCTCAGTGCAACTCAACCTGATAGCACAGCCCCGGGGAGAGATCAGACACATGGTACGAATCACTGAGGTAATGTGTTTGAGTGTCTTCAAAATGAAGAGGGGGGTGGTAGAAAGCAGACTTTCTGTAGGGGGAGGTTAAGTGGGGTAATAAAAAACCCCCCTCCCTCAACAACTACTGTTAGTATATCAGCTTGCCAAAATCCCTAGAGAGACTGACAGAGTAGGAATCACAACCATCATGTGCTAAGAGCACCAGCAGCAGAAAAACATGAAGCAGCAACAGCAACTTCAATTTCTTAAGGCACTGATACATGAGCAGTCAAACGAATGCTGCTGTGATGTTAAATACTAGTCAAAGTTATTTAACCTGACAGACTGGATTGACATTTTGGCTTTTTAGCAGCATCAGTTAACATAAATGTTTACCCAATAGCTCCACCTACAACAACTACATTTTAAGAAGATTCTCTAAAATGTGGCACTTTTCTTTGCCACTAAGACACACATACAGCACACATTTATCAGCCTGCAGAGCTGCAGCACTGCAGGTTGATGAATGATGAGCAGTCTCCAGGGCTTCTCTGCCTGACAGCAGCAGAGACAAACACACCAGCAGAGTTTATCACATTTAACACCCCACTGACTGCTTCACCACCCTGCAATGTTTCATATCTTTTGGTGTCTGTGTGTGGAAGTACTCATTTGTGTCTATAATTGCAGCGCAGAAAAACTACACATGGCTGGATTCCACTGCAAAGCGGTTAAAGTGACGTTACTGGAAGAAGAAGGGGAGCAAAGGAAAAGGAAGAAGAGATCAAATTATCAGGAGATGAAAAAACAAAGGGAGCGAGGGAGAAGAAGAGGAGACAAGAGGGATGTAGAGAAAGAAAGAGATGAAAATAGAGGAGCACTAATGATGGTGTCAGGGCCACCCTAGTAGCAGGCTTGGTGGAAGAAAACAATTACAGAATCAGAGGAGGAGGAGACAAAGAGCTATAGGCTGTATTGTAAAATAAGTCATATCATCAGCACATGTTATAATTAAGAAAGTGATAAGCACACAAATTAGAACAAGTACCAACTGTGAAAACACCCATCTTACTGACATCAGCTCGGTTCAAATTACCCAAAACAAGCACAGAATAAGTAACTCAAGTGTTCGATGTACAATAAAAAATATTAAAACATAGTTATGAACCATGGAATTATTAAACGCAGAGGAAGGCTGATATTTTCTTCAAAACCTCAAAGCCAATTTCAGTGACAACCCAAATTTGGTGGGTTCTTCCCCACTTCACGACAGAAAAAAACTATAGCAAACTATCAGCTGGCAGTGGAGCCATCTCTCTGTGCCAAAACTATACTCAGGAATGTGTCAAGGACTTTGAATTTGAATAGAATGGACAGCCACGTCTGACAAGTTGGCAGGAAGATGTTTCTCTGGCAGAGACATGATGGACGCTTGCCATAATGCACAACAGAAGACAACATGTCACAGCCTGACTCACAAAGTCACTTTCACTCAAATAGAGCCATTTAATCAACTGGAAGCCTGGCGTTTGAAGTTAGGGATCATTTTAAGGAGATTTAACATTCATTTACACACTTTTGCACTTTTTCCATTTAGCAAAACTTTTATTTAGTGATAATAAGGCATGGGCAAATATATTGGCTTGTAGCTAACTACAGAGCATGTCCACTTGTCATTACGCTAATTTTCGCCATGTTCAACTCAGTGACAACGCAGATCACTTTTTTTTTATCATTTGCATATAGCATAATCAAGTGACATTTTACATGGCACTAATTAGGAGTCTTTACAGTTCAGGCTACTTGTTAGTAAATGAATGCTACAACTCCTCCAGAACCAAGCCAAGTATGTTCCCATGTCTTGCTTCCCACCTGCTGATTAAAGTGAAGGCTGTTAGCAACAATGGCTAACCTGACTTTTAATTTAAGGTAATTATATTGGAAATCTCTGGGTTGTTGGGTGGTGATCGATAGGAAAATCTAACATATCGCCCAACCCTAGTGATAATACAATGCGCCATTAATTGTTTTTATCATGGACACATTATGACTGATCATGGGATGATGCTGGTTAATGCACAACTCTTCACTAGTCAGTTGTGGGAATCAAATCTTTCAAGGTTGACCTTTAAAGCTAATGCAATTTGTTGTTTTGTTCCAGTGCAGTGTTCACTGTATTGCAGCTCTTATGATAAAAAGCTACAAATCACATATAAACACAGTTACTTTAAGTATACAATGATTACAAAACCAGAGATATTCTTTTCAGTACAACAAAAAATTGTATTTGAGGATCTTGCAACCACAGCTTTTTCCTCCTCACCACTATCACAAAATGAACAAAAATATTATTTTGTGTATATTATGAACACACAAGTCTGGCTAATTATCTACAACCCATTTATTAAATGTTGCAGCAGTGCTATTAAAATCCACAGATTAAATAATAAACTATAAATTAATTCTTACAGTGCAGGAATTTACTGCAGGACCACCAACACCTCGACAGAGAAGTGCAAATCTTCATGAAGTTGTGAGTTGCTAATGCATGTGTGTGTGTTCACAGCCTCTCTCCTAAATCACCATAAAATAACTGATGCTGTGAGTCTGCATGTGCATGTGTGCACCTTCTGTGTTTCTGCACAGTCCATGTTTGATATGAAAATCTCTTCCCCAGAACTCCCCAAGCTTCCTTGTCTTGTCATGTGGCTGTGAGGGAAGCAGTCCTGATTAGACACGCTTGCTTGTAGCCAGATAGAATTACCATGTAATCAATAGCGTCACTGTGTTGTTTCCAGTGTATCACTCTCATATCCCCGGCACGTGTGTCAGCACGTTTGTCAGTGACAAAATTTACTCTATTACTAAAGGCTTTGCAAGTTTGATCAGAAACCTTTCAAATCTGACTTAAGCAGATGTTTTAAACACAGTTTTAGCAAAGCAATGCACAGTAATGAGCCTCCAAGAGCATTATAATGATTTGATGACAGGTAATCTTCTCTGATGATGATTTGTTGCACACAAGGTATGATCTGTAAATCTGAATTGGATGCATAAAGTACTGCTATGTTAACATAAAATCTAATCAACAAGACAAGCAATAAGCAAACAAGGAAAAGACAGGTTTGAAATTTGAATTTAGCGTGCTTAACACACACACACACATTTATATATATATAGAGAGAGGCAAGTTTAGACATTTAATAAAGTAGAATCTAGTATTTGGGCCATTTTCAGATATCGTGTCTTCACAGGTTCTTGCATTTTAAAAGCTGCTGTTTAGCAGTAGACTGAAAAGTTGCACTTTTCTACCAGCACATGAATATAACACAGACTTATCATATCACATGCGACAAGGGGGGGTTAATGCTAAAACACAGATATAATCCTCAGGCACTGTTATGAAAGAAGTGGCAAAATAGAATGACACTGACTGCTTAATACACCGGAAGGAGGAAGATATGATTACGATGATGATGATTAACTGCTCCATCATACCAATATGTAGATATAATATTAGCTTAAGCCTTCATGAAAAATTATGTGCGTTTCTCTGAGCCTGGGCTGCAGTTACAGGAAAAAATAAAGATACCAACTAGTCCACCCATTGGGACATTGAGATTTAAGTTACACGGTCCATGTAATTGTACTTACCTAAATGATTTTACATACTGATACTGTGTCATTCACAGTATTATTTGCCGTTAAATGTTTTTCCATCAATTGGTATAAAAATCAAATTAGTACTTCATCATCTTCACAAGTGCTACATCAGTCACGACACTGAACTTTCTTCTCATCAAGCACTCATTGATTGTGTTTCTGAAATGGAAATGTTTTAATGGATAATGATTACCCCACTAATGATAATTATGGAGTAATTAGTCAACCAGTCAGCCACACAGGCAGCTGGGTGACATAAGCAGAGGAGTCACCCAGTGAAGAAGTCACTGAGCTAATCTAACAGTGAGGCAGCCAAACGGTGATGTTATAAGCAGATAATCAGAATAACAGATTAGCAACTATCACACAAACATGTGAGGTAAGCAAAAAAGAAAGTGTGAAACATTAGAAAGTCACTGGATTATACATTTAGTTAATAAATGTAATAAATGTTTTAGAAGGTCAAATTATAGGTTTCAATTTTTCTACTTAGCATGTGCCAAGAAGATTGGATTAGATACATTTTTTATCAAAGATGTTTAATATCAAGTTTCAAAGGGACAGTTCTGCAACACTGAATGGTGCTTCATTTCACTGGCAAACACAAACACTGAACTCATTAATGTTTTAATGGTTAGTCTGAATTGATTCAGGAGTCTGTGTGGTTATGTGAGAGGAATGCTAACTCTCTGCTCCACACTGGAGTCGAACACAACTAGGCCACAGATAAAGACCAAACATTATTTTACTACAGGACACTCCAATCCAAGGCTCCTTCTGTCACCACGTTTCTTCCATCTCAACAATTGGAAATAATGTTGTGTAAACTACTCAAAGTAGAAAGATCTTTGACTTGTAGAAGAAGAAAATGGTGATGGGAAAAGTAAACTTAAACTTCTCTAAACTGGTGAAACCACTGAGGATGAACAGGTAAAGTTTCTCACAAACACTAATTCAATGTTCATATAGCTAAACAGCCACATATGAAGGCCGACTAGTGCCAATGCTGCCAGTCACAAAGACTACAAGCAATTGTCTGCAACAGGCATTATATGACCAACCAAAAGTAGCCAATGGTTGACTGTTGACTTGGTGCGTCAGGGGTCTTAAACATCTATTCAGAAGACAGAACTCATCTTAACTAAGATGTGAAAATGTAATTGAAAAAGATCACATGTGGAGTGACGCTCCCTGCGGAGAAAGACAGGGAGAGGCCACATTACCTGACTAATTACAGAGGATTCAAATACCAAAACATTTATTCCTGCTGGATAAAAATGCTTCAGCAAGCTCAACCCACATTCACATGATAAGTGGAAGAATCACATGTGAACCCTTGAACTTCTTGCCTACTGGTTTCTTTAATTGTTCTCCTAACATTTTAAAGATCATTCTACTCAGCTTCTGTCAGCCAAGAGTATGAAATGCCATTACATTTTACACAATGTACATTTCAAAGCATGTATGAGTGCACATACATGAGATTACTCACACAAAATAAAGTGTTCAGCCTTTCTTCCTGTTATTGATTCCAGAAATGAAAGGGCTGTGGGTTTTCAAAGTTAACTTCTGATGGTTTGAGGATTTGAGATCTATTTGAGCTCTGGGGACTGTTTCCAGTCTGCGTAGATGGAAAATTTCCACTGCAACAATAACATACCGTACTGATGAAGTCCAAGCAAGGCAGACACCGTGCGCCAACAGTTTCTTACACACTTCTATCCAGGCATGCAACCATATACACACAGATAAGAAAGTTCAATCAAAAACAGCAGAGACCCTGAGGTAACACTCATAGCCATAAACTGGATGTATAGGCAGACATTTATCACATCAGACATTTTTTAAATCCTATTTCATACAGTAAAGCCGACAGTTAAGATGAGTGGTAGTGTCACACACTGGCTGGTGGCTCAATAATGGTAACATGAAATGGGCATAATCTAACTCTGACATAATTACTTTGTACATGCAGTTGTCTACAGCCAAGTGATTTCTGAAGACAATCTGAGCACTTTGTATCTCCAAGCCTTGATAAATTTAGATTTTATGCCTATTCCACACAACTAGAGATAAGAATTGAAGAACCGTATTGGGTTGAACAACATAAAAGAACCCAGCTCAGATTGCGAAAGAAAGCATACAACTGACTATGAGTTGAGCCCACCCACCCTTTGCTCTGGGAAGAGATGTACATTTTTCTCATTCCATTCTCCAACACGTTAACATCTGTCCCAGGTCGAAGCTGTGTGGGGCTGTATTAGTCACGCCTACAGCCAGCCGCTTGAGAATCCATGTCTGCAGGCTACATCTTTGCTTTACAAATCCCCCGCATTTCACTCATTACCTGGAGGCTGAAGGGTTGCATAGATCCACCCATCCCTACACTTTATCTTCACCTCTGAAAACACACCTGATAGCTCCTTCACCCCCTGCAATGTATATCACTCATTCATTCTGTACTACAGATATATTTGGGTTGTACTTTTATACACAGAGGCTGAAGCTGTAGGAAAAGCTGCTAAACTAAGGAAAAAAAACATAATATCAAAGGGTATTGTCAGCTTGTGGACGTTTGCCGTCTCTTTCTAACAGCTATCACATCTCAACAGAAGAGGTGAAGGGAATGTAATGGTAGTGGCTTTTTGCATTCGACTTATAAGTCCAAGTCATTGTATTAGTGTCAATAAAATATATACTTTCAATTGTTATTATGTATTAACAACCAGAGGTGGATGTTTTGCAAATAGTACTGACATACCAAAACATTTGACATAGCTGACGACAAAAAATAAATTCCTATATGCAACATGCAATTGCAATAATCCCACAATATAATACTAATTTTGAAATTCTCTGTTTCCCTGCTTCCAGTAAGGTCAGAGGCCAGAGGTCAAGATCAGATTCCCAGCAGCATCCATGGAGTTGGTAGACATTTAGTGGTTTGCACAAGGAGCAGGAGGGCAGCTTGAACCCAGCATGTCAGATTGAAGGGAAATCTCTGCCTGCTCTGCCAAACTCATTCAACATCAGTGCACAGGAAAAAGACCATAGTAATTTTACAAGGCATCCGGGCCCCTCCCAGCATGCCTGCACACCAAGCACTGTGTGTGTGTGAGTGTGTGAAAGACATAGAGAGAGAGAGAGAGAGAGAGAGAGAGAGAGAGAGAGAGAGAGAGAGAGAGAGAGAGAGAGAGAGACTGACTATGTGCTTGTGTGTATGAATTATGACCACCAGAAACAAGCTCTGCATTCCAGCATAGACAGACACACACAGTTTTCATGGAACTTAAATGACAGCACTGTGGTTCGCCTGTAATTTCCAAAAAACTCACCATTTCTTAGTGCATTCCACCATCAGTTCCTGATAGGAAGCCACAAACTGGAATTTGGAGGCATGCTTCCCCACACGTTGCAGTCTCTTCCACACCGAGGCCATGTTTCTTTGGGAACGGGAAGTTTCTGCGTACCTATCCCGCCCTGGACTTCCTTCTTTGGGCTTCCTTCACACGAATTCACGCTAATGTTTATATGTATCTGTGCATATCCAACCCGCGTAAGCACATAGTTAATGTTTTACTAGAAGGACACTAAAATGAAAGATAATACTGCACATCCAGTCGTGGCCGCTGGTCTTTAAAAACTGCCTGATAAATCCAAATGTAGGGACACAAAATCTCTGCAGCAGTGGTCGAGGTCTGATTTGACGGCACGCATGATGTTATCGCGAAAATCACTCCATAATCTTAAAGGGCATGATGAGTAATCCGCTGTGTCAAAAATATCATATTTTCATCTGATGATTTTCCTGCAAAAGAAAGAAAAAAAGACACTGTCAGTACAGCAACAACCGGACTGTAAAGCACCGGTATTCCGGAGTATCCTCGGTGGCTTTTAAGTAACTCCACGAATGGTCCCGATACAGGGATGCTTTGTCCGTGTGATATCTCTTCAGTTATCGTCGGTTGTAGCACTGCAGATGTGAGAACAACACTGTTTATCTGCACTTTGCTGATGTGTAAGAATGTGGAGGACTCCAGCACTTATGCTGCCAGCACGGCGTGTCGGGGGGGCTATTTGCTGGTGTGGCAAGCTAACTTGGGATGTTTGACAATAAGATATAAATTTAATGTTCTGTAACCGTGGCAGAGACACCCTAACGTTACACTAAAACAAGTCGTGTTACCCCCCAGTCTAAAAGAACTGCACCGACAGGCATCACCCGAAACTGACACTCAAATAAACATTTTGTAAACATGGGATATATTTAGCGGAATGTCTCTGAATCCGGGGAATAGTCCGAGCCGTTGTGCTCCGCTAACCGGAATGATTCAGCCGCTATGCTAACTAGTTAACGGGTGGAACTAGGTTAACGGTGCCCCGTATGACACTCACCTCACTGTGATATCCAACGAGGTATCCGTTAAATGGCCTTATCGGTTAGTAGATGACGAACTGTCGACCACCTGCTACGTTCTAGCTAATTATCGCCTTTTTTTGCAGCAGCACCAGCCATACAGCTAGCTAGCCTGCTAGCCATCATAACACGGCACGAGCGGAAACCGTTGCTCGTCAGCCAGTTGACACATTTGCTCCACAGGTAAACGAGAGCTAAAACACTTAAGACAGTTACACAAGCGACACGTATTTGAGCTTGTCCCCAAACTTAAGAATACGCAAACGTATTCAACCGCCTCCAGCAGGTTTTCCCACGACAAAGTAATCTGATAGTTACTGATAGTTTGACCGCTCGCCTGTGTAAAGTTACCCAACATCTACAAAGATTTACGTTCGGAGTATTCAAAATAACACAGGTACTGACTGCATCAAGTATTGTATATAATATTGAGTAACCCTTACCCATTGAATGCGTCTACATTAATTTGACTAATCATACATCCAATTTTTTTTCCAAGTTGAGGGATTCGAGCCATTGAGCAATTGTTAACAAAACGATCATTTTATTTTGAAGGTCAATCGTCAGATTTCCGGTATTGGTCTGGCTACCTTGACGCAGCTTCGTCTCTTCATAATTTCGCCTAACACCGCCTGGATAACTGAAGGCTGTAGAAAACCGCCCCCGGGCATCATTCATTGGTGAGATTCTTGTGCCATTTACAGCTTGTTTACTGATTCACGAGGCATTTCTGGTTTTGTTATTATCACACTGGTTAAAGCGTCAATCAAAGGCATTTATTCCTACACTCACATTTTGTTTTGTTTGCTGCTGTCCTAAAGACTCCACATTAACAAGCCAACCGTACCAGCAGCATTTCAAATATCTGTTTATTGTATAGGCCTATAAAGTACCTAAAGCACAACGTTTTAAGATAAATCAAAAAGTTTATTTTTGAATAACATTACATACTCTAGTGTGTAAAATGTTTGGGTATGGACAGAATTACTTGAATGAAATAGCATTGGCTAAATTACCCAAATATTTGGGATGAAAACAAACATTTAATTCACACTATAGCATCAGAGCTCTTCCATTTAGGTTTGTGCGAATGAGATTTGCATTTCCTGGTCCTGTAACATTAATAGGTGAGTGTTAACCTTGTAGTGCTGCATGCTGGGGGTCTTTTTCACATGTTGGGATGAAATAAAACACCTACCTTTCATCAGAAATCAATAGCTCTCCTTTATACACACAGACACACACAGAGCATCACACATCCCTTACACTTCCTTATTGTAACACAGGCTTCTAAATGCAGAGCTGGGCAGACAGGAGGAAGGAGGCCAGTACTGCGAGGGAAAGATAATATGAACCAGATTAGTTTAATTTCAAAAAAGATCTGGATGTAATAACAGGAAATTGATATTTTATCCTTTTATATGTCGCTCAGGGTAGTACGCTGCAAGAAAAAGGGCGGATCTCTTTGTTTTTTCTTTTTGAAATGGGCTGGATAGTAAAGGCCCGATCGGACACACAGTTGAAGCCTTAAATGTTCAATCAAATTTAAATTGTCGGACATTCAGTGGGACATAAAAATAACACAGTGACAGTGTTAGTGTTGAGCACATTTGAACCACATCTGCTCTTTGAGTGTGACATATAATTTTCTGCTCAATATAAATGCCTATGAACAATGAAAAACCTGGTGTGTTGTTTGTATCTGATGTGAAAGGTGTAGAATTTTCTTTTAGTTTGGATGTTAAATAACACCATACAGATTAAAAGATAATGATTTTTGTAAACAAGACAGCAAAGGTATAAAATTATATTGTGAGTTTTATGTTTTAAATACAGCCCCTGATCTAGAAATATATGCACTTCAAGATCAGGTTGCAGAGTAATATCTTTGTTGTTTTTGGGATAAAAGTCTTTGTCTCTCTCTTACAGTCACAACACAAAGCACTACTTCATATCAGCTTTCATTCAGATCCGTATTTGTTAACTGAGAACAATTTAGGATTTAGGGTCAGATCCGATTTGACAGCAGGGGGCCTGCTGATCCCGCTGCTCTGTGTCGCCTGTTTATATTTTACTCTGACAGATTACAGGGAGCCTCCCTCCATGCGTCAAGGAATGCTTTGATGTGACAAATGACCCGGTGCTAAATGACGCTTTGTGTGTCTGCCCGCATGTCAGCAAAGGACTCAATTCATACATAACACAGGAGGAGGACCAGCCTGCCGGTGTGAGTCTGTGTGAAAGAATGAGTGTATTATAGAGGGACAGTGAGAAAGAGAGTGGCAAAAGTCAAATGGAGTCCTGTATGCATCCCAGGTCCAGACAATGCATTTCTTTTTCATGCCAAAATCCCCTAAAATAAAGTAATGTCAATTTACACCTGCTGCAAAATGTGAATTTTATTTCCCATTATTATACTGCCTTAATAGCTTAATTACTGGAGAAAACAGAAAAGGCAGACATCCATGATGTTGCAGCAAAAGCAGTTTCATATCTTAATCACTATAACAACTTTAGTGCCACATCAGGGAATCGTTTCATGTGCAAATACATTCTTTTTTAGCCTAAAACACAAAGTGAGGCTGCAATAGAGAAAAGTTCAATCCCCTGCAACTGAGAATTGCCCTATTTGGCCAAAACCTATTCTGTTTCCAGATACTGTCAAAGGAAATGCTGAATCCAAGTGAAAGCGAGACTTACAGACTGTCAGCAGTGAGTGAACTCATGTCCAGAGAACACAGAGATCACAAACATGATTAATGATTACATGATTTATTGGAGTTAAAGTCAGCTCATGTCTACTGCTCATGCGTGAACTTGTCTGGTAAACATTTTGACTCTTGATTTGTGTGTTTGTTTTGTTCCACAAATTATTTCAGTTTCAAACCATGAGAGCAACTGCTGCTGCTACACTTAAATTTATTTTTTTATTTTTTTACCAAATACTATGAAGCACTTTGCCATTTGGCTCCGTCTACTGCACAGATAGAATTTCTCAGTAGTAGTGAGTAGTTTGTTATTGTGGGGTTTACTATATATTGATTGTGCTAGCAGTGATATTGGATCCAACCATCTGCATAGAAATAGTGGAAGTTTCACACTTAGCTCTGTTTCTGAACACCCATGCGCCCTCTCACTACATTTTCAACAAAAACACGTCCTCGAGGATCTAAGCCAGCTCTTCAAGCGCAGAGACTCTGGCGTTTGGTGTTAGACCACTTGAAAAGGCTTGCTAACAAAGCAGGGTCCTTTAGATACAAGCCAAGTGAGTCTGAACCACTTTAGTGGAGCACAGATAGCCACAAGTGTTACTGCTGAGAGTGTTGAGGAGCAAACAGAAAAACAAGAACCTTTTGTGTGAACATTTTAGCATATAGAGATATATATACGTTTAAGAAATGTGTAGTCACAGATCGGCAATTGGTTACTTTTAATAGCAATTCCTTTAACACATTCCCCAGTATGGACATGAGGTGGCTGGAAACAGTCTGGTGTTTGGAATTATGATAAGTTGGGAATTCTCCAAAAAGCTATAAAGTAGCTTTCATCTATCAACAAGGCAAACCCAAAAAAAACAAACAACGTTTGAACTGTACCATCCTGAGTCACGGCAGAGTGCTTGGATGCTATCTGTTGCTCGCTGCTCAGTTACAGGAAGCCTTTGCCTTTCCGGATGGATGACTTGATTTACAGATGGATGAAGGGCGTGGTAATTTCCTCTTGGATCGCTGCCATCACAGCCACAACTGGGTTTAATATGGATTTCATATATATGCGATTTGGTTCCAGATTTAAGCATGCAAATATAATCACAACAGCTATTTCCTCCTGTTTGCCAGGCTGGTCTTTTATGACCTGTAGCCCAATATCAATATACTTTAACCTCATTTTATAATTAATAAAGTCTGTGGTTCTGTAGTTATTATAGTAATTATTTGGTACTGTTTCTGGAGACATCTGGCTAAATGTAGACATCATGACTCACCTTGAGATATAGCATCTACAATACAGAAGATGACTGACTGAGATCAGTTATTCCATCAACATCAAACCACTATGCAATGCAGTCACAAGACACGTGGCATATGAGTAGGGGATACAGGTGTGATCATGAAAACATGCCAATACGCCCACCTTTTACTGAAAGCAGCAAGCTCACACTTGCTCTCCGGGGGCTGCCAAAAAGCGTTCTGGGAAACGTAGGTCCATTTCTCAACTTAAGTAGAATTAGAAAAGTCACGTAGAGGGGAAACAGCACAAGAAGATGAAACGATTATCTCACAATGACAGTTGTCGTTTACGGGCTTAACATTTTCATGTTTTGAATGTCTCTGAAGATGTTTGGACGATGCCTCTATGACAGTTTATGGGCACATTAGTGTCTGTAACAAAAGCCTTTATGACACACCCCTGCAGTCAGAGCAGCTTGCCTATCTACATCTCTCTGAAATTAGAATTAAATTAATCGGTCTTGCCTCTGCTGAAGTGTTTCAGGGAAATACAATTGCCCATTTACACTCATCTGGGCGGTTATCAGATCCATGTCTGTGTGAAATTAAACACCACATTTAACCAGGGGGGGAGCCTGGACTGTGCACAGACTGCACAATGATCCCTAGTTTGAAGAATCACTTTTCCTCTGGAGAAACATGGTGCTGATTACATATGGCCTGCTAGCTGCTGATAGTGAAAGCTAATACATCACATTCCTGGTTTTACACTGACAGTGAGAGCAATACAGGGCAGGCCAATTCATATGCAATGGCTTCACGATGGTTACAAAATACATCTTTACAGTCATGGTTTGAAATCCCATCATCTGCTGATTGCACTGGATCTGAATTATTTGAACTACCTGCAGTGAAGAGTTCAATGTGTCTGTTGTTGTTGTTTAGCACTAGAAACTGACAAAACACATTTGTTTTCATTAATGGCACAAACAGGGTTAAAAGAAAATTGTTCCATTGAATCTAAGCCGTATATTGAGAACATTTTCAGTAAGTGTTCACTATTTTCACTACGGAATCATTACAAATTACAAGTCGGTCATTAAAGAACATTTTCCTCTGGAGACCATGGAAGTGAAGGAGAAGGGTCAGACAAATATAAATGTAAATGTGTGAATATATATTAGTGATTAGTAGAAAAGGATATGCGTGTCCCGTTGTTAACCTCCTCTGGTTCAAAAAAAGAAGAAAGAGACAGAAAGGGAACAACCTTGAGTGATCACTGGATCAGCACACTGCTGTGAGATCATTAGGGAACAAGAACTCACTGGATGAACAGTGACAGTCCGGCAGACAAGTCACTCTCTAGTTACTCTCCCCAAGAGAGAGCTCTCCACTTCCATTCACACAACCTGAACAAAGGCTAAATTAATCCCTGGATGGCTGTCTTGGGGCTCTTTGAAACCCACTCAGGCAGTTTGAGAGGGGAGACCAGAATGATGTCTTCCTACCTCCACCAGCCAAATTTAGACACTTCCGTCTGCCTTTTTAAATAGCTTGTTAATTAGCACCAGGGTGGCTGGATGAAGTCATTAAATGGATCACTGCCGGAAGTAATTAATCAACACCACTGGGCTTGTTTAATATGCTGAAATCAATACAGCCTTTGTCTCTTCAGTGTATTTGTGTTTGAGGTGCACTTTTTAACAATGTTATGTGATGTTTAATCTGATCATTTTTAATGTTTTTACTGTATAAATAGCTGTTAATTCTGTCCACTTTGCATCTCAAATGTATGATATTAATGATAGCTCTTGCAAAGGTCTCTAGGAAACGGTTGCATGGTGCAAAAGAAAATGGAAACCCTGATGAATAAACCTTGTGTGGGCTGCAATACTCAGCTCATTTTTCTAAAAAAAAAATTGTTCTTTAGCTGCATGTCAGAGTAATGATGAAATCAAAAGAAACACTTTGGGGATATTTAATAATGTAAGGTGTTTTAAAAAAGAAAAAGGCAAATGCTTTGTATTGAGAATCCAAAGGTGTGTTGGATTTCATAGCTTAACTTGAATCAGAAAATGTACGTCCTGTCTGAATACAGTTGTGGTTGTTTAGATGTCTATTATTGTTGGTCCTGATAATTCCAGATGCTACATATGTATAACAACATATGACTTTGAATGAGAGGACAATCTGTTTGTGTGTCACGTGTGTGTCTTTGTGTTTCACTTGTCGTTCCTTCATTAATCAAAGTCATGTTTCTGCAGCAAAGAGGACCATTTGTTTGTAGTGCTTTTCCCCTTCGATGAGAAAACTAACTGCATTGTGAGGTGAAAACTTGACACTTTGACAAATATCGTGCATTAGCATCAGCTATTAGGAGCTAATCTGCAAATGCATCCAGATGTGAAGATCTGGGGGCTTTCGATAGTCACTGTTTTAGTCACGTTAGTTCCTAAGGAAAGAGGAACTGATTATTTTCTGTTTATGTGAGTCGGCCTGCTTCCTGTCACACTTCTCCTGCTTTCCCTCAACCTCATCACAAGTGTACAAACTATTAAAGGCTCGACACTTTAAATCAGCAGTATTTATGTAATTATCCTTTGCGACAGCAGAGAAGTCAGGAGTTGCTGGAGGTGAAACTGAGTTTTTGTTAAAGGCGCTGTGAAATTTTTCTCTGTGGTTTGAAACACAGCAACAGAGGTACTTGAAACACAAGAATCAGATGTTGATTGCTTTTGGAGCACAGCAGGTGCCTGTGAATTCCCTTCTCTCTTGTTGAATCAAGCTGAATATCAGATTCTTGTTTCTTCCTCACCTCCGCACTGTGAAAGCAAATGTGCAGTAGAAAAAAAAATGTAAATGTTTCCCTCGTTGTCAACAAAGAGATAAGAGCAGCTCCTGTCTGTATAGTATTAGCTGCAAAGCATTATTGCAGGAGACAGAAAGAAAGACAGTGATTTATAATGTTGAGCTGAGGGAGCGAGAGGAAGCAAACTGTGTGTTTGCACTGCAAGTCAAATCAAAGTAAAAATGAAGCAGCAGATCCGAGCAAATCCCTCTTTCCTCATTTCACAATTGTGAAATATGTCAGCGTGTTCTCTCAGGAACAATTGCTGTAGCGTATTCATAAGGTCACAAGTTCATGGTGAGTCAGTTTCATTTCTCTAATATTCCTCAGTATGGATATATCACTAATACTGTATCTAAGTGGTGGTGATATGCAAAGAACACTTCACGATGTTGCTGACGAGCAGTTTTTTATTTTATTTTTTATTTTTTTACCATGCCCAGTATGCACTTACATTTAATCATTTGGCAGCTCTCTGTATACATAAAGTAAAGGTTTCTGATCTTCTTGTCTTACCACCAATTTATGTTACTCAGTTTGGCATCAGGCTGCTGCATTAACCTGGTGGTTTGTTGCATGTCATGGTTACGGACTCTGCTGTGAATCTGTAAACATATTTAGATGATTCAGCAGTCACGATGACTGAGTGCTGATAATAAACAAAGATATTCTGAAGATATTTTTTAACATCTGGCCCCCACTTGCTAATACAGCTTGTGAAACGCCGCCTCTGCCCTGAACAATCTGCAGAATGTGGAAAGTTGCTGATCTTCTGTGAAAAGCTCACTCAGTCCCCACACACACACACACACACACACACACACACACACACAATTGTTCTGGAGTTTATTATCAGGAGGTTTTCTCTCTGGCTGTCCAAACATATTGAAGGCAGGAGCGTAGAGTGGAAGACTTAGTACTCTTGGCAGTTTCTACACAGAAACACTTGAAACAAAGAATTTAACAATAAAGAAAGAAGAGAGACTGAAAGGAAGTCAAGGAAATCTTGAGTTCATGTACATATTTTACAAAAAAGCTTTTTTATTAAGGTGATGATGAACAATAATAAAGGCGGAGATCTGTATTGGGGAGCAGTGAGTGTGGAGTCACTTTTACTGTCTAACTGCCCTCGAGACACTCAGCGAATCCTCACTCATCAAAGTTGCTTTTATAAGGTTTAAAATAAAGGAATGAAAAAATGAACAGTGAGAGAAGTAGCAGCAAAAGAATAAAAATAGCAAAGGATAAAGAGGGAAAGAGCAGCAGAGGGTCTAATACTCTCCTTAGCTGATCTCCAGTGTACAGCGGATCAAGCTGGTCTACTCATTGCTTGCAGGTGTAATAACACAGACTGATCCAGCGCCAGGTTGGGGGTTCAGCAGCTCACAGAGAAGATATTTCTACACCTCTCTCCTCCCTCTCCTCTGCAAACCAGCAGCTCAGATGTGGTCTGTTGCTTACATTTGAAAGTCATTCCAAGCAGCTCAGCCAGTAAAACTTCTCATATCATTGTCTCTTTTTACCACTACAAAGACATAGACATGAGCCATTAAGAGGTGAGCTGAGATACAGCCCCCATTCAAGTCCTGTTTTTATTACTGTTATGGTTTCAGTTCATGTTGTCCTGAGTTGGACTTGTCATGGGTACAAGCATTTTGCAATCTTATATTAGTATTGTCAAGTTTTAGATCATATATCAATGCTTAATAGGGTTCAGTCAAGCTGTAGATATAAGGAGAATATTGATGATGTTGCATGTCATGGCAGAGGTCAGAGGTCAAGTTTAAATTGTCCAAAATGTTTCAGCTGCATGAATGTGATCCCAGTTTGTGGAATAATATGTTTAGTGATGACTTGCAGCTGCAAAGCTGTATGTGCTGTCTTTATTGCCTTCCTCTACAAACAGGTAAAAACAGTGTAGTATCAATTCTGCAAACCTCGAATTTAAATACTTTGTTGTCAAAGTTACTCATGCGTGAGGATTTTACAAAGTGACACAAATAAGATAAACAGCCAGTACTTAACTGGTGTGAACTGAACTGATGGAAACTTAAAACAGATGGTAGTTGACTCTGGGTCACATGAGGGCGTTCACTTAAAACAACCCCAGCTAAAGCAAGGCAGATGTTGTGAGTTAATTTAGTACAGCTATAGTCATGTTTTTTTTTTTGGAAAATAATCTCCTCAATCAGCTTACTCATGTATGATAAAGCACATGGTTCTAAGTATTTTTTAAATAATGTTAAATTAGTTTGTACTCACTGGTATACATATTTACCACACTTCTTTGTTCACTGTGTTGCACAATGCACACACACTATCAAATCACTGTGCAACTCAGGAAGAAGTAACTGTGTGATCCTGTTGAGCCATTATTGCAGTATAAATCAACTTCTCTGCTATGGTCGTTAAGATGAAAAGCCAAACATACCACAATAAATAAATCCCTACTTGTGAGTGTTCTCATTGATGTATTTATTTATTTATTACATCAATATGGCTGGTATTGTGATGTTTTTAACTTTGGATTTTTCTGTTGATTTGAGTCTCTTCTCTCACTGACTGTTCCTTTTTTCATTCATAGATTTATTTTCTATCCCCACACTCATTCTTCTCAGGATCATCCACACTATAACTATATATTTTGGGAAATGTTCCCGAGAGAGAAGACAGTGGTATGATTTAAGCACAGCATCGTCTCTGGACGCGTCACTTCACCTTTAAATGAGAGCAGCTGCACCTCAAATCACTCAGACAGCGAGACAGTTTCATACCTGATACAGATCTTAAAAATCCAGCCGGGAAGGTTTTAGTCTGAGGCGTGTAACACTGAAATTAAACACCTCAGGTAAGACAGATATGATCGTCATCAGAGATCCAGGAATAAGAGAGAGGAAGGATGATAGACAGTGCCACTGCTCACCTTAAAGAAAAGTTAAAATAAAAACCCATCTACTTTTGTTGAGGGATATGAAATATTATCCTTCCACTTGAAGCTATTAAAGCAGGCTGAAGATATAGAGTGCTTCATTGAGTTTGTTTGGTTTTGACACAGTGAGAAGGTGGAGGCAGGTAGAGCTGCGCAATGGGAAAGTAATGGTATAACAAACAGTCTGTCGCCCTGCAGGTCAGGTCGTCCCAGGGAAAGAGGGGAAAGGACAGGGTAAAAAAAATAAACAGAAGAGAAGAAGAGGAGGACGAGAGGCTTCATGCTGCCAGAAAATAAGAGAGAGACAGATGAAGTGAGGGGTGAATTAAGATAAAATGAATGTAAGGTACTTTCCTTACTGAGATGTGTCCAGTCATTAATAACAATGACAGTTTTAGAAAGGAAACACTTCAAGATCACGATTTCATTAAAAGTTTTATCATCTTTACCCCACATTCATCCAACAGATATGAATGTTTGATTTTTTTTACCTCAAACAACAAAAGGACCAAACTTACTCATTAAAATAAATCAAACATTGATCAGGTAGGTGAAGAGGTGTCAGGCTTTACTGCCTCAAATAAAAAATCCCCAAACATTTTAAAAGGAATTTCAAGACATTCACATCAATCTGGAGGTTTCTTTTATTTGCTCATTGATGAATGATGCAGTTATGAGTGAGTGATATCAAAAGATATTTCAACAAGAAAGGCTTAAAAACATGTTATCTTGGCAGAGCCATCACAGATCTTTAGATGTCAGTGACCTGGACACACGAACCTCGAGGCTGAACCAATCAACTCTTTGTGTTGTATTATTCTGCTGAAGACTAGATTACTCACTTTGCACTTCAAATTAATTTAGAAACCATTTCTTTTGGCTATTTTAGGAAAAAAACAGTACCTGCTCAGCCTTGCCAGAATAAATATATAATGAAGCAGAATCTGTTTGCAAGAGAACCTGGTTATGAAGCCAAAAAAGCAATTGACAATAGATATTTGTGTTGCTTCTTTTTCCATTAATTGTAACATTTCACCTGGATTTTGTCTCTTCATAGTGCATATTCACAGAATTTGGTCCAACAGGCTCTTGTGCTTCTAATTTCTGTATTAATTTTTCAAAAGTATCTGATATATGGTATAACACCAGTCTTCTGTAGTTTAAATGTGATTTCCTCTCCCGTGTGCTGCAGCAGCAGGGTGGAGTCATATTAAAAGCACATTGTTAGTGTGCACGTTGTGCTGCAGCGACACTCTGAATTGCAGTCTTTGTATTCAGATATTCTTCATTCAGTCAGGGTGATGATGTGCTCAGCTCCAACTCTCCAGGGACGCTCTGTTTCATACCCTCATTTTCTTCTCAACATTTTCCTCCTTTTCCTCCACTCCCTGCCTGTAATGACCATTTCCTTTCCCTCATTTTTCTCTCCACATCCTTTACATTTCACCCTTTTTATCCCCCTTGCCAAGTTTTTTTCCCCTTTTTTTCCACCTGCCCACATTTCCAAAGCTCCTTCATTGCTGCCTCTATTTCTTCCCCTCTTTTCTTCACCCCGTTACCTCCCTTCGTCATTTCTCTTCTCCCAAAGGATGCAGAGAATTAGAGCACAACTTCCTCTCAGAAACACCAACTGGAAAGCTATATGTTCATTAAAACCAGGAGGTAGATCATCCATCATAACTCCCTCTGCCTCCAGGACACTGTTCCACTGTGTTGCAGTAAATTGCTACTGTGCCCTACTGTGAGCAGAAAGCACTTCATGGTGACGTTCAGAGCCAGGTGCAATTGAAAAGGGGTCATTTTTACTGTAATCAATGGTTCTTAATTTTAGATAGACTAAATGTCATGTCTATTTATATATTTAAACCACACACTGTATATTAAGATGGACATTAGTTTGCATTGGAGCCAGCCTGAAGCCCAGATATGTGTGGACCCAAACGCAGAAAGCAGGAAGCAACAAGAAGCGTAAAATAACTGTTTATTGCAGGTAACTCAGAACAGGACAGAACAGATCCAACCAAACTGAAATACAAACTCAACTAATCAGAAAATGGGGCACAGCTGAGTGAGCAGAACACAGGAAGGGAGCTGATTGGTTGGGGAAAACACAGGGAGCAGGACAGGCTGACGAGGGTGAAGCAGGGCAGGTGTGGAGGGAAACAGACAGGGAGGAGCACAGAACACAGGAGGGAAAAACGCAGAACACGTCCTGCTCCGTTAATCCTGACTGGTGCACGCTGAGGCTAACGTTAGCTACTTTAGCTAAGATGTGCTAACAGGGCAGAACCTGTAGTCAAGTAACATTAAACTTGCTGAAATTTTGTGACAATAGTCCGACTCAGTGTGGGGAGAGCAGCAGGTGAATGAACAACATCAATCAACACGAACATGACAGACATCAAAACTATGACTTTAAATCTCATTAACGGAGCAGCAATTTCCAAAATGAACCATAATGACTTGTTGAAAAACATATTTTTTAGAGAGAAGTTGAAGCTTTTTGAACGGGAGTCAGTTGGAGACAGAGATTTGTTTGGAGCCAGCATCTAGCAGCCGTCAGTGGCGTCTCACTAAAAGATATTTCTGCAATCGGCTTCAGCCTCAAGCTGTGGCAGCTGCTGCTTGGTAGTTATTCCCAGTTATACAATTCCTCACATCGAGAAAGCTACACAATAGACACTGAATTTCTGGGGAGTTTTTCTGTTTTTGTTATTCAGGATCACCCTAATCACACTCAATCACAAATATACACATTAACTCATAGAAGCTGCCCAGTACAATCGGTTAGTCGTTGAGCAGCTGCACAGGAGCACTTGGGGGGTTCAGGGTTTTCATATTTATCCTGCAAGTCTGGGGTTTAACTGGCAGAAGTCTGTTTCTCTAACCTTTATTCCACTAGTTAGGCCTAAAGGCCGAGAGGACAGTAATACTGAACTCACTGGCTTTTGTGAATATTTCTTGGGTGGAAATACCTGTGCCATTTAAACATCAACAAACAAAACATTTCCTGCATTTAGGTGATTTAGCTACAAAGTGGAGATTTGGATCAGAGTAGTGACTCACTCTCTCCATGTCACATCTGTCACAAAGCAACCGCCACACTCACTGCCGCTGACTGTTTCCTCCACTTTGCTTGTTCCAGTCTGGAAAAAAAGAAAAAAAAAACACTTTCCAAAGTCATAGGAATACAGAAAGGACCAGTTAGTATGTACAAGTACATTTCTCTAATGAATGCATGTTTCTGTTGACAATATAGATCACTACAAAGCAAACTGAAATTGATAACAAAAAATGTGAATGTGTGACGGTTGTGTCACAAGCATAGAGGAAAGTTATAGATGCAGTAACAGGGAGAGAAGAAAGAAAGACTTTCTTTCAGCTCTTCTGCCTGACAGTGACGCTACTCTATCAGACAAGCTCAGCTTCAGCATTGCCTCTCTATCCCTCATCTCAGGTTTTATATTGAACAGTGATAAGAACTCATCACTGTAATTTATGTGTGAAATTACATTGAAAAGGTTCAAATGTACCTTTTCATTTCTAAAGCCATCATTGGTAAACTTCCTGAAATACTTTCTCCTGTTTCTAGCAGCTATCAGATCATCTAGACGAATAATCTTCAGTATCTCACAGTCGGTTGATGCTAGCGGCTTTCTAAAGACCCTACAGGATTTAAAAAAGGTATGCTGCATTTGTATGCTGTAGTTGCATAAAGATACTGTATGTGTATGTGGTGGAATAAGATGAGGACGTGACCCTGGAGGACCGATCAGCTAATCAGTGTGTGTGTGTGTGTGTAATTTCCAGTTTATCATGCCGGCTTCCTGGCAGTGTGCTGTTGATGTCACTCATGAGTCAGGATGTGTTCAGCTTTCCTCCTTTTAAACCTGATCATCTCATCGCGGGCAGTCAGATTGTCAATATGAGGATTGATTAAATGAACAGAAACTGGTTGTGTCATTGTGTGTCCAGGCTGAGTCATCTCTTTATTTACTGATGATGACTTTCATATGAGCATGCCACTGTATTTGGTGCTTTTATGTGTGTGTGTGTATATGAAATTCAAATTGCTCACATATCAGAATGAAACTTCTCCATGTCTTTAATATAAGACTTGCAGCTCTGATTATGCTCTATGGCATAACAAAACAATGCAGATAAAGTTTTCCTCACTAAAAACAACATACAGAGGAAGAAGGAAAAAAATAGGAGAAAAAAAGAAGATTGAAGAAAGAAGCCTTTCATATCCTTGACAATGTGTAACTGGACCAAGCTCTAAAATAAATTCCAGGTTCTTGTTAAAGACAGCCAAGTAAAATGTGCTGAAAAACACTCTGCTGGAAAAGACAGTGGAAAAGAGTTCAGTGGTGAAAATGACTCAGCTGTTGCTCCCCGTGGTAATAGATTCCTGGTGTTTGTTTTATCCTGCGTGGATCACAGGGTGGGCGGTGTTCACACTGCTTCCAATCATTCAGTCAGAGATGAGAGAGAATCTGTCAACTCTCCGCAACTTTCCTGCGAGTGTCCTGTGAGAGGCTGTGTGTCGTACACAGTAAGTGTAGTGTTTTTTTCCAGCTCTCGTCTCATCTGAACATCCTGATGAACTTTTTCATTGTCATTTCATTTTTTAACTTTCACCATTTAGAAACCTGAAAGTCTATCAAGTTTTGCCTATGAAATCTAAGAATGATTAACAACAGTACAAACAGTTTTATCACATTACCAGAAACAAGCTGCCGACTGTGTTTAGATAGAAATCTTGAAATCTGAAAGGCTTTCTTCTTTAACTAAATATATATATCTAGTTGAGGCAGAATGTCATGGCAGGACACCACAATGATGCCACTTGAGTCTCTGTGATAGCTGTGAAGATTCAGGACTCGAGGTGGAGTTTTGAATAATATGTAGGTCATGGATGTTTCACTGTACACATTATGCTAGTTAGCAGGGTTTTGTGATTCGTTGTGAAATAGTTGTACACTGTGATATAGCAAGTTGACTGCTTTACTGTTATCTTGCTTCTGTAAAATACCGTTTCAGACGGTGCAGAGGCTGTTTTGTTTGGCTGAAAGAGTTTCACAAAGAGACTCTGCATCTTTGCTGGCAAACATCCAGAGCTGAGCAGAGGACCAAAAACCATTTATCTTTTTAAAATGTTTCCTTAAAAGGCCATAGGATCATTATCAGTGAGTGTCTGGAGAAAACACACACACACACATACACACACACAACATACTGCATATCCCTCTTGTGAAGCTTTTTGTGCTCCAACATTTGCACCAGGTGATGACTGGCACCGCCTTAGGTCGTCATGACAACCATATCCCATCTTTCCCGTATTCCCCTGTGTGAAGAGGTGTAAAGGGTAAACACGGTTGAGAGGAAAGGGCAATGAGTTTGTCTCTGGAAAAGCCTGCTAGCCTGTTTTACTCACACCCTGTTTTCTCTTTTTTTATCTCTGGATGTATATCAGAGCTTTTCTGAGAGTTTGTAGATTGCAAACTGCTTGTGCTTGACCTTTGACCTGCATTGTGCAGAATTTAAACACCCAATAGAGTAGTATCAAAAGCACAAATGAATGGGTTAAACTTCTCACATAGACTGCACTCCTTTTAAAATCAGTAGATATCAGATAGTCTAATTTTCCTTCCAACAAAACTTTATGGCAACAAAATAATTTGAAGTTTCTTAATAAACATAAACAATGTTCACATAGTGACTTTAAACCAAAATCAGCTGAATAATTAGATGAGATTTATTACTAATAGTCCATCGTTACTGCACACTAGACATCACCAAATCAAATTTCTATCATTACGCTGCATTTCCTGGCAGGGTGCATATTGTCTAACGTGAGCACATCTTTTAGTTTGACAGCTGGTAAGACTTGAATTTACTTTTATAAACCAAAGTAAAGGTAGCCTGTTATGTCTAACCTATGTTAAAACTGGATGCATTACTATTATCACTACTATAATGTTCTACAAACAGGTATTCAGTACTGCAGAGTGAACTGTTATACAGTATGTGTTAATCCTCAGGAAGTTTATACACTGCTGCCCTCTGCGGGTGAGGAACAGTATGAGTAAACTGTGAATGAGATTTGACTGAAAGCTCATCTTACATGTGATTTTTATATCCAATTCATTGTTCTAAAATACACTTATGTCTTTCAGAATGACTATTTGACATGTTTTATTTACAATAACAGTAACAATCTTATTATTAAGCTTCAGTGAAGCAGCATTTTAGCACAGGAATTTTGTATCACATTCAGACTAGAGGAAATGTTTAGAAATAGCCTTTTTCATTAAAAAAAAGTGATAAAAGACATAATTTCACATAATTTATTTGCGTTACAATAAAAATGTATAGAACAGCATATACAAAAACAACAACAAAAACTATATATAACTTTATTGAAATAATCAAGTCATCCTGGGTAATAAAACAAGCGATCACGCTTAAACACGGAGGAAAAATAATCTTACACATACAGTACATACAAACATCAGGCACAGATTTGGTGATCATCTCTGACTAGTGCAGGTGTAACACAGTGATGACAGGTTTCTGAAATACATAGGGGATAAACGCAGAGATGTACAATGCAACAAAATCTTGATTTAAATATAAAACCAATCCAACAGAAATAAATAAGAATAAATCACTATTTGTTTGAGCCAAATTGACAAAATGGACAAGACACACACTTATTAAACAGTCGAAGCCATTATTACCTTCAGTTGTTTATTGGCCAGTGTGAGGGACTTTTCAACCAGAATTTGTCCCAAACAATTGTGCATTTATCACATAACTCTTTCCTGCTCTAGTTTATCTAGAGACTTTATACAATATTTTTCCCTGGGTAGAACTCGTGAAATTTTGCCTCGGCATGTTGACCTATTCATTCCCTTGCAGCTACTGTGACATTTCAATGCATGTAAATAGTAATGTTTTCTCTTTATCCACTGGCTCACTGTCATGCTTTGGAAACAACACCATCAACTACAGAAGATCTGAAAAATGACACATACTGGCAACTGAGACCAGAGAAACACTGTCAAAAACACACACAGCTTAGATGTGTGTCTTAATAGAAGCAAAATTACATGCTAAAGTACACAGTAATGAGTGACAGTTTAAAAGCATTACATACATGGCAAGAGGACAGAAACGTTAGGCAGTAAAACATCTAGCAGGGCAACGCTGCTCATCAGCCTTGGACCTGGAAAATACCTCCACAGCCAATCATCAGACAGGAGGAGCAATTATACAAATAAGTGATGATGACTTTTTTTAAACATGTAAACATTTCAAGTTGCTACAAAACTGTGCAGCAAGGAAATAATGTAACCCGCTATCTGCTATCAAACGTGAGGGGTGAACATATCAAACAGTGAACATGTGGACGATATATGACCCATAGTGAGACCACTTTTCAAGCATGACATGAGCTCCACTTGGTCCTAGGCTCTTATTTTAGTTGGAGATAGACATATTTGACCATATGAAGACAATTAAAAGAGAGTCATTGTGTATTTTACCACAAGAAAATACAGAATTAACCTTTTAGAAGCTTACTGTGATTGTCTAGACTGTTTTTGTTGTCCTGTGTGGCAAACTTCAAGTATCTGACGCCAATGTAGGCTAAAGGTAACCACTAAGAGTATTTTCAAAATGAGAGAGATAAGACAGATATTGTTTAAAGTGGTGATTCTGAGAAGTCAAAGACTGAGATAATGAACAAATAAACAATTGAATAAATAAACTAGGCGTTTTAGGGCCAGTGTCTGAGTCTTACAAACTAAGGATGACCTCCCTGGCCAGCAGGGGGAGCTCTGACAGAGGAGTAGGAGCGTGGAAGTGTACCAACCAGGTTCAGGGTCAATCTAAACATTCAGACTGAAACCAACATTTGACATACAACTTATTTTCAGTATTGACTTCAAGGACCAAGTCCAGTGATAGAAAATCCACTTCTTGAGCGGCAATCAATGAACTGAATCAAAGTGGACCAACCCTGAACCTGGGTAAAGATATACATTCATCTAATACACTTTCCTGAGCTTTTCTATCAGGCTTTGAGATGCACAAAGAGCATCTCTTTCCCTCCCTCTTTGTTATTTTATTTGTCGCTTTCCAAAACAACAAAAACATGTCACCCTTGATAAGTATCTAACCGAGTCTCACAACTTTTTTTTTTTTTTTTTTTTTTTACAAGAGCACAAAGTAAATATGTGCAGGGTTTCTTTTATTTTTTAACGTAACGTGGGTACTAAGAAAACGCAGCATTTTTTTGTGCGAAAGCCATACAGTAGTGAACTGAGCAGTAACCTTAAATAAAAACAAAGCTCTATCCCTAATGAACATGTCCTGGATAGACAATAACAACAACTTCCTGAAGATAACTGGAGCTACAAATTAGCTTAAGAGTTGTTAATGAATAAACTTTTATAAATAGAGAAAACAACCATCTCTGGATAGATTAAAGAGAGCAAGATCATTTGTCAAATAACAAGTTATATTTTAGACATGTGACATACTGTTGAACCTGCATTTTAAAGCTACGATGACTATTGCAGACAGATATTAAACTCAAGCAGCTTGAAATAACATCCATCTCTGAAAATGCACTTAAGGTTTATATACCTGAAGCAAAATTAGACAGCATTTGGATTTCTCCATCCATGTCAAAACTAGTCCAGACCTGCCGGGCTCCTATTCCTCCCATTTCCTGAAAGTGTGTCCTCACTCCATTCACACCATTTCAGTTTTATAATGATTGACAATGATTTAGCAATGGCATTATGGGACACAGAGAAACAATAGTAAGTATCTGGACTTTAGGGAAACTGAATGATAAATGGAGGGAGTCACAAGTGAATACTTTAAGGAGTGTGGATGAGAATAGCAGCACAAACTAAGCCTCCAGCAACAATTACCAGGATGCATTCTCCAGGAAGCTCCTCCAGAGTTAGCAGCAATAAGCTGCTGTTCATGGGAACCACTGGTTGTTAGTCTCAAGTGAAGTTTCAAGGAGTTTCACTCTTTGATTTAAGATGAAAATATTCAGACACTCAAAGTGAGCTGAAAACATCATCATTTTTTCCCCCTCACTGTTAATGACTGACAACACAGGGTCTTCCCTTGCTCAAACAAGAGTCCCAGGTGAACACATCCCAGGCTTTAGTCTTACCTTATTTATTTAATACAGCATTGAGACGCTCTGTAATGGAGCTGACGCACAGTGTTAAAGCATATGTGATATAAATATGTGCACGCACAGACAGACATGTTTCGTTTGACAGTAAAATGGGGTTAGTTTGGGGAAGTCTGACATTGAGTCAAAAATACTATGGTGGCCATTCTGAACAATGAGCTAACAATGCATGCTTCCTTGTTTTCAAGGGTACAATGCATCAGTTGCACCAAGTTGAGTCTCTAAGGGACCATTACAATAACTTAAAGCTGCCAACCTTAAAGTCATAACCCTGTTCAAAATTAAATATTCGTCACGTTGACCTTTTGGGAACAACCCCTTAATGTCTTCATCTCCAGGGCCACTTCAGTCCGCTCCAACCTGACTGCTGTGGAGCCGTCACTAGCAGGTCAGGCCAGGGCTACTGAGCCAGGCCCAGATCTGGATCATTTCCTGCGGGGTTCTCGGGTGCACGAGCATTAAGCTCTTGTAGGCGCAGGGGTTTGACCTGTACTTCTCCTCTATGTTAAAGGTCCTGAAGCCTTTGTGCTTCTCAGGGGCCAGCCCAAGCTTCCTCAGACAGATACCTGTGTAGACATCATCTATTGGGTAGAGCGCCACTTGTTGTGACATATTGTGCAGACGAGCAGCGATGTCACCAGAATAAAGGTACCCGCCTCCTCCTGCGTACGGAGGGTACGTTCCTGTATACATGCTCTCTGGAATGAAGTACTTGACTCTCTTGTCTCGGTGTGGACCTGCATTGGTGATCACGTCACCCACAAACAGGTCTCTGGCTTTGGGCGCCGAGAGGCCCTTGAGGAAGTCCAGGATGCGGTAGGTGTTGACAAAGACATCGTCGTCACCTTTGAAGATGAAGCGAGCGCCGGGACATCGAGTCTGTATCCATTCCAGGAACAGAACTTCTTTGACAGTCAAGTTGAAGAATGAGTCTCGGTAATCCCATTGGATGATGTCGTTGTGGCGCTTGCTTTCGTAACGCAGCATCTCTGACAGATCCGGGTGGTGGTCCCCCGCTGTGGCGTTGCCGAGAAGAAAGATAGTAACCACTGTCTGATTGGCTATGACACCCGCCCTTCCCCAGGACTGACGGATGGCCTGACGGCGGTCAAAGTGCGACGCAAGGGATTTAACAGCCAGAAGCAGGAAAGGAGGTTCCTTACAGATATCAGGCTGGTCCACCTTGATCGGATAGGAGCGGCAGCGCATGTAAAGCAGGAAATCCTTAAAGCGGTTCGGTAGAGAGTTGTAGTCTTTCACCTGAGTGGTAACACTGAAGTCAGGCTGGCAGGGGTCAGAGGTCAAACTGGTGTCATTAAGCCAGTCAGGCATGTTTGTGGTGCTGTAGTTAATCATCAGGATGGGATTGCTCTGAAGGTCCAGCATCTGCTGCTGGCGGTTCCAATAAGCTGAGCTGGGAACCAGTTTGGTCCAGAAGGGTTTGGAGGGGATGTGGACCTTGTGATGCTCGTTTTTATCCTGGCTGCTGTGTCGGGAGATGATGATGAAGATGAAGAGGTTGACCATCATCACTGTCACCACAAGCTTCAGCCTCCTTCGCAGCAGCGCCATGACAGTTCCTGCACCCGTCACCGCCTGAGCACACACAGAACATAAAGATGTCACATTATCAGACAGAGTGAACAAGAATGATCAACAAATGAGAAGATTTACAAGAGATCAATAGTACAAATTGAGGGAAACCAGCTGCTGATCTGATCAAGCAGATGGCCAACACTGCAGTCAAAAGTGAAGCAACAAGTAGAAGCTGACAAACTGTGGAGCTGCTCACCACTTACACAACCCTGTCCCTCTGTCTGCAGCGCAATCTTCTCTCTCACTTGGTTGATGACTAACTGTGAATATAATTAACTATCTTCTGTAGGATTGTTAAGTCATCAGCATTTGATCTTTCTCCAACCAAATACTATAGATAACACTGTTAATGTCTTAATAGAAATTCCAACAGTCACTGCAATCAATCCCTATCTGATGTTTTCCACTAGACTGTTTCACTGTCTATCATTCTCCAATCACATCAGTGTACTTAAAACAAGAGCTAATGTCTTTCTCAAAGACACATTAGAGTGGTCCTACTTGGTTGACAAGCTAAACAAGTCTTTCCTATTAGTGATTGCTGCTTGCTATTCCTGGTGAACTGTCTCCGCATCCTACACCCTTTGCATAACATTAAGAAAGAAAATCATTCTGTGAACCCTGCAAATCAACAACCAGATTCAGGTTATCCAGCAGAATGCTCATGTGTGCACTGACAAGACAGACGCTTATCACAGTCATTAAGATGTATGCATGCATAAACTGGGAGTTTTGGCCACAGTCCAAACTAAACACAATAACATTATTATGACAATTACACACCATAAAGATTCACTTGACTTCATGTTGTGAGGTTTAACAAAGCATGCTTTCTGACAAAAGGTATCACAGCCATTTGATTTACAACTGTGACATACTGCTATCTGACTTTTGCTAGTTGAGGATGACATTTTGTTACACGATTTCAGCAATATAATGGCAGAGGATGATTTCAAAGAAGCCAAATATTTGAGGATGTATTATCACCTTGGATTAGGCCCGAGTCTAATCAAAAAAGAAAATGAGGACGGCATGTGAGTAGTGAGTCTGTGCAAACAATACAGCCTTTCAGGAGCTTTGAGTCTGCCTCAGGTTTCTGCTTTGGCCATCACACACGTCCTCGCTGATAACTTTCACTCTGCCATGTCTCACTTTCTTTTCTTTGCTTACTGTTAATGTCTGTATTCATTCTCATTACAGATTTCTTCCTCCTTTTTGTGCTTGCCAGCAAAGCCTTTTACTGTACATAGGTTCAGTGTATTCAAAAAAGTTTATCTGAAGATAATATGAAGCAAATTAGTGAAATCAAGATATCTTAAATGTCACAGTCTTTTTACTATCAAAGTCACTCTTTTTGTTACTATACTTCCACCACAGCTCCACGGGGAAACACAAAGAGGGAATTTGATGCTATAAAGACTGTAAATGTGTCAGATATGCACAGAAGACTGTATAGACACCCTGTGGATTTTAGCCCCATCACTTAGACTAAAAGCACATTTAAAGAGGATGTTTTAATAGTCAGTATGAAGTGGAGGAATGATTACAGCGAGGAAAACCTCTTTCAGTGTTCATACAGGCTCCTGAACAAAGGTGACAGAAAATGAGGGGAGTAAAAGGGGGAAGCATGGGGGATGACATGCAACAAAGATTGAGGCTGCAAACTGCAGACTTCAAAATGCTGTTTAAAAACTGGAGAACCAATGAAGCAAATCCACAAATGATGATAGAAGCATATTAAATAACAAGCAAGCATGTGGCACGTGCTCCAAAACAGGAGCCAACATGCCAGAGGAAGCATGCTGAAAGCCAAATGTATTAGCATCTGGGAGACATCATTATGGTCACTTTGGAGCAGTAAAACATTCACTTCCTGACCCTTATAGTCAGACTGAGAGACTGAATTAAAAGGCTAAGACTCCACAGCCAAGGCTAAAGCTAGCAACATGCTTGTGATGATAAAGCCAACATGCTGCTGTTGAGCAGGTATAATAGTTACCATATTCACTGTTTGCTTGTTGGCTGATTAGCACCAAACACTGGCAATGATAAAGAATGCTATTAGTTTTGCAGGTGATGTTAAGGAACCGCCATAATTATTACAATTATTCCCGAGGGAGACAGAATATGTGTAAAAAATATGACAATCCATTAAAGTCAATACTTGTTGACATTTCAGTTTAGACCAAAGTTGTCAACAAAAATGTATTTTCATTTTAAACTGCTCCTGCATTGGTAATATCAACACTTGTTTTGATAAGTGAGGAAATGGGTTTGCTCTCCTGTGCACTTCTGCTTGTGTGTTTCCTGCCTCTGTATCGTGTTGCTCTCTCCGCCTCCTAGCAACAACTCTGCACCGCTGCTCCTATTTGCTGCCTTTCCTTAACCTGCTCAGTCTCTGTCCTACTAACTATCCCTTCTTTACCCCTCCTTTTTTTCCCTTTTCTCCACTGTGTGTGTTCTTTTTTACCCGCATGCTATCTTGAATTGTGCTCATATGTACATGAAAACAGCAAGACAAAAGGCAAGTGGCAGAAACACAGGATGATGACACAGAATCCTGAAGGTATATTAGTGTTATATTACAAGCAACTCACAAGCACAGGCTTTTCTTTCTCGGACCTCTTGCGTTCGCTCCCTTTTTCTCATGGGTAATTACCTTCCTGACCTCAGCATCGCCATACAAACAAAAAGACTTCTGGGAAATGAGTGGATGGGGGGGAGGGGGATTGTAAAGAAGAAAGCTGAACAACATGTTGACAAAGCCGCAGCTTCCGGATAATTAACTGTCATATTCCAAGACTTAACATGTCCTCTTCACATTAAGTGTTTTTCCTGCAAACTCCATCTTTGAGATGTCCTTATGACGGACATACAGTGCCTTATACAAGTATTCATCCCTGTCATGTCACAACCACAGATTTTATTGGGTTTGTTATTTAATGGACCAACACAAATAGTCCATACTTTTGAAGTGGGTGGGTAATATTACAAGGTTTTCCAAAATGATTTAAAAATACAAATCTAGGAAATGTTGAGTGTATATGTATTCACTGTTTTGCTGTGTGAACCCATAACTAAGATTAGGAGCAACCAGCTTCTTTTAGAAGTCACATAATTAGTGAAATAGAGTCCACCTGTGTGCAATTTAGTCTCAATAGAAGTGCATCTGTTCTGTGTAGGCCTCAGTTTCTTAGAGAACATCACTAAACAAACAGCATCATCAAGATCAAGGAACTCATTAAACAGGTCAGGGATGAAGTTGTGGAGAAGTACAAAGCAGGGTTAGGTTATAAAAAATATCCCAAGCTTTGAATATCTCATGGAGAACTATTAAATCCCTCATTAGAAAATGGAAACAATACGGCACAACAGCAAATCCACCAAGAGAACACCGTCCAGCTAAACTGAGGGTGTTAATCAGAGAAGCAACCGAGAGGCCAATGATGAGGCTGGAGGAGCTGGAAAGATCCACAGCTCCTACAGCTACTATTAGTAGTGCACTCCACAAATCTGGTCTTTATGGAAGAGTGGAAAGAAGAAAGGCGTTGCTGAAAGAAAACCATAAGAAATCCTGTTTGGAGATGGCCAAACATGTAGAAGAAAGTACTCTGATCAGATGAGACCAAAACTGAACTTTTTTTGGTTCTAGTGCAAAAAGGTAAGTGTGGTGGAAACCCGACACTGCACATAACCCAGAGCACATCATCATGCTGCGGGGGTGCTTCTCATCAGCAGGTACTGGGAAACCTGTCAGGATTGAGGACAAGATGGAGCCAAATACAAACCCAGTTTCAGTCTTTAAGAGACATGAAACTGGGGCGGAGATTCACCTTTGAGCAGGACAATGGCCTTGAGCATACAGCTAAAGCTACACTACAATGGTTTAAGGCAAAGACTGTTAATGTCAGTCAAAGCCCAGCCGTAATTTCAAGTGAATCTACTCCTTGTATGATTGAGGTTCTCTTTTATTACCTGAATTCAGTATTAAACATTTTGTAGGAAATCATACCCAGGGAGAAAACAGAATGACTTTACAGAGTAACAAAGAGTTAAGACTGAATAAACCATATAAACCAGGTAATATTCATAGCTCCCCGCTGATTAGATCTGGCAGTAATCTACTGGACAACACCAGGCTGTGTTTAACCACTGTGGTGTCCACCTGATAAAAGGTTCAGTGAGGTGTAGTGTCCCACCCGTGTGGGGGATGGGCGTGAGACAGCAGAAAACAATAGCAGTAACAGGTTAAACAGTTGTGTGGGTGTGTGTCACTATCTGCATTTAAATTTAAGGGGAGCTAAATGAGTTTCTGGGTTGTTTTCTGTTACAGGTGTGGGTTGAGATGATGATGATAAGTGAAATGTAAACGTTTTCTTATGTAATCATTGTCAGAAATTGAATGTCAATAAAAAAATTATCGCATTTGAGGACACATTTCAATTTGTCAAGAACTTTGCAGGTTATAACATGCGTCTAAATCCGATGCGACTTCTGTGTGCGTGTCTCTTTAACCAAAAATGTGTCACCTAAATAAAATACTGCATGTGTGCCAGGAAAGATTCTGAGGGTGTGTCTGTGTACACAGAGCTATCTTACCAGTGCAGGTTAGTGGGCCTCCTCCTTTGTGACGTCTTGGTGTTTCCTCTCAACTCTCTTACCCCATACTTAGCCCCGCCCTCGTGGGAAATGCAACCAATGGCATAAAAGGGATCAGAAAGGGAGGAAGTATAGAGCCGATTGAGCCTAAAAAACAGAAGAAACATGCGGTGTGTCAACAGCTGTGAGCAAAGAAAACAACAAGTATAAACTGTCATAAGGAGCTCTGTTACACAACACAAGTGGGAAAGCTGACTTTCCCTTTTCTTTTTAAATCTAACACAAACAAAGGAGAGACGGTGGCACAGAAGAACACATAGGAAAAGCTAGTAAACTGACTTTTTTTTATTTAGACTAGTGTACTGGGCAGCTTTGGATAACTTCTGATCATAAAAGGTGCAACACAACATGATAACAGCTCAGCATAAGATATCTACAGAGTGTTCAGGTCAGAACTCTCTACACACCTTATCACACATCTAAACGACACATATTAGATGGTAATTTGACTGCAGAAACCCGACTCAAGAGTTGTTACGCAAGTTCATATAAACACACTGACTGACAGCTAAGCACACAGACACAGGCAGAATAAAGACAAGATGTCAGATTTAGCACACAGGGAACATTGTAGACAAAAAACAGACGCTGACCCTACATGCAATATTAACACTCACACTGCCTCACACTGCCACGCTAGAGGAAGAACACAAGGACCTGCTGCATTTAAGACAAAGTCACAGATGTCCTTCACACCACAGAAACAAAGGGGTGGACTAATAGTTCCCTCCTCAGACATGTTTGAGTTTCTCATACTCATATAGACATTCTGCTGCATGCATGCCCGCTCTGCTCCAGATCCATTGATTCAGGGAGTTGAACAGTCTCAATGCATGATTTGATTCCCTGAAGGTTTCTGTGGATCGTGTCCAGCACGCCACATGTATGTAATAGCGTTCCCAGTGGAAGACAAGGTAACTCTAAAGTCATGTTCACGTGTTTTATCGGTCATCTATGGAAAACCAGCTATTTCACAGCTGTCCACTTTTGATCAAATCAACACAGGATGAATTACAGTGCTGAGAGTAAACAGCGCGGAAGCTAAAAGCAGAAGAAAAACATTAGCAGGTACACATCATGGCAGTAAACACCTTACCATTTCCTTGAATGAGAAAGTATGTAAAATCCTTTGACTAATACTGTGTGACTCTCTCTCTCTCTCTCTCTCTCTCTCTATATATATATATATATATTAAAAAACAACAACTCCAAAAGCAGTAGTGATAATAACACCACTGGGAGGTTTATGAAACAAGCAGGGTCAACACCACACAAGCAGAGTAGTAGAGTTTCATTCTGGTGGCCACCAACACAAAACAGCAAAATAAATAAATAAAACAAAAACAGCAACTATAATCTTTAGCTTGTACCAAAGACGCTGTTGTGGAAAGCCTTTAGTACACAGACTGGGTTCTGTTAATCATTAACATTTAGGTTGGGCTGGTTTAGATAAGAGGGGGCAGTAGATAATGATGACATATCACCTCTCAGCAAGCTGAGTTAACGTACTAACTGCCTGAAACATTCAACTGAAGATTACCTTAAACCAACACATGCCAAATAAAGTATGAGCAGATGCGTTAATCAACAGTGGAAAGTCTGGTTTCTGACTGCACTTAGTGACACTCACCTGTGTGCTCTGCTTTTTGTTCTCCGTTATTCCTGTTTCATTCACAACAGAAAAGTACCTCTTGGACTTGACGGTCTGTTTTGAATTGTTCAAAAACTTTCCATTTTTCCTTCCTGGCTTCTAGTCTGCAAATTTAATTTAAAATTAAATTTTAACATCTCTTTTTTTAAATAGCTTTCAAGGGTTGTGAATGAGAAGACACCAAAGAATCCCCCATCCTTGAATGCACATTATTAGCAAGGTTTCAGTCCTCAGACCTTCATATAAACACATTAGCTAGTGCAGGTCTGGGTTTCCCACTGCCCCGTGGCCATAACTGTTAAGGATAAAAGCGTCAGGTACACACAACAGTTTTTAACTAGTAATAATATTCAGCTTCATGGTCACATTAAATGGCTTTTCTGTTCACAACTGAGAACACATGAAATGAAGCTGCACTATTTAGCACAATCTGCATTTCTGGTAAACAAACTCCAATGGCAGCACTCAGAATTGGTGAGGTGTTACGTTTCCAAATGCTGTATGCAAAAAGGTTATAAAAGTAAACAAGTATAACCTGTAATGAAAAGGTAATATTTGAGGGTGGAGTTAAGTTTGTGGTTAATTCATGAACATAGACATAGACAAATAGGCTTACTAATGTGAAAGAGTTCACCAGGACAATTGCTCATATTGGTGTGTGTGTGGCTGTGTGTGTGACTGGTCTTGGGACAAAGTTCATTTTGAAGCTGACAACAACCATTATTTTCATGATTAATAGATAGACTACATTGTTTGGTCTATAAAATGCCAAAGAATTCTTGATATCACTTGGTTCCTCTGACCAATAGTCCAAATCTCTAAAATATTTAGTTTACAATCACACAAGACAAAAGCAGCAAAAAATTTAAAATATGCTGGAACGAGCTAATTTTTGGTTGAATGATCTAATTAATCGACTAATCATTGCAGCTCTAAAGACGATTATTGTCTGTCGTGCTGATCAGGAATACTAAAATACATTTTTACTATTCTCAGAGTATATTTTATAGATTATGTTACATCTTGAAGTCCTTTTGTCTCCTTTATCCTGAAGGCATTCATCTGTGTTGTGTAACTTTTCAATTGCTGTATGGTTTGTTTTGTGACTCTTATGCATTATGTAAAGCACCCTGAACTGCTTTTGAATATGTATTGTGCATTACAAATAAACCTTCCTTGCCAACGCATTTGTATGATCTCCATGATGTAATTTGTTGCACACACAGTCCATCCTGCAGTGGTGTAGGTTACAACTACTTGAGATATTTTTGAGCAGTACTTGACCCGCACCAGAAGACTATAAGCGAGTGTTACGTCATGAGGGTATGTGGGCCTAGTAGCAACACGGTGCAAAGAGAGCACCATAAATAGCCTGTGGGCTGCAATCAGGAGGTGCTGTCTGAGTTGGAGTCTCCACACCAAATATCTACAGTCAACACAAGTATTCACACTAGGCTAAAGGTCCTGCTTCATCAATTTATGTTAGTCACACACACGTGGGCTTGACTGATGCTCAAAGTATCACACTTCATTGAAAATAGAGGATCTTTGTTTGTTTTCTTTTACTCCACCACCATCATAATTTATTAGATGACCTTTAAAAAAAAAGAACAAAATTCTTTGGTTGTTTATTAATCCATGTGGAGGTCAGGTTAGCCATGAATCATTGTGTGTGCAGATTATTGCCCACACTGCAGTCAGACCACAAACAACCTAAACCTGAGTCTGTCTCCAAGTAAACCAAGACCATCCTTTTAAAGGCAGTCTGGTTGTTTAGTCTGCATCAGAGTTCAACTTAACCGGGAAAAACTCACCAGAGTTTGTTTTGATGAAACCAGATTAGGAGTAAAAGCACCTGAGTCACAGACGTTTTGTACCACAGTAACCCCTGGCCTCACACTGTCTTACACAGAAAATAATTTATAGTTACAATTAATAAAAATGCAAACATTAATTGACGGTCTGTGAGAAAATGCAAACTCCAATTTCCCGACATGTCTCTCGATCTACATAAAAAAGGAACATTACAGTTTAGACGGACATTAGCTCTGTGTGAAACAATGCAACCTCAGACTTTAAGTCCCTTCAGGATTTGTTTTTCGTAGTTTGTTTCACTGGGATGAAATAATCGGTACAAAGAGACAACTTACATCAGCGGACTACTCCCAGCACACACACAAATTTAAAATAGAACGGAATTTCTCATTATCAACAAATACTTGTCACTCCGACTCTGCACACTAAAGGTCATCTCTCTGTATGGTGAGACCTGTTCACTCACACTCAATGTAATCTAAACTAAAAGATGAGCGTGCGTGTGTTGCCTGCTGTCCATGTCAAAGCTCAGCTAATGCATTACACAAACATGCCTAGTTTAATCCTGACACATGACTCGGTGTGACCTGAAGAGCCATTGTGTACATATCTAGGGCTGGAAAATTAATCATGTACTATATATACTGCCACAAGTATAGATTCATAACTGTACTACTGAGTAGTGAATTATAACAAAAAGTGATAATTCAAAGCAAGACACAGCATTACATCCATGAATGCTGTGGTGTTTGAGTAAAACCCTTTATATCTGACCGTGTGGTCACTTTTCGTGTCAGCACCACACGCAGCAGATACCTTTCCCTCCTGATCTCCTTGCGTTATCTCTGGGCCATTATTTGTTTGTCCTTCATCCTTCACCACATCAGTCCCTCTTTTTTCACCTTGTTAATTAATACCATCACAATTCTTGGGCTTTTTAAACAAACTTCAGACACTTAGCTAATGTGAAATTTTGCAATGGTGTGTAGCAATATAGCTTACCAATGCAATTGCTAAAGCCAGCTAGACAACAAGGTCATGCATGTGAGATCAAGACTAGACGATAGCTCATTTATATGCACACTGCCGCCTACTGGAGTGTAAATTACAAGCTGTCAAAATGACGGATGGCCTTCAGATTTTCCTGTTATTGTTAAAAAGGTTCTTTAGAGACAATCTGTGACAATATTAGAGTACAAACGACTGCCCAACCCGTCTGTGATGAATTTAATTTTATAAATACCACAATCGTGGTATATAAAAAATACAATGCAACGTCAAATTTTAAATCTTATTGTGTGCTTTTTGGGATGATGAAGCAACTACGAAGAATTAAAAAGAAAGACTTGCAGCTTCTCTGAGGGACGCTTCAAACACTGAATTTCTGCAGTCATTCATTAAAGATGAACTGACCAACAAAAAGCTTGCACCGCAGCTGTGGTCCACGCGGTTGTTCAGTCTTGCAGTGAAAAATTTTCGCAGCTAATGAGAGCAGTTATTACAGGAAGGCAAATAGATAGGGCATTTTTACCAGAGAGACATGGTCTCAGGGTATTACTGAGTACATCCTCTCACAAAGACAGGACTGCAAGAAAACAAACAGCTTGTAAGATGAGGCGTGGCAGTCTAGGAAGTGTGTGCCAGTCAGGAAAAAAAACACACAAGCACAGCAGCTGTGTTTACAGTAATAATGCAACTAATGCTAATGCAGTGAGGAAGGTAACAGTCACATTAAGCCGTTTATGTGATGAGTATTTGGACAATGCTCAGAGATAAATTGAATGAAAAATGTTTATTTCAGAAGTCACGGAGTAACGGAGAAAGTACGTTAAGACCACCGGTTTTCTTTTTAGCTCATTCACTGCTGCTTTGATATTTCTGATAATCTAAAGAGTCACTAACATCATAACCGACTCCCCCCCTAACCTACAACCCTTCTTCTTTCATGACAATGAGCTGCAATGACTGCATTTCGAAACACAATACTGAAATGTTTATATAGTTTGCTAGTGTCTATCAAAGTAAATAAAATGAAGTACCTCATATTGTTTCAGTACAACCATGTTTAATCATGCTATAATTTCCCCATGTGCATTAACTGTGTGTAGGTAATTAGGTAAAGATAAGAATCATATAACTCACATATGATGAGGCCGGAGCCTTGGATAACCTCACAGTACAAGTCCTTAAAGAAACAGAAAGTAAATGAAGAGCTGCATGAGAACACGTCAATAAAGCAAACATCACAGAACTGGAATATCCGCCTTTACGTCTGGTTATGAATCATAAACTGCTAAGTAAGTATGTTACACATCCTCAGGGACCGAAACAGGAAGAAGGAATTGAGCAGAGAGAGAGAGGGGAAGAGTGCAGACAAACAAGATGCAAGTCTACAGATTTTGAACTGACGTGTTCAACTTACTGGCAAATAACCTATTTTTAACTTATTATTGTACATCAAGGAATCCTGATTAATAGTTTAACCTCTGATTTCTAAAAACCTTCTTGTATTATAGCAGTAAAAATATTTAATTCCTTTGGCGGGTTACACTGCAGGACTGTGCTTGTGAAACTGTTAAGTGCCAAGCTAGTTCACCAAACAATCATATCTTATAGCCAAATCGCCGAGGGTTGCCTAATTAGTGAGTGAGTTCCCACTATGAGAACTTGTCAACCTGTATCCTGCAGCTTGTAAAGCTTTGATGCACGCTTCAGGCTTGTGTTTCCAATGTTTTTTTCACAAACCAGATTTGGATATATGCCATTAAAAAGGCAACACCAGGAAAAACATTGTCATTTTCTATGCACAGTTTGGTGGGTGGGCACAGTCGTTGAACAGATGACACAGAACATTTCTTTCACATTTACACCTGATTACATGTCAGTATATTTACGTTAAGAGTATTTTTATTATTGATTAATCTATTGATTACTTTTGGTTGATATGATCTTATTTTGACAAAATAGTAAAAAATGTTCAACATACTTTAATGCAGCCCAAGTTGAAATAATCAAATGTTTTTACTGTATTCTCTTTCTGACTAACAGCACAAAACCTAAAAATAATGTAAGAAAACCAGCAAAACGGGTATTCATATTAGAGAATAGATTGCTTAAGAAAATGACAAATGATTATTGGATTATCAAAATTGGGTTGTTTTTTTAAGTAACTGCTCTTCAGCAGTGCTGACATTTAATTCCGGGAATGTGTCCCTAAAGTTGGCAGACAAAAGTGGAAACAAAAGACAATGGCTACATGCTAAGTTAGAGGTTCTTCCCCAAGCAGGAAAAGCCCAACTGTGACAAATTCCACAAACTGCAAATTTCCACATGAGATAATGTCTTTCTCTACTGTGTGACTTCTTGTTATCATGTGTCTAATACCTTTGTAGTCCATTTCACCTCATCAAGTCCCCAAGCCAGTCAATCGACTACCCAGGTACACAAAATGTCTGGGTAGCAAATACACAACACTGGGTGAGAATGATGGAAAAAACACTGGGTTCCTTTGGTGTTGGACTTAATTTGGACTCAACAGATAAGCATCAGTGACGATTTATTTCTCCAAGCTAGGCGACATGGAGATGGACACGTTTGACTTTGTTTTGAGTCTTCAGCAAAATCAGTTAAGTTAGAGTGCTGATTGTCAGCTTTAATGTCTCATTTCACATCCAATATGCTGGAGTACTCATGTAGAGTGGCCATTACAGGCAATACCTGGCACTTTTTATTTCTTCCCATTGCCATTAATGCCTATAAAGAGTTTAAACCCTCTGTTGTATTTGCTACTGCTCTCTGCGAAATGACTGCAACATAATGGATTCAGAGTGTCCTCCAGCAGCATATCCCTGTAAGCTGCTGTGAATGTTTGTGAAACAGTGGGAGGAAGCACTTTCATGGCAGCAGCTGTTTCTGACTTTGGCAGATATAATATAATATGATATAATATAATATAATATAATATAATATAATAAATAGAAATAAATAAATACAATTTGGGTTGAGAGTCTTAATGCTGATAAAGAAACCTGTCCTTGTTCGCTGTTTTGTAAGAAGTCTGAATGAAATTTGGTTGGACAAGAAACTGTTTTATTTTGTGTGGTTTTACCAAGAGTATCTCATCATACAACATAACCCCCTTTTGCCAGAACAAAGGTTAATGAATGATGGAAGCAAAGAGTGTAGAAGTAATTATACAGACCTATTTCACAATACAGTGACAAAAGGGGGGAAAATATCGCAACTTGTAAATTTGTAACACACATCCGTTAGCTATAACTGCTGCCATGGATAAACTGTTTATGCAAAAAGAGCTACTCTCTATATAACAGACAGCCAATAGTTTATCCAGTGAGCAGTAAACTGAGATTTTCTACACTTACTAATCGTCACTCGTCACATTCAGAATTCAGACACGCAAACAAAATGCTGGACAGTAAATGTAGTGCACTAAAGAATAAACGCAGCTGAAGAGTCAAATACCTGATCCACAAAACATTTATTAAAAAGAGTGTGTAGGTGAATACAGACTATACACTTGCTACTTATGCTGCACTTATTAGAGTAGAAGAAATAAAACCTTTATCACTCTGATTAGTTCAAGGCAATAGTTTTGCCCACCTTGAACCTGAGGAGAGGTCTAGTCACCAAAAATAACCGAAAATACCTATAGGGGTGTGTATTGTATTGGTTTCTATGTCTCAACCACTGATGCTGGGAAAGTGATAATTGCATCCAAGATGCTATACATCCTACGTAAAAACTGTATGTCTGAGAAAACAGTGAGCTGAACTCCATCAAATGTGTCTCCAAATCTATCTCAATTACACGTTTTATTTACCCACGTCTGGAAACCGAAAATGAGCCACAGGTTTACTGAGCAGTTCACATACAGTGGAACTATATCTTGACCAAAAAGAGCTGTGGTCAATGACTGCACGCAGCATCTCAGTACTACTTCTCCTAGTCAAGCTGCTGGTTCGAACACTGTTGTAATCAATCTAGTAGGTATCGGGTTCGGATGTAAAGTTCTGATCCAACTAATTCCAGCCGTCACTGTTTTCAACACCTGCTCGCTGAGGAGAACAGAACCAACAAGATCAAACAATGAAAAGCACACTCCTCCAAGCTGTCAGCAGGCATTTTAGCAACATTGAAAGTTAACCACTCTATGCTGTTGCCACTTTCGCGGATGCTCGAAACAAGGACAGGTGAGGCATAATTTTTTTTAGTAATTTAAGTTCTAAGTATATTTAAGTTTTAAATTGAAAATGAAATCCTGCAAAATCAGTGTGTGTTTGTGTACCTGCTGTCTTGCAGCAGCAACTAATAAATTGTACTCAAACCACTAATTTTTGTGTCAAAATCTTTACTACCAGACATACCAGGAGGGGGAAGACTTTCCTGACACAAGAACTTGAGAACATGGAGCAAGCACTGCTCAGGGCCTCAGCTGATGAAGCAGGGACAACGGAGGCCGAGCCAGCAGAAAAGGTTGCTGGCATTAAAGCTGGGCCAAGCCTTGGTGGTCCTCCAGGCACAAGCAAAAGCAGCTTCAGCAGGTAGTGGTTATCCAAATGAATAGGTGGAAGAATAGGTGAGAAAGACAGCCCTATCCAGTACTGGGCAAACAACCATGCTCGCTTTCCTTTCCTTGATGCTGTTGTAGCAAAGTTCCTGAGTGCCCCTTCAACCAGTGTGGAAAGCGAAAGACTGTTCAGCACAGCATCCAATATTGTGGATGAAAAGAAGAATCGCCTGACAGCAGATAGAGAAGAAATACTCATGTTCCTCAAAAGGACCTGCAAATGTTTAAGTGAGATTTGTTGAACTCTAGATCTCTCTCAGTGTGTGAAGAGTCATTTACTGTTTGTTTTTTATTGAAGAATAGTTACAGACTCTGACTCTCTTAGTTTAATTGAGGTCACCTTCTAAGCCAAAACTCCTACCGTACCTGACAGCTGTTGAGATGAGATGAGATGAGATTCAACTTTATTGTCATTGTGCAGAGTACGAGTACAGAGACAACGAAATGCAGTTAGCATCCATCCAGAAGTGCAAAAACAGCAGAAAGTGCAGAGTATGTGCAAATGAACAATATAAATATAAATAGTGGTATGAAGAGCAGGTATTGGAAGTACACTAGATGAGTGAGAAGGTATGTGTCAGAAGTGTGTTCAGATGCACACAGTGTTTTATTGATGGTGGGTGTGAAACTTATACTTTTCTTTTATTTCAAATATTTGACATTTAAAAACATTGGTTTGTGGCTGCTACATGAGCAAAAATGTTCTTAATTTATGCCGATCAAATTCGACTTTTTAAAAAAACAAACCATAATATCTATTTTGTGCTGATGTGATAAAGTTGCCTTTGTATTTTATTTGGACAGAGTTTACCTTTTATTGGTATCCATCTTGGGTTTAATCAATATTGACAGTCAATTTGAAATCCTTACAGTTGTGTATTTGTTTTAAAGATGGGATTATTACTGTTATCACTCTGACTTTCTTTTCTGACCTTATACTTGCCTCATGTTGCCTTTTGGGACACACATGCATACATTTGTTCATATCATACTTGCCTATAGAGATTTACAATTTATTACAGACTCATAAAAACAATAATTATGATAATAATATTGAAACAAATGAAAAAGAAAAAAGTTTTGGTATCTGTATCGGATATCCAAATTTAGGTATCGGATCGGAAGTGAAAATGTGGATCGGTGCATCCCTACATTTAACATATTGAATGTGAGTTCAAAGAAAGTCAAACAAAAGTGGAGCTCTATGAACCAGAACCTGCTGCTGAAAGAGGCAACTAAGAAAAGGTTCATATGCTGCTGCTGGCTGGGCAAAGGTGCTATTGGCACACAGGTTTAACCGAATAGGGGCATTTCAGCTCTGGTTACACAATAATGTTAGCTGAAACTGCGTTATAATGGTGAAACATGAAATGGAACAACCAGTGGCAACAGGAACACTAGACGATGATGACTGCTGAGTATTTGCTTGGCTGCAAATATAATATTTTTCCCCTCTGCTCATGTTACTACTAAATGCAAATAGCTTATCTGCTTACAGAACCTAGGTAGCAGAGTTAACAAGGGGATGTTCATTGTTTCCATCCCCTCAACTGCAGACATGTTTCTGTTGTTCCATATCAGAAACATGCAGACAATGCCTGTCTTGTTAGAAAAGTATGCGAGGTGAGCTTGAGTTAAGTTGGGCATGATAAAGAGCTCAGGCTAACGGCCAGGTAAACACATTAACTCTGAACTGGTCTGATATTTCACTGTTTGAAATGTTGCATGCAATACAAATTAGCACTAGTAGAAAGGTGTGTAAAAGTCTATCTAAGGAGGTCAAAGCAGATTTCTGTGTCAACATGAATGACTAACACATGGTTATAGTACAAACCTGATGGAAAGTCACCAGAATTAGCAGCACCCACGGGAATCTCCAGGCTTCCCCTTTGGGATGTGCTGAAATTACTGACCTTAAAATGTGAGAAAGACTGCTGGTGAGCCAGATCTTTGAATTGGAAGAATCTCTGCACCATTATAGCCATAAATGCAGAGCTTTATTCAACACCTCAGAGAGACAAACATCTTACTTCATGATATACTTGTTGTTATGGCAATTAAAATAAACTACATTGATTGGGAACTGAGAATCTTGAAATATGTTTTTTTTAAAAACTCCCTGCCTTATGCAAATGACTGTTAACTGACAACTTCATGCTGTTCCTCACCACCTTCCAGAAACTGTTAGTCATCTGCTATTAGTGTCTCGTGATGAAGAACAGTTCATTAGATGGGATGAATACAGAGAGAAAGGGAAAGAATAAGTAAAGAAAGTGTCCTGTATCTAAAAAGATCACATGCTTGATTTAATCAACAGGTGAAGGCACATTATGTAATGGTCAAAATGTCTTTGAGCAGGAAACTGGAGCTCGAGCCTGCTCACTGGCTGCTGCTCAGCTGGAAGACATCACAAGCAAATGTCTCCGCACATGACGAGGAGAAACAAATATTGGCTATATATGCAGAGTTGGCTGTTTCTGAGGCTTAACTGGTCCATTTGGGGAACGTCACACAAACTAATTTTTGTTGTGTTGCAAGGAAAATCAAGTAATACTGCACCAGTTGCTAGATGTATGCTCATGTAATTGAAACAAAACTCAATATTCCTCCCTCTACCATAGCAACCTGATCCTGCAAATGAGCAGCTGATTAGATCTTCTAAAGATGTGCTTCCATTAAATCTCTCTTGCAGTAATTCACACACACACACACACACACACACACACACACACACACACACACACACACACACACACACACACACACACAGCAGTCATCTTAACTCATCATAAGACACATATGTACATGCTGTTCTGTACTGGGCTACTTGTATCACAAAGTACTAGAAGCTACAAATGTTATAAAACATGAATTTAAGATAATGTCTCAGAGCCAAAGTACAAAATCACAAATCACTTAGCTCCAGTAAAGAGGAGGGTTCAGCATATCGGCTGTATTTAAATATGGACACGGTGCCTCCACTTTATATCACCGCTAAAGAGAAACCAAGATGTCTCATTTCCGGGAGCTGCTAGCACTGAGCAGCAGAGATAGGACATGCCTCCCCACCTGTCACAGCTGTCAATCAAGCCGTCTCACCCCTTCTTATATTGTCAAATAACTAATTAAAACAAACTGTATTTGATGTGCATTTGTCCCATGTCCACACACATAGAGGGGCAGGACTTAAGACCCATACTGCAGCTAGATTTCATCCATGTCATGTCGTCCATTTTATATATGTTCAGCATATTGCTGCAACTAACAACTTTTTTTAAATTATCGATTAGAGATTGTGAAATCACAGTTACCTACAGCAGAATCAATTTCTTCCTGGGACATTTTGGTCTACAGGCTACGAAGTGTGGTTTGGACTTTTCTGTCTAAACATAGAGACTTACACAGCTGACGCAGACATCTGTGCAACAACTGGAAAATGTTGCTCATGTGATTAAAAACTTTTATCTTGGGGGGGGAGTACACATATATGTCACCAGAGCTGAGGGGGAAAGAGGACCACAGCAAGCTTCTCAAAGTGTGTTAAAGTTAAAAAATGTTGATCAGGAATAAACCAGCCACCGTTTATACTCCGTTATCTCCTTCAAATATTGGCTTAACGTGAGCCAGCTCGTGTTTGTGTTTCCAGCGCTACAGTGACATTATCACTATGTGCGGTAAACAGAAAGAGATATAGTGACCTTACTGCTGAAAAACAACAACTGTATTCATTACAGATTCACCTATTGGCCATTTTCTTTTCTCTACTTGATCAATCGTTAAAAAAAAACCGTCAGAAACTACAGCGACCATTATGTTACTTATTACACACCCAAAACTCAAATATATTCATTTTACTTTAAACATAAAAACAGAGGAAATTAATAAATCAGTTACAGGAGCAGGTTAAATATATGAGGTTTGTCTAATAAACGTGTTCAAAATGTGAATCGACTATAAAAAAAGCTACTCCGTTCAACACCAGACCCCACTAATAATGTTACTGCTGTAAGCTAATATTGCTATAAACTTTAAGCTGTTTACTAGTGTTTCAATGAGCACAGCCGACCTCATTATATCCACCGACTGTTAGTTAAACGTGTCTGTGCTGTTCGGGTGGTTTTACTTTCATATCCACGCTACAAGCTGCTTTAACGGTGTCGGTTAGCTTACCGCTCCGAGCTGCTGGATGGTCGACGGTTCAAACGTTAAGTCCCGACACAAACTCCTCCGGGCTGTGGCGTCAACTCACTTGGTGGCTTTTCTTTTGTCTTATACGTCCTTCTTCAACCCCCCAAAAAAAAGTCACGTCAGGAAAGCAGAAGTAAGTCCATGTGCGTGTGTCGACGGCCAACCGTCGTCTCTCAGGTGTTTCCTCTCCCGACGACTGAGGGCTGTAAAGCGGGGACTTGTGTCCGCGGCTTCAGAGGTGCTGAGGCTGCGTGGCTTTTCCTGGGCGGGGCGAGTCTCTCACTTTTACTGAAAACACACCAAATACTAGGCTAGATTGATACCACTCTCAGAGGAGCCAGAGCCAGGACTCAGTGTTTGAAAAGGAAATCCAGCAGACACGTTTCTGTGAGTCATCTGGTTTTAGTATCATTGCTAATATGTAATGTTGTCCCTGTTTCTTCTTATTTCAACAGTAACGAACCTGCTGAAGGGTCCAAACAAGGCACCCAGATGGCGATTGGAAGCTGGAGGTGTGTGTGTGTGTGTGTGTGTGTGTGTGTGATGGGTGTGGGGTCTCCTAACAGCAGAGGGCAGTCCCCAGGCTGTCCCAGGTCAGGACAAAGAGGACTTACTGTGGAGAACTGGAGCCTCTGCTTCCCTCTGTTTAACACACACAGCTGGTGGCTGCATGGAAACAATGGACACCATGTCTGTCTACACTCTGAAGTCTGACTCAAAGTTGTCTCTCCACTGTTGACTGTGAGGAGACTCCAAAACTAAACTGACATAGTGAATATTACAATTACTTTAAATATGCAGAGTTATATAGGAGTAAGGCAAGAATATATTGTAAACACTAACAGGGCTTCATTTTTCATAAAGCCAGGTTTGCTGTTCTTCCTTGTAAACAGTTAACTTCTTTCAATTCCTCCGTAATGGATTCCAGCGCTTCTTGTTTTAAAGAATGAATTAGTGATGGTGAGCCAAGTGGGAATCACTGGATCATCATATCAACATCATATGACTCCTTCATTAGAACGAAAACACACATTGTAGTTTACTTGAAGTCAGTCTAACATATTATTGCCCATCTGCAAAATGAATGTGTGTTAATCCATGACTGAAAAAAAGTCCTAAACAAATGCAAATTTACTGCTCCCAACAAAAGTGATCAGCTGTTATTATTTATTAAATATATTATTTATGATTTGATTTTAAAGATTTACATAGCAAGAACCAGTGGGCCTCAGCAAGGAAGTGATTTTGGTCTTTTCATGCAATTTAATGCAACAACAAAGGTACAAAATAACACCAGGTTCATACTTTAATGGGCATGAATGTGCTAAAATATAGACAACATATGTTTGTCTTATTAGGACTGCCACATATTTTTCCTCTAATGTGGTTCTTCACTGGCAGAATGAATCGATACATATTTGTATTTATATTTTAAGGATAAATAATAACATAATGGATTACGATCACATCAAATTGCGTTCTCCTCAATATAAGATGATTATAGTTGTTGACATTAACTCATGGTTTTCCTGAATGTATTTACCTCAGAGAGTAACTGCCTATTTTTCTCGAAGGTTACTATCATACATGTGAATACATACATTTATTTTATTTATATAGCACCTTTATTACACAAAATGCAGCTCAAAGTGAAATAAAAAAAAGAGCAGACATACAATCAATTAATAGATTTAAAAAGAGGAATTAAGTTGGTTAAAACAAAAAATATATGCACATGGTTCACACCCTGCTGTTGTGTAGAGTTTATCCCTTCACCAATCACTGTTCATCAGAACAGAGGGCAGCGTGTGTGTTTATTCCAGCTAATGACGTTAATGAGACAGGCTAAAATGGGCAGCTGTGAAGGAGCCCACAGACGGCCAGGACTCAGGTGTCTTTTCCGTCCCCCTCCAGAGTCTCAGGTAGTCAGTGAGTCATTGTTTGCTGCGTGTGTGATCACCCAAGAGTGTCTGCAGGGCACATGCTGGCACTTGTAGCCACTGCTGCCACCCAGCTGCTGTTGTTATCAGGTTTGATCAAAGTGGAACCAAAACACGCTGCTGTTAATGAGGTGCAGAAAATAAAAGGATCGCCGTGTACAAGAAGCTCTGATAAAATAACTGAATCAAACATTAAACTGCCTTCATCCTGGGTTTTTTAGGTTGTATCGAGTTTCATCACTTTAACTTTGCTCACATCACAGCAGGACGACTTCATATCTTCACTGACACCGGATACAATGTGGAACAAATTATGTAAGAAAGACTCATGATTAGCTTAATATGATGTGGACTTTCTGCGGCTACATTATGTGTGTTTTAGCAACACCGACTGCATCAGAACATTCATTACAGTGATAGCTGGATAAAATGCAATAGAAGAAGAGTCCCAATCAAAATGTATAATATAAATAGATTTTTTTTTGCAATTTTGATTCCAGCTGTCACCCTGAAAGGCATACTTTTTCCATTTTAGTACTAAACTCTTCCTTTTTGTTATGCATGGGTACATATTTTTTTTTCCAGGTTTTGTCTTTTTTATGGGGCTTTTACTGTATGTTGACATTCATCTCCATCTTCAATGAGTATGATGCTGCCCTGATCTAGATGGAGTGAGTGATTACAGCCTACAGGGTAACTGAGCCAAGACTGACACAATGCAGTTTCCACAGTCCAGGTAACAGCAGGAGGCAAACACACACACACACACACACATACACACACACACACACACAGGGCAGGTCTGTCTAGCTGCTCTATCATGTGTACCTGTACTGTAGCACCATCCAACAGTGTGATAAATTAAAACAGAGAAATACCTGCTCACCAAATCATGACAAGCAGTTTAATCTATTCTCAGAGGTGCAAAGGTTTTATTTCTTTCCAAAAGCATACAAAACTTACTGATGCTGAAGTTACTCATAATCATACTAATAATGCTGAGATAAGCTAATGTACAGTAGAGACGTGTCTGACTGCTCTCACCTCAAGATGGCAGAAACCCTTTGTTTACAAAATGAACTGGTTGTTGTGACAACATGTGATAACAATGCAAAACCTCAATACATTGACATTTTTCAGTGCCAACACAAAACATGTAGCTACAAATAAAAGATGAGTCAGTTCCTAGCTTAAAGCTATCTTGACTGAATCCTGACAATGTGAAGCTAAACATGAGGGCTGGCATCACGACAGAATGAGTTCACTTCCCGAAAGAACGTAAGATGCGTTTACTAATAAATTAAGCTCTTACAAGCATAAAAACGAAACTTTTTTACATTACATACACATGATGTTGACCTCAAATATTGCACCAATGATGCTTCAAAGTCCATGTCCACTATCTTGTTGTTAACAAACTTTTCTAGAGGAAGCCTTAATACTGCTTGTAAGACAAAGACAAAGCATCACAAACGACTGTAAAACTGAAGCTGGTGGCATACAAGTTTAAGATGGGAAACTCCCGAGATGTCTCTGAGCAGCGGAGACATTGTACTTCTGGGTCAGTTTGGGGGAGATCACACACACACACACACACACACGTGGGAAAATAGCTCAGTTGCAACAGGTCACAGCCATGGGAAAATACTTTGTTTATGCTGCACGATGAATGGCACAAATAAACTTTTCACATTCAGTTGATCAGACCAGCAGGCTTTGAAGTCCAACTTAAATCACATTCAGTCATCAAGATAGTGTCAATGTCCTTTTAATCGTATTGCTATAGTTTTGTGTCTCAGCCAGCTGATGTCGCTAACGGAGATATTGAAGATCAACGACCAAACCAACATCTAACGGTTCCAAAGAGACATTTTCAGGCATGTCTACAGGCTATTTAATGTGCTGCAGCTAATAGGCAATCTAGCCTACTGATGTTAGCGGTGCACTTCTTGAACATCGTTTTTATTCTGATATTGTTCACTGAATTTTGGTCTTGATCAGTTGTTAAACCCATACAGTGAGTCCAGATAAATACATACATTTATTTCTATTTTTATTTTGTTCAAGGTTGAAATGTGGTTTGTTATCAGTCAGTCACATATCAGTTCAAATCAACTGTGGAAAAACAGTAGCCATGGCCAGACAGCAGACACTGTACACTTGAAGAATAGCTACTGAAGGCCTTTTAAGATGAGACAAGTGAAGGTGCTGCAACTTCATCAATCTTAAATCCACTCAAAGGCCGGTCTATTGCAGGCCTGTTAAATTGTATTTATTGAAACAAAACTGCATAAGAATAACCTGGTAATTTAGACTATGTTTAAGTTTTCCTTCAGGCTGCTGTATCAATAACATAAAAAACTGTTTAAAAAAAAAAAGATCACATGTAATTGAATGATCAACAAACTGAACCTTAAATAGCAACTTGTTTTCTTTTTGTTTTACATTAACTACAGTTGGATGTAAGTGGAGAGCTGGTTGAATTCTTTGTCATTTGTCTGCTCGAGGTTTCTCTTGAATCAACAAAAGCAGCTTTGTAGCTCTGTCTCCAGATCCTGGCAGCGATGCCCTTGTGTCCTGTGACTCCCGGGTGTTCGTCCTCTGACACAATCCAACTAGTCTTTTGCTCCCATTGGTGGGAGCAGATCAGAAGGCTGTCTGACCATAGACAGCTAATAAAACATACCATCAGACCAGTCAGATGGATCAAAATAAATGTAAACGTGAAGTTTTGGAATATTAGAAGCCCTTATACATTTATAATACACTATACATACTCACTTATTTTGCCCAACTAGACTTCCTCTCAAGATGACTGTGACCTCATTCAAGTCTGTCTTAAATGAGGAAGGAAGTTTAACAGCACTTTTACCCTGTTTAAATGAATGACTCATGTTGTGTCACGCTAATGTTTAACATGCACCATAGTGAGTCCAAGCATTTGAACGATGCCATATAGGAGTTCAGTATCTATCAGTGGACATGCTGTGATGTGAATGAGCATGCTGCTAAGCTTGACTGTGCACTCATACATGATGGGAAAGAGATTATTACCCAAGGCCAATATGTGAAGGGAAAACAGCTTAATCATTAGCAATAACAGCAGCTACTGTAGCTACATACAGTACTGTGAGTCTGCACATGATGTTCTGGCTTACTTGTAAGGAATGCAGCAGCTATCACACTAATATCATGTTTGATAGAGAAATGCATCCCAAGCATTACTCATAGTGACGTTTTTCTGTTGATTGCACATCATATCTTTGTAATCAGTTTGTAACATCATATGTTTTTACCACAGTCCAACAAAAAAAAAGATTTCAGGTCTCGCCCATCGTGTGAACTTTCCATAATTTAAAGAAAGTACTTTTAGTCTATTCTTATAAATGTGAGGTTATGCCTCTTATGTTATCTTATTTTATTATGATGCCTGGGAAAGTGTTTTCCGTTATTGTCCTAATATCACATGCTGTAAGTAACAGTTTCTATATGTAAATAAAGAGTAAATATGAAACTGTGAGTTCTGCTTTACCTACACGGTCATGGGACAGGGAACCAGATGCTCAGATGAGGAACATTTTTCATGTTTTTAGTTTTAAAATATTATTATTATATTATTTTGAAATAATAAAATGTGTGTGTGTGTGTGTGTGTGTGTGTGTGTGTGTTTGTAATCACAGGATTTGGTCAGACGGTGGTTGTTGATGAATCAGACAGATGGAGGAATCATGTGATGTCATGTACCTTTTTTTTTTTCTTAAAATGGTTTATTTCACCACTTAGTACAATCCATGTTTCCTTTACAGTTCTTTAGGTAGACCTAGATAAAAGTAAAGCAATATAATACAACAGCCCCTGCAATAAATCCTTCCTTCATGAAGTTTGTGATGTCTTTGTTTAATTTAATCTGTTTTTATTGTCATTTTGGAGGCTGCAGTTTGTGGTGCTGTATTAAATTATACTGAGCAGTATCTTAAATATTTTGTCCACCCCATTTGTATGAAATACTGTAGACTATATAGTATATTATAAACTGAATGTAACGTTTGATGAGTGGTGTTTGACTCTTTGGTTAAAATATACTAACATTACTGTTTTTGTTGCCCAAAAGAAGGGTACGGCTTTGGCTTTGTCAGACTTCAAATACATATAATAGCCTTTGGTAATAGAGCACTTCATTGAAAGACTGAGCGCTGAGCTGTCTTTGAATGAAGCTTATCAAAACAAACTTTCACTTAACTTGTACTCATTCATACTGGCTTATCCTTTCAAACCCAGTTAATTCCCAGTTATATGACAAATGCATTGAAAGAAAATCCTTCAGTGAGTCTGATGCTGTAAATGATGCTTCTTCTTGCATTACAGTAACAGACAAAGCTGGAGAGATTAGCAGAGATCATACGCCATGACTCAGCGCTGACTGCTTTTATAGTTTATTTTACCCTGTTTTGATGTCAGGTTTGCCATTTGAACTCAGAGTTGTATTAACCTAAATCACAAATAATAATAATTTGCAACTCAAATATATGAAATATTTTATATGCTCTTGTGTGGCTTGCAACTTTACTGATGTAAAAGAAATAAAAAAAGGTTTGTTTAGAGAGGACAACATTATCATGCATATTAGATACAAATATTCTTGGGCTTTGTCGTCCCAGTCAAGTGTATCCCACAAATGTCCTTTATTTGGATAGGGAAATGTGTGTGTGTGTGTGTGTGTTTTTTAAACAGGTCACAGCTTTACACAAGTTAAAAATTTGACATTTGCATGTTTGTTCTGCCTTATGTTTTGGGCAGAGAAGAGTCCATGGAGATCCCATTCCTCAAGGGTTAATGGAGGGTTACGGTATCAGCGTCAGCCGACACATTGTTGTCTTGTCACTGACCAGACAGATGTTAGGTACACTTTATCCCTACTTCTTAGACCCTGTAGATTCTCCGGCATGTGTACATATCTATTAGGAAATAGTCATCGCACATACAGTATTTAAGGTGTATTTCAGACATTCCAGATATCAGAGAGGTGTGTGTTATTTGTATTGTATTTAGTTTGGGAATATGTACTAAAGCACTGACATCCTGAATGTTGTACCTGCTTTTGTTTTTTACATAAGTCTTAAACCTAGTTTTAAGACCTGTATCTTCCATCTGATATTTTATGTACATTTGGGAAATTCCTAAATACATCGATTTGAATCAGATTACAACACAAGAAACTTTGGACTATATAATATTCAAGCAAAGGAATACTACGGTATACGCAATACACAGAGAAGCTAGGGAATTTGAGTAGGAGTTGAGCAGTTCATGTTTGCCCCGGGGGCACTAAACAGGTTAATCCAGCCACGCACATGGACCTGATTGACAATGTTGACGGTAAATGTATAAGCCTGCAAAACTAGTATTTCAGTTCCTGAAAACCTCTTTAGAGTATGACTTAGATATATAGATGTAGTGCCTTCTTTGACCACTTGAATTCACTGAGTGAAAACAAAAAAACACTCAACAGTCAAATCAATCAGTTCGTACTCCAGCTGTTTAACTACTATGATAAAAATCACATAACAGAGAGTTATACTGTTCATTTATTACGTTTAGACACACCTCTATAATACCCTTTGATTTAATATTTTCTTCAGTAAATAGTACACTTCTTCAGAAGTATAAATTCTTTCTTTGGAGTGGACTGTTTCTTTAAGGATACAAACACATAAATCTCAACCTGTGCTGACATTAAAATTCCTCCACATGGAGGAAATTCCTCAGACACCACTACTACTGCAGTAACCACCATGTTGAACGTCACTGTTTGGATCTGCGGTCTCCCCACTCTCCAGAAAACTATGCAATTATCCATGATAGGCTGTCCATCATGGTTATCACATATGCTTCTGGAATGTAATTTGGGGAAAAAAGAACGAGGGAAAATTAAGACAGACAATTTTCATATCTTTAAAATTTATTCTAGCCCTAAGAAATGTGAGTATATATGTAACATTCAGTTGTGTAACAATCAACCATTTTAAACTTGTTATTTGTTTGTTAGTTAAAAACGGGGAAGTATAGACAAGTACTGGTGTCATTTGGAATTTACATTTCTACCAGCAATACTGCAAGTATGTATGTTTTTTTTTAACTTCTTTATATGTCTTAAAATAATTTTATAGTAGAACAGACACATTGTATGAGAAACAATAATGTAAGTATTCTGTAGCTTATTCCCGCACGGGATGTTGGATATGATGCTTACAGTGAGAAAATGAAGTATTAAAATGCTATGCAAAATCTTATACTTACTAGTTTTGTATTGTTTAAAAAAATGCAAATTGTATGATGTCAAGCTTATAGCCTGTGTTCAGTTGCTCAGGTGTACTAGAAAATAATAATAATAGTGATAGAAAATGTCATTATCACAATTGAACTCAATACATGCAAACAAAAACAGGATATTTCAATGGTAACTGAACAAATACAAACAGGTTTGGGTGGACCATAGCGGCGGTGCACTGTGCCGAGTGTATTTATGTGGGCCGTTTGTTCCTGCTGTTGTCTGTGATACACTCACATGGGAATAACACAACAAAGCCAAACCGGCCCTTCCCTCTGCTCCTTAGACACAAAGACCCTGTCGTCCCAACACACTGATCTGTGTCCCTTGTGTGTGTGTGTGTGTCTGTGTGTGAGAAAGAGAGAGACAGTAAGTGAGACAGAGATTTTAACCTGGATAGAGGCTGGATTTCACTCTCACTTTATACACCACAAAGAAAATCCTTGCCTATTTGTGCATGCCTGGCGCATTCGAAGAAAAAAAAAAAACCAACAACAACAGAACAAGTAAATCCTGCTACACTCAAGTCACCAGCGTGGCGATATTTTGCTTTCCTCGTAAGTTATATAAACAATGAATGCAAATCGCAATCAGCTCATTTCCCGCTCCATGAAAGCACTGGTTTGTGTCAGTTATTTATTTTGCAACTCATAGATTAATGCACAGAGTGAGATAAAATATATACTAAAATATATACTGGGAAACAGACAGCTGCCTCCTACACACAAACACAAACACATTATATACAGGTTGTTGGTGGAGTACTGGCTGTGACAGTTACCAGTAAATGGGACATTACATCATTTTTCACTTCCTCTTCACCTATTTCTCATGAACCGGAAAGGTAAAGAATCAGTGGTGTAAAGTCTTTTAAGTTGTGTTTTCTTTAAATCTCGTTTTACTCAGAAACCAAAGTTAAGTTACAGTGCATGTGGAAATGTGTTGCCTTGCGTGACTGTTGATGACTCATCTTCCTTTTTTTTTTTTTTTTGTTGACTGTGGTGACATTTGAAGGTTAGAAACAAGTGGACACGGGTGGTTTGGTTTTATGAATATTATTGCTAACCCATCTTCCTTTGCTTGATTGGTTTTGCTGCTTTTAACGTATCATGCACAAAGAGTCAGTGACGCTTTGGTTTGGAAGCTCTCATGACAGGCTGTTAGCTGTTACTGTAAAGAACCTTTGACAAATAATACATTCTTTCACTATGATGTGTACTTTTCTATTTGATGTATTTTAATCTGAATTTGTACCATTTGACAACAGCTTTCTGTGCTCTTTAGAGTTTGGTCAGTTTTACCCAAATCACAAAAAAATCTCACTTACTGGTATCCAGCCATGTGGATAGTTTATGTTTTCAGATATCTGTCTCTGAGATTTCTACTTCCACCTCAATACAATGGAGATGAATGGAACTTCCTTTACAGTACTTAGAGCTTAGCATTAGATTGCATAGAGACATTGCCATGGTTACTTTGGATAATACACAGACCTCACTAGTATTTATTTTATTTTTTATTTATTTTCTACTGAGGAAATAGTCCCAGTGAAAAAAAAAATCACTGTGTATTATTCAGAGTGACTCACTGCAATGGATTTTTTCTTTTAAACTTGAAGACATTTCGTTGCCAAAAAGTAATTTTATGTCATAAAATCAGCCATTGCTTTCTTTTCACTATATTATACTGGTTTGCTACCTAATGTTTACCAGGATGTCCCGTGCAATTCTCAAATTTTTAAGGCATTTGGTTGAACTGACCTTTAATGGTCAAATCTATTTAAAAAACAGATGGAGCAACAACATCTACAATATTCTGCTCATAATGGCCAATAAATGCAAGACGATACAAGCCAGGCGCCACCGATATTCTGTATGTAATACATTAACTAGTGTCCAGTTTGGTTGTGCCAGCGCAGACTTTGTGGCTCTGCCAGCAACAGACAGTGAAGAGGAAGGCCAGTCTAATCAGCTAGAACAGCACACACACTCAGGTTATGTTTAGAGATTAGAGGAAGAGATGAGAGGAGCAGCGCGACTGGACCACAGTGTGAAACAACACTGGAACAACATCAAATACATCGAATGTACACACACACACACACACACACACACACAGACACACGCACACACACACAGACACACACAGACACACACACACAGACACACACACACTCTCGCCCTTCCTTTCTCTCTCTCTCTCTCTCTCTCTCCCTCTCTCTCTCTCTCTCTCTCTCTCTCTCTCTCTCTCTCTCTCTCTCGCTCACATTTACAGGAAAAAACACACACCCAGCATCAATTTGATATCAAACAGCCACCTCTAATGGGCCATTTCCTCTGCAGTGAAACTCGTTTTCAGGCTATCAACATTTCTGTGGGTGTATCATCACAGGAGAAGCTGCACAACTTCATGTTCCCAGTATCAGAGCTCACAGAACATCACACACAGTATCACGTTAGTTATAGTGCCTCACTTTATGGCCTTCATTCTATATTCAATAGTGGGTAGCTGATTATGCTAATATAACATTTATTTTAATGTAAACAGCTAGCGTTGTACGTTATAATCCACACCACAGTCCAGTGGCCAGTATGAATATTAATTCTCTTGATAATGATGTTACATATTAGCGAGATAAGTGAATGCAATTCACCGAAGGGCTCATCAGCTGACTCCTAAAATGTAGTTGCTAACAGCTAGCGTTGTACGGACTGACTTCTACTCATAGAACTGGAGTTACATCCAGGTAAATACTATGTCTGATGAACGTACCTGCTACATAACTTACATAGTGCAAGAAGTTTACAGTAATATTAGTAATATATAAAAGTTTCAATGTTGCTTTAAACATAATTCCTATGTGAACACATGTAAAGTAACATTGAACTTCAGGCAACCAGAGTAACAATAGTTCTGCTTCATGATTTGTTACCAGTTGGCTCTCAATGGTAAGCTATAGGGTAGAAGTGGCCAAATACAAATTTTGAAGAGGATGTATCATGCACCATGCATTATTATTATTCATCGTCAACAAATTCAATGAAAAGACTCAAAACAACAATTTGTTAGTCTGTCTCTCAACACTTTCTGAGTCATGTCCTGTCTGTGACACAGACATTTTGATTTAATAAACATCTTGACAGTTTTTGACAAATGTTACTCAAACATGAGTGCATTTGTAACAGACTATTTTAAGTTTTTTTGGGCAACAATGGATGACTGTAGCACAGAGGTAGTATAAATAGAAAATATGTATGCTTTAACTTTGGGTTGACAGGCCATACTTGAGACAAAAATTTGCTGTCAATAAAAGAAATACCAGCGGATTTATCCTTTAATTATTTAATTAACTAGAACACGGAGGGAAACGACGGATAAATACATCTTTCAAACTTTCTGTCATGTCAAATCCTTTGGCCGCTCTCCATCTTTGCATTGTACGAGCCTTTGGAGAAGTGAATTCAAGATATGTAAACAAAAGCTGTACAGAACAAACATTCTTACGCAATATTTAAGGGAGAAAGTATGAGGACAGACTCCACTGCTGCCTGATATGTTGGTACCAGGCACTTGTTTGGGTGAGCTACTGTGATGCCTATAAAAGGGAACAGGAATGACTCTTCTTCCCTGTAAAGGCCAACTACAATGATAGCAGATCACTCTCTCTCATTACACACCAACCACACATGAATGCTTTGTCTCTCTTTCATTAGTTTGAAATGGTTGGTGAACAGATATTATATCTGGGGCCATACAGATATTTTGTATGGCCCCAGATCACTTTAACACCATCACAATGACCTCTCAGCTCCATTCGATTTAGCTGATCGACATTTAAGGCTCATTATTTTCAGTTTGTATAGAACAAAAAAACTGAACAGAAAAACCTATTTTTTTTTCTAACACTGTAAGATGCAACCTAAAAAAAAGCTTCATGATTTGCTTTGAATTTGTAACCTACAGATGCATTTTTTTAATAAGTGGGCCTTCCTGTGTGCCTGTGAGAATCGCCATACATCTCTGCCTGCCGTGCAAATGTTTGCCATGACTCTCTTGAGAAATATGGTTATTTTGGTTGCCCTAATAATAATATGAACACAGCTTACTTCCTGTGAGACAAAACATGCTCCACATGAACTTCATGTAACTATGCGGATTGTGGATTGCAGTATACCAGTACATCCAAAGTCGTGTGCATATACAGTCAACGTTATGTGTTGTTTAAGTGGCTATACTTGGCATTCTTCATATATATTGTATCAATGACAATCTATAGAGAATTATCAGTGACTCTGCAGCTGCCATCAGCTTTAAGAAGCTTTGTAATGAGTTTCAGTTCATTTTCAAGCTGTCTAGCTGCAACTTGAACATTATGGTTCATTCTCAGTGCTGTCATAGCGTTGTTTTTAGCTGCAGACAGACAGATATTGCCCTCAGAAATTGGCATAGACATAAATAAGATAAAAGAGTGAATATTAGATTTACATTCACCAGGTGGACAGAAATACAAGGATAATGTTTCTCCATAACTGCTGGATGTGTGAATAAGCAAATGTTTGCTTACAAGTTCAACTTGTTCAATTTAAACTCTGATGATATGTCAGTGTTGCATTCACAACTTGTTACCGCTGGCCCCAAACCGCTACAACAATCAGTTAATTCAGGGTTTATCACAAGTTTGCGGCATCAGTTTAGGGATCTGATGTTCAGATATTAAACTGATATTGACTGCATTATGTTCTTGAACGGCTCTTGAATAGCACATTTCTATACTCTGTGTGGCCTTTGTGTTACCTTTCAATTGAACATGTGTTTTATGTTTCAAATACAAAATGAAGAGTGACACAAATGTGTCTTGTACCAAAGAGCACACAGATGTACTTGTCCCTTTGAGTGCTCATAGGGGGTTTTAACTTCACTGTTGCTCTTAATAATTTGAATACATTTCCCTTCTAGAGTTGAAAAGTAATTTAACATCAGTCTGTCACTCTCAAGTGACAGTTTTCTTTCTCATGATCTGTAAGATATGTTTAAGAGCGAGATAAGAAGCCAAAAATAAATGCATGCATGCTTCAAGCTAAGAATAAACTTACATTAAATATGTGCTATGTCTAATTCTGTTGAACCAACAATCAATGACAAACTGCACAGTTTCACAGTCTGCTGTTTTCTTTCATTTTTCTATCTTATGTGGTTTCACAGTCGTTTGGGTTGGAAAGGTGTAAAGTTTTAGGCTTGTAACCTCTAAATGTATATAGACACACACACACACACACACACTTGATTGTTCACTTGACTTTACCTAAATTGATAAAAATCTTCAGTCACGTAGTAAATAGAAAGTGCTATTGCACGCTTGATTACCCGGAGGCATCAGTTGCTCCATTTCCTGGATTGTAGTAGCGGTGCTCACAGCTGCAGCAAATTTGAATGAGAAAGAATTGTGCATTTTTCTCTGTCATCTGTCTCTGTCTTCATTTTACTACCATTATCACTGTTTCCTGTCTAACCCACAACCATTTGAGCAGGGTTGTACCAAGAGCACCAGATAGATATAATCAGTTACACACACAGAGAGAATTCAGTGTCTGGTATTTCCATCCTAAAATGAATACAGTTATAGGTGAAACTGAATATCTGTGAGTGTCTACAGTGCCCGGGCCTCCCCAGAGATGTCAGCAGGGATAGTTACAGTGTGTTGGTAAAGGTCGCATGGATCATGTATCTTAACTTACAGTATATTCCTCTTGGTGGAGGCCTTCAATAAAACATTTCACACCACGTGACACATGACCTCCCTGCAGTCCCTGAGGTTTGCAGACCGTGCACGAGCATTAAGATTAGAATCTGGCATGCAGAGCAGATGCAGAGCTTGTGGCAAGCAGGACTTGCTGGAAACATGAACATGAGAACACTGTCTGTTTCTATGGACATCCTGCAGGAAACACAAACACACTCCCAGAAATGAATTTAATCTTACGTAATTTGTTTACACAAACAAAAATATTTTTCATCTGATTGACTTGTTGACTGCATTTTCCCCCTGCTGCTAATTCTGATCATTTTTGCAAGTCATGTAATGAAATAATATTTTACTGTAGCAGAGCATTTAAAAGCAGTCGATTGTTTAAGATAATTCTTTTTGAAGTGACATTGTTGAACTCATTTTTGTGTACTTGTCATACCTTGAATATTGTATAATATATTGGTTTATGAATAAAATAAAAAAAATGCTAAACAGATCATGTTATATACACACATGGCCAAAAGTATTTGGACACCTTACACCAATCACTATGTGATTGCTGAACATGTCAATCTAAAACAATGTTTATTAATACACTGTTACTCTTCTCAGAAGACTTTTCACAAGATTTTGGACACTGTAGCAGTCTTGTTGGTCTGAGTCTTATATTTAGGCTGCAAACAGCCCCCAATTGAAAGCCCAGCCTGTGTAACAGCAGTGGTTTGACGAACTTAATGAGCAGGGCTGTTGACGAATGGGTGGAGTATTCCTCTCAAAAACAGGTTGTGAAGAGCTGTTGTGAAGTGGGAGGTCAGCAGACGAGAGAGTCACTCCATTCTTGCACTCCGTCATCTCACGTCCACATCAGTGTTTGTTGCTATGGAGGACTAAATGTCAGCACAGTTTTTGAGTGTAGATGCTTCATGAATGAGTGTGTGCACCTACGAATGCAGAGTGAGGTGAGGGGGATTTCCTCTTAAAAACAGACCTGACAGATGGAAACGCTGTGGTTGTGCTGTTTCTCTGCAAAGGCAGTGTGGCTGAAAGTTTTTTCACAGAAAAGACCAACAAAATCCGGAGTTTTGCATTTAACAGATAGTTTAAGAAGAGAGAGATGACAGGCAATCATATACAGTATATACATATACATACACGTATACATGTTGGTATTATAAAAACTGTAGGATACAGGAAACTGAATTTAAAAAATATTGTATAACACCATATGGACTGTACTATAAGAAACTCATCAAACAAGTAAAACCATCAAATCTGGAACATGGACAAAATGATCCCATGAACAGTAGTTTGATCATAGGACCCATGTTCCAGGTTGGTATGCATTTAAGTTCAACTGAGCAAGAAATTGGACCCTGACTAGGAACCTGCAGAAGATTTCTGTCTTTAAATGATCTGTCTTTAAAGATATTTGGTTGCTCTGTAACTGCCATTGTTCCGCCATTGCGCTGCACTACTCTGTGTGGCGGAGGACAGCCAAGCTTGTGATGACTGTTTACTCAGCCCCACTCTGACTGAACACTGCCACTATTCATCCCACGCCAACACACCGAGGAGCCCAGTGGAAAACTGGACACACACACACACACAAGAAGTACAGTAACACTGAATGCCCCACAAAGTCAGAAATCTGTGAATTTTACAGTATTTGGTCTGCCTAAGGAAATTAGAACTGAATAACCAGACACTTGATACATAGTGGAAATATTTATACATGAATAACATGTTTGTTTGTTTTTTCAGAATATGTGTTTATCAAGCATAAACCCCCCTCCACACACACACCAGCCAAAATGTCCTCACTTCCCAAAAATGACCTCACTCTGTTGGTTAAAAACCTGTTCTGGTCCTCACTATGTAAGCACATGTACACACACACACAAAGGGGAGAGGTGAGAGGATGTGGAGAGGTTCTGTTAACTTTAGGGACAAGGTGTTCCTGGAACTGCATGAGTACGAACAAAAAGACCACAACTGCAGAAACAATGCAAAAGAGAAACAAAAAAAAACACCAAATCCGCTACTTCAAAAAGATTTCAACTTTAAGTTAAAATCCAAAATGTCTTCACGATCACGGAATCAGAAAACTGCTGATAAATAAATTGAATATAGTAATCTTACCTGAAATGAAAGTCCTGTGTACATAAATCAAATCAAGTTTTATTTGTGTAGCCCAAAATCACAAAATACATTTGTCTCAGAGGGCTTTACAATCTGTTCAGGGAGTGACACCCTCTGTCCTTAACACTGAAACCTGATTGTGTTACAGATATGATGGAAACAGAAGCCAAAAGTACAAGAGCTCCATCTTGTGGACACATATTGCCTCTGCTGGTATGAACTGTAATGTTGGTTCTTTTTTTGTGTGTGAGGAGGAGGAGGAGTGACTTTTCTTGCTGCTGGAAGGAAGTCAGTGGTCCTAAACGATGAATAATTATATACTTGATAATATTTTAAAATCGGTGTAACTTTAAAATATCTGAAATACTCCTATGGGACTAAAATGTTGAAATTCGCGTGACGTTTATCATTCTTTATGGCATTAGAATATTACATTATCAAGGTGAATTTGTTTGAAGGTCTGAAGGAAAACACACATATATAGAAGACGTATATCTGGTGAAGAACAACCCTTCTCTTTGCATTAGATCCATGCTTTTGGACATGAAACCTGACAAATAAAATTAACATAACATGATCACATTAAATGAGGGGTCACATCCAACACCAACATGAAAAATATAATCTCAATTTCATTCTAAGAAATACGGATATTGTGACTTTATTCATGCCAGGTATGCTATATAATGCAATAATCAGCATTACTTGACCGATTACTTATGGATCTATGTAGGTACATGCATTCATTGTATGTTATATATACACTGTAATTCACCCCTATGGTGTTTTTTTTTTACTTCTTGACCTCATTTCCCTGCAGACCTTTTGCAAACAGCAACAGGTGCAGGATACTGTAGATTAGTGCTCGTGCTGTATTTAAGAAAGGTAATCTGTAAATCAGATTGGGAGCATTCACATAGACGTCCGTCCCACTTGAATCATGTCTTTGAGTGAAAAGCCATTAGACCATCTGGCCAACGACAACCCCTGATGACTGTAAAATCATGACTTCTCCTGGTGATAAGAGGATAAGACTCTCCGTCTGTTTGGTATGTGTATGAGAGAGAGTTAGTTTTGTGTGTTAATCTTTGCTGGAGTGCTGCTCTGACTTATCTGTGCTGTTTGCAGACGTACAGGCTGAAGTGACAGAGGACTCTCTGAAGGCTGAAGTTAAGTTTCTTTCAGGAGGAAGATGTCAGTGATGTATCGGTCACACTCTCTGGAAAACCAGGAGTTAATGGCTCTGTATGGAGAAGAAGGAGAGCATTGCTTTATGAGCGATGAGGACTGTACCAGTGAGGTGAGGATTCAAAAATACAAGCTTCCTCAGGTTGTGTTTTAAAAATATATATTTTTTTATTTGCCTGCAAACTGAAAATACAACTATTATAAAATATGTACAAGGCTTTGACAAGATTTGCACATGCTGCCTTTCAGTTCACATTTCAAGTTTAAATATGAATATTATTGAATGTATCTCACTGGTTGTTTACAGATTGAGTTTCATGCAAAGTAGGAAAAAATGATAAGAACAAAACCTTTGACATTACATTGCAGACAAAGAACCCTTTTTAATAATCATCCAGAAAAGACATAAGGAATTATTACATTTGACTATATTTACTAGATAAGTGAAAGAGTAATAGTACATTCTTCTCTTCATTATATAGAACAACACTGTCACTTAGTCAAAAAGTAGATTAAAGAGGGTTTATATGCCACTAGAATAGATGAAAATACTCTATTACTAGTTGTGTTCATTCTGTCACTCCACATCTTCACCCCAGGGCTGTGATACAGACAATTATACAGATAAAGAGCTTTAATTATACAACACCTGTCTTGTTAAAAGGGGACAGATGTCTACTGTTTTTTTTATCACCTCACTTTTTAAACATTCAGAGGGTTTTTTTTTTAACCGACCAACAGCAAATAGTGATCACATGATGGTTTATTCATTTCCAATCTTTTTAGGAATGTGATCTGGATTTAAAGTACAGCAAGGAAAGAAAAGGCGGTAGAGGTGTTCGCAGCTATCTGTCCCTGGAAATCTGCAGTCTGCAGAAGGAGCAGCAGGTTTATTTCTCCAACCAGGAGTACTACAGGAGGTTGGAGGAGCTGAAGAGTGCTCATCTGAGGAACATGGCTGAGCTGGAGAGGATGTACATCAGCCAGGCCAGGGAGAGACATGACCAGAAAGAGGAAAGAGGGAGAAACAGAGAGGCCAGAGAGTCAATCAGGTCAGCCTATCCTATAATCGATTATAAAATGATCCAAAAATGTTAAACCATAATATCATTATCCCATTTATAAAAGAAATATAATAATAATCTTTATTTATATAGCACTTTTAAAAAAAACAAGATACAAAGTGCTCTTGTTCTCTTGTAGTAACCATGGTTACTGAGATGTTATATAGTTTTTCAGACACCTAGCTAGCCTACAGGATTTCATTCACTACACCTCAAAGTGTAGCAGATAAAAGGTCAAGTGTAAATTAATTTATATGATATTATTTAAAAAAACAAAATAACTTTGTATGCATCGTACAACTGCTTTGTAAGAGAGAAGCTTAGATAGATAGATAGACACAACTTATTGGTTTATACAGTATGCAGAAACACAGTAACATTCATATAATCCAAGTATAAAATGGATTGAGCCCACAATAATTTCATGAATAATAAAATATTACAGATGTTCTAAAATATATACTGAAATGTTATAATGCAATAGCTAGTGGTCTAAAAACATTTACTTTTATAACTTTTGGGCTAAAGTGACCACAACACCTCATTATCCATGGGGTGGTGCTGTGGTGTTGAGTTCCACACATGCATGCAACAATTCGATGAGCGAGTCCTAAATTTAATGGTGCTTTGCATAACTTGTTCTGTGAAGTTTCCACTTGTGCACCGCAAATACTTTCTGTCCAGATCAGATGTAACTTTGTAGTAACTTTAACTTTGATGCATCTATTGTACAATTTGCAAACAGGTGTGTGCCAGATGTACATGGCTGAGTGTAAAGTATGCATTTTCGGATGATTAGTCTTTTTCTCTATGAGTACAGCTACTCTGCAGATGTGTAATCACTTTAGAGCTGCAATGATTAGTGGATCAGTTTGACGACATCAGCTTGGGTTGTGGGAAATTCTAATAGGCATTTATATTTCCTGACATATGATAAAAAAAACAATTAATCAAGACAATACTTGGCAGATTCATTGATAATGAAGATCACTTTCTATCAGCTGTGATTTTGGCAGAAAGCCTAATGTCTCTCCCTCCCTGATGTCTAATCCCTGCATCCTGCAATAGCGGCCCTGCCAGGATACTCCAGAGGATCAATTCCCAGGAAGAGCTGGACCTCCACGAGACATCAAGCGGCTCTGACAAGTCAGAGCTCTGTGGAGAGGAGAGCATGGGGGACCTGAAGCTCGACCATCCTAGAGAGACTTTTGGCCAGAGCCGAACTTTTGGGAGGTTGGTGAAAATAGCAGACATGTTTTTAAAATCTAGCTATTCTTGGAGTGGAATCCAACACGTTTAGGCAAAGAAGAAGCTTTCTTGCTCATTGCCTGAAGAATGTCATTGTATTGCAATGTTTCACACTCTATTTTCTTCCAGAGACATCCCGCTGAGCCTGGAAGACATGATGACCCAGAAGCAGTTCAGGCTCCAGCCCAAGGCCTCGTGTCTCAAACCACAGGCAAGACCGTCACGTCAAACTGGGATCAGGGGAAGGTCCAAATCTAAGGTTACTGTGCCTAAACCCTTTCAAATGATGCAGAGAGAGGAGGAGAAGAAGCGGTACAAGGTGCGGACGCGCTCAGAGATCGAGTTGGAGAACACCTTGCTGAGACGGGAGCTGGAGGAGCTCCAAGAATGCCAGAAGAAGTTCCGGGCATCACCTGCACCGGCGCACATACACCTGCCTCTGTACGAAATCATCAGCCGTCGCTCCAGTCAGCGAACAAACCGAAGCAGTAATAACAGCAACCGTGACACTAAAAATGACCGGGCATCTGCTGCTTCATCGCTGCCTTTCCATTTCCAGGAGAGAGAGAGGAGGAAGAAGGAGGTGAAGGCTGTGGCTGAGCTGGGAAGGCTGGGCCCAAAAGAGGAGCGACATGCCTTCAAAGCAAGGCCCTTGCCCAACTCGGTGTATGGCACCAGACACAGAGCAGACACCAAAAACACAACTCGACGGCCTCAGTTTCTAACTATTTGCACAATGGAGAGAGAGGCCATGGAGGGCCAAAGTGATCCCAGCTCTGTTTGTGTTGTAGAAGAGATTTACTAATATTTAGTAGAGAAACAGCAGTACAGTACATAGTAGCCTAATGATAATGGAAGGCATATGTTGTTTTCATAATACATTTGTTGCGAGTCATTTCTGAAACTTTCTGTGTAAGTTCTGTTTCTTTAATATATATCGTTAAGGCATAATAAATAGATTTTTGGAAGTATAGTAAACTATGTTGATTATTCCATGTTTGCTTACTTAACAGTTTTCCTTTTAAGTTCCTCTTTTAAACTATCAGCAAGGGTGTGGTGCGCCACTCTGGGAGTTTCACCCAGATAGTACCACACTAGATAAAGAAAATAAAATTCAGCACAGAGGTGGCTTTTTAGTTTTTCTCTTGAATAGTGTTTAGTTTTTATTTAAAAGGTAAATTTAACATGTAATACTCAGTTAAAGGTACAACCTTTTATTACCAAATATGCTTTCTATAGGATGAGGGGAATATGCTCTGTCCTTGACTAGATGTGTGGGATGCATGAGGCAAAGACCTGCTGCTGACTGGCTACAGCTAGATTTAAGGTGGAAAGCAGGAGTCTAACCTCACCTGTTGGAAATCACCTGATTGGGGATGACATATTTGTGTGTATTTGATGACATTCTGTTGAAATGTTTATATATTCATGACTGAAATGTGTCCCGGAAAACAGACAAAGTAGAAACACGCTCACAGGATATATATCACTAAAAGCAAAAAGCACAGCCTCATCTCTCCCCTTCCCCACAAAAGCATCACTTCAAAGGAATTTCTGTGCCATTTGTCAATAAAGTTACTGTTGATGTAATTTCAGATTAAAAATAAAATTTTCAATTTTATGAGGGACTGAGAGTCTAAGCATGAATCAAAAATGACAAACGTGTTTTTGTTTTTCTTAATTCTGATTGAGACTCAAATTCTTATAGTACAGTAGATAGTTGGAGAATGACCCCTCCCGCCCTGAGAGTGGGGTGATTATTACGTAAACATCAGAAGGGAAAGCCCATGATTTACCGAGAATGCGATATGAGCACATGAAAGCCGGACACATAGAAAAGAATAGAGACTACATGCTCATACTTTTAGATCATTTTCAACACGCTTGTCAATAAATAAATAAATAAATACTGTAGCGACCCTGCAGTAATGTTACAGTGTTGTACGTCCATGGTTAGAGTTGTACGGAATGTGTGAGTGGATGTGGTGCGAGGGGGCGGGGTAGCACGTGAGCGCGAGCCGAGAGAGTGTGTAGATGCAGGAAGAGGCGTGAGAAGGAGTTGATGAGAGGGTGTGTGATTATGACCACACAGTGACCGGCTTCTGTAACCAACTTAGCAATAAAGACAAGGTTGGTTTCCTTATTCCTCGCGTGTGGTCGGACATAAGGTGTCTTGATACGGAGATGATGATTCTAACCACCACGCTTCACATGTGCCTGTTTTACCGTGAGTATTAACCAATGTAACCGTTTATTCAATAACTTAAGCCATAACACTACATGTGCACGGCACGCTTGGGGATGTTATAAGTAAAACTCCTGGGACTAGTCCCAGCCTAGTCAAGCCTGCATGAACTGATGAAGCCTCTTGGATGAGAGGTGAAACGTCTTCAAAGACAAATAACCAAGTCCAGTTGCGATCGATTTAATCTACTTGAGATACAAATCGAGATACTGTTTCTAAACTACCTTATTAATATCTTAAGCTTTTGTGAATAACAGACTCTTGTTAGTTATGGGCTCGTGTGTACAGAAATATGGAGCTCTAGATTCTGGGTCCCTGGGAGTAAAGTGAATCTGGTGACAGTGGTGGGGAGGAAAAGGAAAAGGTTCATTATTCTCTGATATAGATCACTATATTTTCCCTGTAGTTTTGAGATACAGTAAACATGAACATGAACATGATCAGACCATGCTTATAATTATGTATTTGTCTTTTTCCCCTCCCAGTTTTTTTTATACAACCTCTTGGTGCACAGGAACTCCAATGCACTGTCGCCCAGGATGATAGAGGGACACTTTACAGCATGCCAGAGTTCCAGGCAGAAAAATGCCATTACTCTTGGACCGACTTCAATGTAAGTTAGTCAAGCTAGAAATACTTAGTTCAGTGTTTTTGTTTTCTCTTGACATGTTCACCATTAAAACACATCCCAACATCCTATGGCACAACATATGTAGACCTAGATAATGACATTAATGATGACTCTGTTCATATGATTTCACTTGAGCTGGTTTTAATGAAGATGTTGGTTAAGCTGTTGTGATTTTATTGTCTTCCATATGCTGACTTTAGAACAGTGTGCTCGCAAACCATGAGGGACAAATGGATGGTGTGGTGGTGACAAAGAGCAACAGGACTCTTCTTATCTATAAGTGCTCAAAGGTGATCCGCTACCTGCGAGACTGCATCTCTGAGGTATTACAACTGTTGACATTTTGACAAAAACATTTATGCGCATAGACACACAATATATATAAAGACATAGAGCGAGATTCTCTGGATTATATAAGGTTCTTATGATGATTAAATTTATATGACAATATCGCCTTTCTGCCAAGCTCCACTAAAGACAATAATAATCGTACGTTGTTGTTCCTCTGTTCCTTCTGTTTAGGGGACACGACGCACAGCGACCTGCACCAGTGAGTATCATTACCTGCCATGATATATGAAATAATATTCTTTTTTTTTTTGATATTAGATTAGATATACTTTATTGTCCCAGAGGAGAAATTTGTCTTGGGCAAGTTTTGCATACTGCTGCATATCGAAGAATTCAAGATACACACAATATATGTTGTATGGAGGTTATGTATGTAGAAAATACACTATTACATATACCAAAGGCAAACTCCATAAATTAGATATTGTGTTGTGAAATGTGAAATGCCTGTTTCCTGTTTATCCAATTTTCAGAAGTAAGATGGATTCAGGGTTGCAATTGATTTAAGTGTTTTTTTTTATATTCTTTTTACAGGTAACTGCACTGAAAATACTGGGTTTCAGGAGGATACAGGTATGGGTAAAGTTTAGATTACATATTTGTATCAGAAATCAGATATCAAAACTGATATGAATGTTGACAGTCATCTGTCAACAGTCAGTAAGAGATATCAGTTAGACATAAGACTTGATTTGAGCTGTGAAGAAAGCCATGTGGTTTTCCTGTTTTTGTCATTCATCTAAGAACGAGAAACTATTACTGTAAGGTTACATTGCAGTTATGTACCTCTACTTCCTGTTACACTCATTATCTGAATGTATGAATGAATGACGACTCAGAGTTGTGAACTACTGCAACACAGAATTATTTCATACAAATTAATTCACCCAGGACGGCAATTCACTCTCAACTAGAGTAGAAATTTGCATTTACCCCTTAGGTGGAAACATATCTCCCTGTGTTGATTTCCATTCAAAATATGCAAGAAATATGAGCTAAAAGAAAGTGCCTACTTTTGGGGGCCTTTAATAATGCAAGCTTTAAACATACCTAATCCCACCACTGAATGAATAACTGGTCTTAAAATAAAATGGTACCTGTGGAGGAATTCATTTGTTAAACCCTCTGTTCTCCTGACAGGGATTGCCAGCTACGTGATCTGCGTTACCGTAGTCACTGCCATGCTGCTGCTGCTGCTGGTTCTTTTTTCCCTGTGCAAATACAGCAATTTGTGCAAAAAGTTCAGAGGATCAATTTGCAGGTATTTTTTCTTAAAATAATTTCACTATATACATTTATACGCTCTGCCCTCACCTAGAATATTTTAAATAATGCTCTTGTTTTTGTTGTGGGTATGCAGCTGTAACCAAAACAGATGCATTTACACGGATATGAAGAACATGAATCATTCCTCCAACACGACTGATGTGGAGGCGACTGGTGTGTGAAGATTTCTTCACATGTACTGTATCTGTCACAGTGGTGTCATGACAATATGCTTTCCATTTAAGCTGTCATTTAGAGTGGCCAGTTTCTCAGCAAATAGCGTACTGTAGCATGCTTAAATCAATTGCTTTTCTTTTTTTCAATTGTTTTATTATTTGGTACACCTTGCTAGTCTTGCGTTGGACCCACTTGTTGCCTTCAGAACTGCCTTAAGCTTTCGTGGCATAGATTCAACAAGGTGCTGGAAAAATTCCTCAGAGTTTGGTCCATATTGACATGGTAGCATTATGCATTTCCTGCACATTCATGATACAAATCTCCCGTTCCACCACATCCCAAAGGTGCTCTATTGGGTTGAGATCTGGTGGCTGTGGAGTTTGAGATAATTTGAGTTTTGTAACAGCCCTTCATAAAGGGATGGACATGGCAAGTAACAATACTCAGTCTGTACTAAGTGTGCAAAGAAAATATCCATGACACTATTCTCTGTAAACCCTAGACATGGTTGTGCACAAAAAATCCATTACACCAGTAGTTTCTGAATTACTCAAACCAACAGTTTCAAAGTCACTGGACATATTTTGTCAGCCTCATGTTTTATGCATTCTTACCTGTATTTTTAGCATTTGCCTTCTTTTAAATTAATTATGAGAGAATAGACCTACTATTAATACAGGAGTCATTTATTACCCCTGAAACATTCTTCCCGCCAGTCGCTGCCTAAGATGTGTTGGTTTATGACACTGAGATTGTGGAAATATCAATGTATTAAACCAAATGTTGAACAATGTATATATTATGCATTCATATATAATATAATGGATACAGTTAAGTAAATATTAGACTGAAACTAATGATGTTTTACTGATTATATTCATCTAGATTAATATGTCAATTATTTTCTTTGCTTAAGAAAAGAAAGTTATTAAAATAGTGGCAGATTTTTTTTCTGTCGATTAAGTAATTGATTAATTGTTGCAGCTCTAGTTTTATACAGTATATATTTTATAAACATACACACAAATAAATAAATAAATAAATAAATAAATAAATAAATAAATAAATAAAAAATACTTCACCTTATTGGGAGTGGATGTACTTTCATACAGTGACAACTTTATTTAAAAAGGTCATGTCAACATATGAATATGAATATGAATGTATAATATGTATTTGCTGTTTTGTTTTTTGGACTCTAGAGAAAATTACAGTGACAGCTTTAGTTTGCTATTTTTCCTTTTCTGTCTTTTAGCTTTACATTATATATCATGAGTCCATCTTTGAACTCTTTACTATATGAAATTTGTATTTTTTAATCAGTCACTGTGCCACTTTGTTCACTCTATCAACACTCAGGTTCAGCTCTGTCATTGTGATTTGATTTGATTTGATTTGTTGTTGTTTTTTTGTCCAAATCATTAAAGATCTACAATTTGAAAACAAGTGTTGTTTTTAGTTTTGTTTTTATACTGAAGATTTGTAGGTTTCTACAACAACAAAGGTGTACTCATTATGTAAATTTCTCTGAGCCAGTGAAGGTGGGGGTTTATCTCTTGTGATAGGAAGTGACTCACACAGAAATGTTTTTGCAGAGGCTTTACGTCCTGACCTCTTACAGCTGAACACCGAACTGTAACCTGACACCAGTGCACTACATTTCTTCTCTGTCCAGATATTTAAATTCACAGCAGAAGCTTTTCATGCAAAGTGTGACGTTACATTATTGTTCCTTAACAGCAAAACATCTCTGGAGCGATAAGATCTCATCTGATCATTTACAATCCAGTAAAAATAAGAATCAGATAAAAACCAATAACCAGTTTTAATCTAGAAGTTCACTATTTCATTGTAATTCATTGTGATTGTATAATATGTGTGTGTTGACATGTGCACGTCTGTCTGTCCTGGGAGAGGGATCCCTCCTCTGTGGCTCTGAGGTTTCTTCCACCTTTTTTCCCTGTTAAAAGGTTTTTTGGTGGGCAAGTTTTACCTCACTCGAATCGAGGGTTTAAGGACAGAGGGTGTCACTCCCTGTACAGATTGTAAAGCCCTCTGAGACAAATGTATTTTGTGATTTTGGGCTATATAAATAAAATTTCTTTTGATTTGATATTTCACATGACTCCACTGTTGGAGGCATGAGTCAAAACTGGCAGAACCGGCTCAGCCATAAAGAAGTCAGCACACAGACATCGACTTTTCTTCTGCGATGTGTTGCTCACAGAGGAAGTGAAGTAACACACTAACAAAAACATGGCTACAGATAAGCAGATGATGTCAACATCAAGATTACAACAACAACTGGGTGTAACTGCACAGGTTAAGAGTTTGTCACTAACATGGGTTTTGAACAACATGCAATAACTGAGGAAATTACTTTGTTATAAAAAAATAACTTGATCGTGCTTGCTCCATGAATATCAGTACTAAATGTTACAACAATCTATCCAATAATTGTTGAGATATTTCATGAAAATACAAAAATGTCAACCTCATGCTAACACCAGTCAAATTACCATGTCAGCAAGCGTGACCAACTTTCATGGGAGTCCATCTGTAGATCATCTTCAGTCTGGACCAAAGTAGTATGTCAACCGACTTACGAACATTTTTAGAGTAAAAAAAAACAAACAAAAAAAACACCTAGTAATCTTCTGTATTTCCCCATTAATCAAAACGAAACCTGCTATGTGTTATTCTGTCGTTGGTGGTCGATCTTGAACTTTGTATTTGTGTACTCACACTTGCAGAGTCCTGCCTATGCCCAAGAAACGTGTGTGTGTGTGTGTGTGTGGGGGGGAATTTATTGTGATGTGGGAGAAGTGTCATGTCTCGTCGTAAATGTTAAGTCTTGTGTTAGTTAGGGTCAAGTCTAGTATTCCACATGTATGCGTAGTCAGGGTCATGTTCCCCAGTCTCGTCTTGTCTGATGTCATGCACTTCATGTTAAGTCATCACTTGTGTTGTCTTGTCATGCACTTCCTGTTTTATTTTGAAATAACTCTTCCCTCTCGTTTCAGGCACTTTTGCTTCCTGCCCTTGTGTGTTTCCCGCCACTGTGATTACCTTCCCTTGCCCTGATTGTTTTCACCTGTGCCCTGTTACCTTGTGTGTGTATATATTGTAAGAGTTTCCCTTGTCCTGTGCCAGTTCGTCACATCCCTTGATTGGCGTACCAGTGTTCTGCTCCATGTGCTACCAGGTTTTGTGCTTTGTTCAAGACTGTGATCGAGAGGTTGAACAAACAATCTGACAAGGAGTGGGGAGGAAGGCCAGGGTTTATATGTAGTTGGAGTGATGAGTTGATAGAAGGCAGGTGAGCTGAGGAATGGCAGGTGTGCTTCATCTGTTGATTATCCAGGAGGCCCAGGGAAGTGTGACACGCCCACAACACAGACAACACAAGGAAAAGACGCCTGCAAACGGCCCGGCGAGCGATTGTGTGTGCGCACTGCAAAGTAAATAAAAGAGTGTCAAACACCACCCTGGTTGTGTCCTCCGTGACCAAACTCCCCGTGGCATCAGTCCATGCCACTGTATGTATACTATACTAGTTGATGTAATGACTGAAACACAACTGGTGTCCAGTATTGTATTTTTAACCACCATGGGTTATTTCACAAATGTAAGTTCAGTCAGAGGTATAGTACCAGACAAAAGGTTAGACACAGTGTGTCCCCAAACCTTTGACTGGTGGATTTGGTAGGTTATGTGATATTGTGTGTGTGTGACTGAAAGTGAAAAGTTCCTGTTTACTCAGAATCACACTGTATGTATTTCCATATTTGAATGAATGTGAGTTGTTACGATGATGTTGTTGATGTTGCTACGGCTCTGACCACAATTCTTGTAACTTTCTGAAAGCAACTGTTTCTGCTTAATATGGTTGTAGAGATACTTCAGTCAGCATTATTTAACACTCACCCATGCAACTCCTTACATCATTGAGTTTAATTTTATTAATTTTTTTTTAATTATATTTGTAAATAGTTTTGAGTGACAACCTTTTGTGTGCTCTCCCTCTTATTTCTGAACTGTGAGCCATTACGGCAAGATGTCTGCAAAGCTTCATGATTGTTTTATCCACAAACTCCATCGTCTATGTATTCTTTAAATTAGGGACAACTCTACATCTGTTATTATAAACAGGTCTACATCAGTTGTTATTACAGACTGACCCGAGGAGGTGTACTCAACGTGTGGAAGTTCCAGTGTGACAGTATAGAGAAATGAAAGCAGATCATTTTCCATGATGGAAAGTTTCATATTAGTGTGTCAAATCAAGCCACGTTCCCTAACAGACAATTGTCGGGGTATTTTTCACATGTATTAAAAAAAGGCCATAATTGAGGTTTAAAGTACAGAGGTTTGAACTTAAAGTACAACAAAGGAAAAACAAAATGTCAACCCACTCTCCTGCCTCCACAGTACAGTCACTAGAGCTAGAAAGCAAATGCTTTCAAAGAATACAGAACAAACAAAGCAATAATTACGCTTCTTGTTAAGGCTGACAATAACAGTTTATCTGTGGGTGCTCACACACACATCCATGAGTTCACCAACTTTCACAATGATTAGGCCTATTGATGCATATCCTTTTTCACTGTTATTGAGGATCCACACCAATATCACAAACAAACAAAAACAGTAAAGCTCACGTCATAAATCTGTAGAGTACAACCAAATTATATAACCTAAAAAAGTTTACGTTCTGTTATTTGTAATACTTGAAGTGGCCGAAGTTAATGTGGATATGAAACTTTATATTATGTGATGCGCATTCACACTGAGAGCAGAGAGAGAGAGAGAGATAGAGAGAGAGAGAGGCAGAGAGACATAGACAAGGGAGGAGTTGTGAAACTGTTTTTTGCTGTATCATCATGAATAACATTTTCAGACACCTGTTCCACATTTTATCTCCAATAATTTTGCATGATGATTTTTTCAGTTTTAATGTCTGAAATTCAAAGATCTAATTCATATATAGAAACACAAGAGCAGATACAACAACCACAGCAGACACACAAAAAGGGAAAGTACACAGGATATTGTATTTTACCAGTAGCAACGGCATGCAGCACCACTGCAGACTGTTGACGGGCTGATCGTCATTGTTATATTTTACACAAGAGTGACTCAGTTTTCCTCTTGCCTCGACACAGACCAATGCTGCACCTGTCAGGCCTCTCACCTGTTGCACCGCCTCCTTCCTGCTGCCTGTCAATCACCACCAGCTTCATTTGCACCTCCGGCTGTCTGGCCCGTCACCGCCTCAGCTTAACCATCACCTTGCCTCAGGCAGCAAAACCAATTAGCGTCTGATAGTAAACCCAGGACCTGCCTAAACTTCTGAGCTCTGTTTTTATTTCTTTCTCTCTCAACAATAAACTATTTTCCACTGACTCCTGGCATCTCTGCGTTAAGTGGAGAGATTTTCTAAGAAACGGCTATCACTGACGTATTTTTTATATTTACCGACTACATTTTCTGGACATGAACATATTAACATAAATCCTTTTTGCCAGCCCTCTAAATAGAGATGAAACCGAATAATAATAATGGCCCCTGTGAATCTGTTTTTGTTTTATCAGCATTTATTTGCATCCAAAATGTGCTTTATTGTTTCCTGATGAGTCACTGCTTGATTTTACATTTGGCTGACAGAACAACATTAGCGACTGCGATTGTTTCCATTGGACAAAACCCAACACAATTGGTAACAAAAGAAAACATCATCCTCTAATGTCTTTGCCTGAATCTTCTCATCAAAAAGTTCCAGCTCCACTTTTTGTGAGAGAAGCTGCTAATTAAGACCAATCCATACCAGTGCTTTGTGAAAACATTTCAATTACAAACGGCTGACTGAGGACGTGGGAGTTTTGTTCACCTGCATCAATAACGAAGAAGATTGACTGTCATTGCTCTGAGATAAGGAGGCCTGGAGGTCATTCAGAGTCCCTGGAAATAAATTATATCAGCTGAAAAACACTCTGTGATAGCTTTAACACCTCCACGATTAAGACTGGTAAGGAAAACTTCATGTCATAGTTTGTCATAATAATGTGATCATTTAGCAGCGACCCCTGCAGTATTATGCTAAATGACACTTGTGTGTCTGCTACTGAGATGAGTTGATCTGCAAACAGACCAGACCAACTTCAAAAAAGGAGCCGATTGGATTGCATCATAGACAAAAACCCCACAGTGAATTATTTAATTATGGCATACACTTGTAAGATTAATAACGATAATAATAATAATGATAATAATAATAATAATAATAATAATAATAAGCGTGTGAAATGACAACTTACATTTAAAAACTGTTTACAAATTGCTTTGACAGACAAAGACAAAACCAGGATGATCAACAATACATCAACAGCAGACAAGACATTAACAATAAATAGAAGTCAAATCTAGAGAAAATGTAAGCATGAATTACTTAGGTCAGGTTTAGGGCGTGAGAGCATTGCTTTAATTTTAGAGATTGTTCTTAACTGAAGGAAGCAGAACTGGACAACTTTCTTGATATGAGGTTCAAAGCATAGGTCTGAATTACTTCTAGGTTTCTCACAGTGGGCTTTACATTAGTGGATAGGGCACTAATTTCATTCTTAATGAAGCTGATGGCATTTGGGGAACTGAAGAGTATGATTTCTTGTTTTGAGTTACTGAGTTAGGGAAAATTTTGTTTAATTCAACAGCGCTAGGCTTTTCTGGTCACCTGTCTCAGGGGGAGGTATATTTGTGTGTCGTCTGCAGAGCAATGGAAAGAGACATTGTGACTACACTTAGGTCTGAAAGAATTAAAATGTGCTTAGTGGCGAATTTGTTGTTGATTAAAGAGGAAGATGATGAAAAGGAAAAATGACTATAAATGGACAGGATAAAGCAAACAGGGGTTTGCAGCATATTCTCAGCAATGAAACAAAAGACACGTAATTTAAAGAGAGGGTGAATCATCACCAGGGAATATTTATGTAGTGAAACAAGGAAGTAAAAGGAACAAAAGAGAAAGAGGCACACAAACGATGACAAAGGGAGATCAGAGTTGTCACGGTAGACAACGGAAAACAACAAAAACAAACTTTACTTCTTTCACCTTTACTGTCTGTCTCTTCTTCTCATCACAGCTGCCTTTCTTCTAATCTTGAAAAAGAACGCTGACTACTTTTAAAGCTGCCTGAAATATATTCAGGTGTACTGCAATGTTTCAACTAAAACTCTTCATTAGGTGTCTGATGGCTAAAGGACTCAAGGTCAGAATATGAAGCAGATATCTAAGCAGCTAAAAAGTTTCAGAGGGATATTTCTACTCACTTATTTGTCTTTTCTGCTGCTGTTCTGTTGTTGAACAAATTAAGAACTTCACTTCTGTATGCTGGGCCAATCACTGCATGAAATGAATGCGGATGTCAAATTGCCACAAATTAACACTGAAGCCGGTGCAGAAGTACCTTAAAGTGCAAAGCTGACAACGGCCTCTATAGATGCTGGCTCCAAAAATCCCCGGTTCCAACTGATCCATCAGCTTCGCTCTAGAAATAGTAAATTAGTCAAGTCGTAATGGTCTTAATCTGTAAATACAAGCCCTCTAATAAATGCGGTGCTGGTGGTCATTTAAAAAAATGATATACAGTTCAACTCAGGACTGGCACCAAGTTGTCTGTCTGTCTTTATATACAATATATCCATCAGTTCAGCTTCCTTTTTTAAAGACATGTTTTTGGAACATTTTTGCCTTTAATGATAGTGTGATAGCAGAGAAGCAGACAGGAAACAAGAAGAGAGCGAGGGGCAGAACATGCAACAAGGCTGTAGTTGAACCAGGGATACTGCAGTTATGTGTCAGTTGCTGTTACCATTTTATTCCGTTCAGTATAGTTTAGCTGTATTCATTTTGTGGGCAGTTTGAGAGAAGGCTTATTGACAACTTTAAAACTTAAGGTAATGCGAAACACTGTTTTGATCAACTAATAGCTCCAGATACCATAAATTACCCTGCAGGTAACTCGATAGTGACTTATAAATGAGCTTCAGACAGTCAGGAAACAATCTGTTTCCACAGAGCCTTGAAAAAACTAATCAGCCGCTCACTTACTAATGTCCCGACAGCTCACAACTGATTAAGTAAATGAAAATGATTCATTCATTTCAATGAAATTTTAACTTGGTGATTTCTGCAAATGACTCGATGGAAATGGATAGAAAATCACAATTTGGCAAAACACAAAAAACACCAAGAATCAATTATCCCCATCAATAACATTTTCTTTTCACTTAGTCTCCCATTACCACCTGTGTTTAGTTTATTATTGCCGCTATACACAATTGAAGCAAAACGCTAATTTAGATGTTTGTAGTAACACAGAGAAGAAAGGCAATCATGGGAACGAAGGCATGAAGGAAAGAACAAAGATCTACTTAAAAGTATTTTGTGTGTATCCAAAACTTGATATATAATCTTCCTCTATGTGCCATAGACCTCCACTGTTGTCCAAAAACTATTAAAAACACATCAGTGAGCCACTCTGCTGCACCGGATGACATGTTCCTTCACTACGAAGAGTTTAAGCATGTTCGAGAAGACTACAAAAGTGGAATAATGGTGATCCTGTTTTCAGTCTCCAGAGAGTAGTGCTGTGTAAGGAAGACACCACTGAAACCAGGGATACCAGATGAACATTTCTTGTTCTCACACCCACCATAGCTGTTTCCAGATATGCCGGTAAATACTCACACTTAAATAACTAAAATAGATATGCGCCTACACAGTTTAGCATGGTAATTAAAAAAGGTAATTCAAATGGGGATCAGAGCAACCAGCCATGCAAATGATGAGGAATCCAGCATTTATATTAGTCTCTCTTTATTGTCAAGCACCAAATGGAAATTAACATGCCCTCCCTGGATCCATCTTTAGAGCTTGATATGACGAGGTGAGGAAAGACATCCTTCAATAATCTTTGAGGGGAAATGTATTGAGAAAAAAAAGTTTCACAAACACAAGAAAAAAACAAAAGAAAAAAACATTGTGACAACAGCTATGGAAAACTGTAGTGTATACCCACCTATAATATGATGAGATGTGTGTAGATGTGTTAAAAAATGTGGGTCGCCGTATGTGTGTTGCATGCATGGATCTAAGCTTGTCTTCACCAGGGATTCAAAATGTGTTTGATCCCTGTTCTCTCAGAGGGAAGTGAGGCGTGTGAGCAGGATAAGAGATGTGAGGAAGCACTGCAGCCAGCTGAACTGATGCTCACTGCCCATCAATGTTTCTGTTCAGAGAGTCGGATCCGAGCCACACACAGGCTTTACACCATCTCTAACAGTAGTGGATCTTTCTGAGGACATCTTGTGTTGTCAACTCCCAGCATGTTAAAGCAGCTAATTGGAATTTGCTGGAAATATTGTAGACGTTATGATACATAGCGGCCGTGAAGCCTCAGTCATATCTCTTGTGGGTTTTTAAAACTCCAATTTATTGTTGTCAAGTTAATTGCCATTGACTTTGGGAGATAATGCACATTTTTGCTCATATCTAGTTTAATTTGTTGCTAATTGCAGCATCCAGATGGACGGCATTTTAATGTGAAAATACCACATTAAGCAAAGAGTCTGTCTTCTCAAGAAAAACCAACACTATAGGTCATAAATTCAGCTGAAAAATGTACTTTTCAACTTTTAATGCAAAAAGTGGTCTGGTCAAAGGTCAAATGTTTAATCTAGCCTGCCCTTCCACCTCCAGTACACTTTCTAAATGGCCAGTTGTCAAAGGTCAGGTGCTCAGAAAAGAAGAAACGAAAAAGAGAAAATAATAACAGGTGCAATGGACTTCATGGCCAGGTATCTGAAAATAGATATTGACATGGAATGTGCAGCTGAAAAAAGTACAGCTTTATGTTCATATTGTTGTTCTTTACATCTCTGAAAAAACAACAACAATGTACAGCATGCATCACTCTCTCCAGGAACTCATGATCTTGTGATCGCAACAATTGATGCAAATTCAGCCAATCTTTGCAATATTTACAGGGGCTTGTAATTTAGTAAAATTCATGCAATTTCTCTGCTTTAAAAAGGTGCTAGTGTGTGAGTGATTGTAAATGTGCTATATAAATACATAGTCTATTTACCATCGTCAAAACAAACCACTTGCCAGTTGAGTGAAAAAAATATCAAAACTGAAAGTGACAGTGTTTATGGGAAATGTAGCCTTACTATGAAAAAAAATAAAAATGCTTTTTTCCACCTAGTCTTGGAATTTTTGCCAATTCCTGTAATTGTACTGGAAAAAAAGATCTCATAAAATAAACTTAACTGATCATCCATTAAACCTTTATTTAACCATGTGAGTCACTCTGTGTTTGTCACTAGAAGTCACTCATTACATCTTGCAGGTGATAACAATTGCTGAGTTTGTTAGTGAAAATCTGGCATTTGCATAAAAAGGCACACTGATAGACATGTTAATATATGCTAAAATATGCTAATATATTATATATAAATCTTTTAAAATCATCCTTAATCTGTACCAAACCAAATCTGTTGAGTTCGAGAGATCTGTTGTTTCTTGACCCGTAGCTGAACTTTCCAACAAATTTAATTTAAAAAAAACAAACTCTTCAAGCTTTCTAGATATCCTGCAAACAAACAAATAGACAGACAGAAACAACTGGGACCAAAAACATAACCTCCTTGGTGAAAGCAATAACTGTGCAGTGTGAAACTGAAAATTGCTTCATGGGGATTTTGTCTTTTCAGCCAAAAGAAGGGGGTATCTGAAAAGGTGTTGATTTGCTGACTGAGCCAAGGAGGTTATTTTTTATCCTTTATCCTCCTGAGTTCTAACACACACTGATTAACGGACATGACAAAACTATGGTCGGACAAAAAAAAAAATAAAGAAACTAAAGCTCTTTTTTCCAAAGTAATGAAATAACTTTTTCACCATAATGAAAAAGTCTGAGATGAATGAAAGTAAACAAGCAAATAATACTCAAGGGAAGTGACTCAGATCTTGTTGTGGCTGCAGGTGCCATTCAATCAAGTGTGAATTCATTCCCACTGATTAGGATGTCTGTCTAATCTGAGTAGGTCATACATGATAAGTTATCCTTTTGCTTATTTGGTGGGAAATTGTGTGACTGCCAGATATGAAATGTTTTATTATGGTACCAAAAAGAGCAAAAGGTATTAATGTATGGTGGATTGTATGCATATATCTATGTGCGCAATATTTGTCTTTGTCATGTAGAGACAAAGCTTCCCGACCAAAGAAGTAACAGAGTGAGGGATGCACACTGTTAAGATCCCTGAGGAAGATCTGCAGGCCTAAGTCCTGGATCATATCAGTGAATCTGTTGGCTGATTAATTAATTTGCAGCACCAGCTTTCTGCCTCTAAAATGCAGAAATTTTATGCTCATATCAAGCTATCTTGATGTTATAGAGACCTCTGCAGAGTTCTGAGATGTGCTTGCTAAAAGCCCTGGAATAATAAAAAAAGAAAGTAAAATCAAGCCACAGCATGGCTCAAAAATGTATGGGATTGTGGTTGTCGAAGTAACACATTCATTGTATTCAAGCTGAACTGTGAATTATTAATAATAAAAAACTGCCTCAAGCAAAAAACAAAGTGTTTTCTTAATGTGCATCAAAAGGGATTTCCCCTAACTAACAAGGTTTATTATTTAGATGCAGAGAAAGTAAAACACAAGCAAGAATCACAGATGATGATGCAAATGATGAGGTTGCGACAGGATAAGGATGAAGTGTTTTCACTTTCTAAAAAAAGGCAGATGACCTGATGTGAGATGTGAACATCTTCTAAGTCAACACAGTGTAGACGACGAATTCAGCAAACTTTAGTTTGAGCGCAACATTAAAACAACAGTTTTTTTCTTGATCTATATGCTGATATAAAAAAAGGTTGGACGACACAAACATGTACAAGCCAGGCTCAGTGTGTCAGTGTGTAGGGACACGAGGACTTGCTAGCAGCCTCAAGTCTCATGAGTTGACTGAGCACTCAATGTCCGTCGTGATCCCGGGGGGGAACAGTCTTATTTCCGCAAGCCTTTTGGTCATTTACAGCATTTGATACATATGTGAATATAGAGAGACACTACAGACATAACATGAGTGCTGAATACAGGCAGATATTTACTGCCAGGCAACACCAGCACATTAGATGAAGCAGAGGTGAACAGCATGATGAGCATCAACATTAGAGGATCACACACAGGAAAACTCAGGCCATTTTTCCGTTTGCTCGGAGATGTCAATAAAGAATCTTAGAGGTCTTTTTTTTTTTGATTTGTTGAAATCTGTCACTGTCCTGCTGAGTTCAGAGCTCTGGAAAACAGTAATCCATCACTGCCTCTGCTCTCTGGACACTCAGCTCTGACCTTGAGCCATAAACAGCATTACTGATGCATTACAGCAACTATGACTGAATAATTACACAGAAGAGCGCACGGCCTGGCTGGCTCATGGGTGTCTATAAATATGAATAGAGAGGTGTGATTTGAACACGGATAACGCTGCAAAACTGATTATATGCTGAGTGGAATCACAGTGTGGGTGGTGATTGTGATGGGTTGGCTTCCATGCAGGGTTGTCACTGAACCCATCTGTATTTAATGAATATGTACATGGCTGTAAATGTGATATGTAAAACACACTATGAGCGATGTCACTGTGTGACAAAGTGATAGTGTTGCAATGCGACGCTACACAGGATGGTTTATGATCTGTAAATTATGCTCAGACTCTGATTAAGTCTAGTCTTACATAATTTACATCTAAAATGGGAAAACTATGTGTTAAGAGGTAAACTATAGATTTTTGGTAGTGGTGTTACGTGTAAAAAAGATTAATATAAACAAAGTGAAAAAAGTGATAATATCACAATACAGGCTTCTGCCATGGTCATCAGTTTTAATTTAAATACTATGATACCCATGATCCTCGGCACCACCTTTGCTATCGCAGTTGGGAACTAAACACCATGCAAGGGTGCTGAATTCATCCAAAACTGACTGCTACATATAAATGAATGTGCATTACATTAAAGCTCTTGCCAAACACCCAACGTTGATTAAGTCCATCACTGCCAGATAAATCTCTTTCACTTCACATGGGTTGTGTGACGCTCAAACAATTTATCCACCATTTCACAGCTGCAGCGGTAGCATATGAGTAGCATGTCATAATGTCGCCAGTCAAATAAAACAGACGAGAGCAACAAATATTATCATGTTTCATCTGATCAGTGGCACCAGTGAAATGAAGCCGTTTCCTAATCTGATTTCACTAATCAGAACACAAATGAAAAGACAATATGAATGATAAAATGATAAAAGAAACCTCTTTTTGATATACCTTTTTTATTCATTAAAGTTGTCCCCAAGTATTGTTATTATGACATTGCAGATTACCGCAACATCCCCTGGGTGTGTTCACTCTCCATCACAGACTTGCTTACGGTATCATGCATTAATCTCATAAATATTCCCATCAGACTGGTGGCAGTTTGTAACTATTTAAACCACAGGAATGAAACAGTTTAGTTTCTCAGAGGGATCTTTTAAATTAACACTCATTTTAAGATCTGTATGGTATTACGAGAAATGAAAATGATGTGAATAACCTGAAACCAAAACCAGCAAACGTCTGTACAGTTTATCTCTTTTTCAAGCTGCTTGTGCTTTTAGTTATTTGACTTTTCTTGCAGGATTGCTTTGAAGTTGCACGAGTGCTCTGAATGTGGCTGAATTGCACAATGCAAGATAAGGCTGGCAATTTTGGGGCTCAAAAATGTATTTTGATTATTGCTTGATTCGTTTATTGCCAAGGCACATTTTTTTTTAATTGATAAAAACCACAAGGAACACCACCAACCGAAAATGTTAAAAAATAAAACTTAACTTATATTAAAAATACACAGTCATTCTTATCAAAGTGCCCTGAATAGGAATCAGATAAACACAAAGAAAATCTTTTATGCTCTTTCATGTTTCATCTTTCAAATAAAAAGAAATTAAAAAAATGAAATTGAATAATTTTCCTATTGTGTGCACAGGAGTGATAGATCAGGGTGTATTTCACAAGAGAGTAAAAAAATTACTTGAAAAAAAACCACACGCAAAGCCTGACATAAATACCAGGGACAACCTGGGGATGAACGGTTGAAGAGCCAGGGTAGATATACTGCTGCTCATGAGCTTGATGGGAGACAGGTGTGTAGAGCCAAGCCACAGAGGGAGTGCCACGCTCACACCACAAAGACAGACAAGACACAGAAAGGGGAGGGGAAACAAGACACATGAGAAGACACTGCTACAGTATAACATTCCCACGGAAAATCAATCAATCACGCAAGAAATATAGGTTTTGGGATCATCCAAACATTGTACCTAAATTGTGGATTTTATTGAATTTGGTGCTGAAAGTGCTGCTCACACCTACTATGGTTCAGTTATTTGCTAAAGTGTAAAGCACATTCATGTGACCATATAGAAGTGCTATTATTATCATTATTTAATAAGTGTATACTGTATGCCAACTATGAATGGTCCCATTGCTGCTGCACTGTATGGAAGAAGTGAGATGAGAGGAAAGAGGAGGAGGGGTAGTGGGCTGACTCCATGTTGTTCTCTCTGGCATGTGTTTGGGTAACCATCACGGTGTTGCTCTCTTGTTTGTAGGAAAAATAAAGCATTGCGAGATGACAGCTAAAACTGTTCCTGTGATTCTGGTGTCCTGTGGTGATTTGTGCTACCTCCGTCTCTTTCCCCACCGACATCTGCAGCAAAACAGAAAACGTTACCATGAGCCAAATTTATCATGGCTTGTGTTTCACTTGAGCAGTCCAACCTGTGGCCTGCATGCCGCTGACCCGTGACGACTGCACTGTCAGTGTGCAAACAGAGGCGGTCCGCATGCTGTCAGAAGGGCTTTTTAACACCACTGGCCAGCTGACATCTCGGATAGCAGGATCCTGGCTGTGACTAAGCCAGCAGCAGCATATAGCTGCAAAGTATTTTAACATCAATAAATGTCACATTCATATTCTGGATGCATTTCCCTGCATGATTATGATGGATGTACAAGCGATGCAGAGCCAAAGGTCTGTGCTATTGTTTATATTCAGGTGTTTTTTGGAGCTGTTTGTGGTCCTGCAGTCCCATGAGATCTCTAACCAGATAGCAGGCGGCTGTTAATTATCCAGGTCACATTGTGTTTGCAGGAGAATACAAAACCTTTCCTGTCCATTTCTGTTCTTTGCCTCTTTATTATATGGACTTTTTTTTTTGTTTATAATTGAAGCTTGACATCTGCATTGATTAAGCAAAAGGTAAACATCAGTAATGGTTTGGTAGTGGGTTGAGAATATGTCCACAAACTTTTAAAACGAGTATTGTTACCATTTAAGTGTCTTTTTCTAAATCTGTATTTAACCAGGACATGTGTGTGCTTTATCACCAAAGCTTCTGTTTCCCTCTTAGACCAAAGTGACGATCTATATCCCTCTGGTTGCATAGCTCAAGTGTTACTCTGTTAATATCACCAGCCATTATGTAATATATGTAGTGACTGTTCATCATGAAACAAAACTTTGTTAATCTTAATGTAGCTCCAAACAACCAACACACACACACACACACAAACACACACACACACAGTCAAAAACCTCCCCACTGATAAAGCAAATCCTCAAACAGTCAACAATACATTACAAACAGTAAACCAGCGAACACACAACTAAATCAAACAAAATGCACTGACATCAAAGTGGTAAGCCACTTTTCATTTACAAAGCAACGTAAATGTTTACTAATAATATTTATGTTGTAACTCAGAAACTAAACAAACAATATGCAAAATGGCTCGGCCCCAGCCTGCACATAAGCATAACATTTGTGCTGTGAAAGGTTGGTTGAATTCAAGCATAGGTTTGACTGTTTTGGTGCTATTTGAATGGTAACATCATGTGACTGTATTTTACACCTCTATGTAGTCACAGTGCCAGATTCCTTAAGGAATATCGTTTAGAGAACATTGTAGATGCAAGACAAAACTGACAGAAGGCACAATTACAAATTTTGTCTGCTACTTCAGCACCACAGACAGCACCATGAATTCATTAATGCTCAGCACAGTTCAGCTACTGACGTTTCAGAGCCGACGACGTAAGCTGTGTCTGGGTGTTATTGCTCCAGCTTTGAGAGAGGCTTGGTGGGCTTTTGACAAGAATTAGCTTTTGACACAGATGCATATCAATGCAGATGCAAACATCACAAGGTCAAGAAAAAACCTGACCAATGCTAACTTTTAAAGGGCCAAACATCCACAGATATAAATGCATGTAGCTTCAGCCTCATTAAACAGAGAAATAACTTGATTCAGGTTTGTCAAGCCTCTCTCAAGGTGAAAATATGTAATCACACCCAGAATCTTGAATCTGTTATGTACGAGAAAATTGTATAACCAGTCAAGTTAATAGTCCAACAAAATTGCAAATTCAGCTGACATAAAAAATATAAACCTGCCTCAGAAAAAGCATCAGTGCTGCCATTTTCACTGAACAGAACTTTGTTTGTTATTAAATTATCTGTCCATATTAAAATCTTACATCTCACGCTCACATCACAATTATTCCCAAGTATTGTAAATGTCATCATGTTGTTTCAGTTCATAAGTGATTTACTGCCAGGAGAGAAACCTCACACCTCACTCGCCCCAAAACAAGAAATTCATTGCTCAAAACAAATTAATGTGACATTCAGTAAACAGTATAAAGCTGCTTCAAAGTCCTCGGTCTGTGTGTTCATTAGTTTGACAGATGATGGTGCTTTATCACAACATACCACCTGACCGAAGCTGCTTTTATTACAGGTCTTTGCCCTCATTTGTCATTTCAAGTGTTTGATACCTGGCTAAAATCCAGATGTGATTAAATATACTTTGATTTACAATATTGTCACGTGACTTCTAAACTAATCAGGTTGTCGCGTTGCAGTTCGAAACTCAGCCTCTGTCGTGTGAATGTGCTCAGGGACAGATCAGAAAATCCATATTTTTTTTATCAGGAAATTTTCACAATTAATATTGTGATTCACTGATATTTAGGATTATAGGTGTTTCCTTACTGAAACCAGCTAATGCAGTGTTAGAAATCAAATTTAAATCTAAAACAACAACAAACAAAAATATTAATACTTCATAAGTCGGATGGAGGAAATGTTCTGGATGCATTTTTATGGATGCTTTTACGTCTATGAAAGTGCTTCTGTTGTGCATTTTTTCTGGCATTACATCAAAACATGGCTACAGCAGTGTTGCCATGAACGACCAAGAGATGTAAAATAATAGATATTTATTTAAAAAGTGTAAATACATTTATGCAGTTTGGAGTTTTTCAGAATTACTATCAAACTTCAGCTCTCTGTTTAGCAGAGCCTCTTCCGGTCTCTTTGTCTGGTTGTCTCGCTGAATAATATTCTGTTTAGTATTTAAATGAGGAGGGCCATTTCCCATCAAGTCCTCAGCTCTCCATTAGCTCATATCGTTTTGTTTGCAATCTTTCACAAATGCACGGCTTCCAGTCAAGCTGTCCGTCAGACAAACAAAGGTCGGCGTTCAAATTACAAATTTAATGTTTAAGTTGGGATAAGGGTGTGGACACAAAGGCTTGGATTGTTTTGTGGTAAAATAAATAAATAAATAAAATAAATACAAACAAAAAGATTACATGAAAATAAATATAGAGTAAGATAAAGAAAGAGAAGTGAAATGGATAAAAAGGTGTCTAATGTGAAATGATACATCTTGCTTCCCCAGATGTGAAAAGAGTCAAAAAGGAAAACACAAAAACAAACTCACTCAAAACGGAAAACATTCAATATCCTTGTCAGAAAATGTATTTAAGTTATTCCAGGTAGGGTCGGTGTTTTAACTTTTATACAACAAATTCATGGAAAATACATGTCAATAGGACCGAGAAATACAGATTGATATAAAGTCATACTTTTAAGATTTACATCGTTAGATATTTACAATTGTTCCACAGACAGTATTGACACATTTCAAATTCAACACTTTGTTCTTATGAATCTTTATAGTCTTTACAAAAATACAACCACAGAAGCAAAAATTAAAGACAGAAAATGAGTGTATCGTTCTATTTGTGTCTTCCTGTGTTGTTGAGCCACTGTTGGGTCTCAGTTTGTAGTGTAAAGCACTGAGGCTTGACAAGGCATCTCTGTCTCTGTCCATCTCCTCAGCTCGAAGACTGCCGGGTCAGCAGCAGGTTGAACCTCCGTCTAATAAAATATTCCTGCCGGTTTTCATTCGGACCATTATGTTAGTTGGTCGGGTTGAACGGCAGCTCCGAGCTGTCTTCGGCTGTTTTTACCTCCTGGCTCTGACACGTCCCTTTCCTCCTGTAGAGGAAGTGTCCCATTATGGCCAATGCTGACACAGTGACAAAGATCACCACGGCTATCACACCTGCAAATGAAAGAAATGGAAAAAGTTCAGCAGCGGAAATGTGGACCTTCTTTACCCCTATTTTTTTTTTTTGCCATGTTGAGGAATTCTTAAATAACTTAAAAGTCTCCCTCCAGTCCTCCATTTCTTGCTGCTTCAGTTGGATGTTTGAGCTTCAACGTGCAGAATGATGTAGGTAAAGACTCCTCTTTACAGCCACATCCTGAGGAAGAGCAAGTGTGGGTCGAAACCGGTCGGTGTTCTCTTTTTAACTACATGCTTGACTTGGTGCGAGTGTGTAAGTAAGTAAACCTTTGTTTGATGCATGTAAAGAGTTTGACAATAGAAGGAAAGTTCCTCTGTGCTCTTCAGTATAGTATAGTATTCAGTATAGGGTCAGTATTCAATTTACACAAGTGTGATGTGGGAACTTAAAGGCTCCAGTGCACATATGCTGAGAATGGACTTTTTAGGTAAGTAGGAGACAGCTCGTATCCAGCGGTTAAACTTTTGAAATGAAACATATTCATAGATTATGGATTTTTCAAATTTGAACCCTGTTAAAATGAGTTTCAACCAGAAAGTTCATGGAGTCATAAAGCAAAAGTATGAAATTCCCATCCGGCGATGTAAAAGTTCAAGACCTGTCAGAATGTCATTTAAGTGAACATATCCGTTAGATGTTTGTGGCTAATAAGCCACTAAATGTGTGTGTGAATAAAGCCAATGTATTGTTTGTATTGTGTTGTGTTAAAAGAGGTAATACACTGAAACATATTGGAAAAGTCACTTCTTTTGAACTTAAATTTTGACAGTAAAACAAGTTGCTGTTACTGTACCTCCAATTAGAGCTGAGTCACTTCTGATGGCATTGACTAGAGGCTGACCTGCTCCCACTGATCCTGACTGGCCTGCAGCACAGACAGAAGAGAAAGAGAGAAAACAGAAATGAGTCAAGCGTAGTCCGAAGGATAACGTACGTTTTAGATTGATCTCCTACCTTCCAAGGTGCTAGTTTGCCATAATTTCTGTCATGGTGTAAAATCAATGGGCAGAGACAATAGGCTGAAACTTGCCTGACCGAGGTAATCAATCAATAGTGTATTCACACAACATCTTTATTTATTTATTTTTTTGTGTAAGGATGCCACTATTTGTTTAAAGATGTGTTTAGACTGTGCAACATTGATCGTGTAAGGTTATTGCAAGTCACACAGTGTGAGGAGACTATAATAAAATCTTGGTAACAATCTCCAGCGTTTTGGTTTTTGCGTGTCAGAGTATTCATTGTCTTATTGCTTGGTTTGCAGATATGGCTCATAGCACCAGTCACATAGTGAGAATTCAGTCTTAAATTTCTGTCTCTGTCAGAGTTTTGCCTCAGGCTGTCTTTTGTTGTCAAAGGTCCACATTGGTCGTCAGTGGACATGTCTCACATTGTGATGTAGGGCCACATGATTGTCAGCTCTCATCTCAAACTGCACAAAATTGCACAGGGTCCTTCAGATTTGAGTGACTGCAAAGATAATTTTCCATGACATGTAGTAAAAGACGTGCATTTACTAAAGAAATGAGAATAATTTATGGAGAAGGCTTACAAAAGTACAGTTGAAAATTTAAGACAGATGACAAATTGCAGCCAAAGCTGATATGTTCATGTCGGAAAGGATTTTCTTCATTTGTATCTTATGGTGGGTCGAGTGTTGAATACTATAATCCCACATAATGTCTATAGTCACTGTCTTGATTAGCCTTTTTCACAGAACATATTTGGACATGTTACAGTAGGAAGAGTACAGGTATGAATAATTAAATCAATGATGACAGACAGAGCCATTGTTAGCGTATTAGTAACACTTGCACTTTTCTTACTGTGACAAGTCAAATTGTCTGCTGTGAAAAAGGGCTGATACAGTCACATCTTTGAAACTCAGAAGAAAAACAAAAAACAAAACAACTAAATTTCCCTCCGACCTGATAGGTGGTCCGTGCTTTCTGCTGCATAGGGATTGGCTGAAGTGGAGCCACAATTAGACTGAACCAGTGGACCGGTGATTATAACTGGGCTGGTGTCTGAGTGGAGCAGAGCAGCTTTCAGAGGGCTGATGGAGTTAAAGAGGATGGCAGACAGGCAGCCTGTGAAACCTGGAGAGGCAAGCTGGGCCATCTCTGGATCCAACTCACTAGAGTCTGGAGAGTAGGAGAGAAACGCTGTTTAGTAATAGGCCTCAAAATCTTTGGATTTCCAATTGAAAATCAATCACAGACATTTGTTGTATATATCCCGTAACATGTATCACATAAATCTGATTTTACCTAAAAACATTAACCCATATTCAAATAGTCTTCTATGATGAGAATGGTTAAACTGTACAGGCTGACTGTGTGGTTAAAATGTATTTAATTAGACCAAATCATCAGTATCAGTATCAGTATGATAAACCTCTATGAAAGAACGAGAGTACTGTACTGTTTCAGCTTTCTAGAACAAATAATACTTCAGTGTTATACCCAAGCGGCACCACATTATTGCTCTAAAGAAAAATGGAATAATTATGAGGCAAAACAATCATTCACATCATCGAAGCACCTACAACCTCCCAATAGAAAATCCTCCAAGGTGCTATGGCTTTAATATAATGTGTCCCAGTAGGAGTGTCCTCTGTGGAAAGTTTGAAAAGTTGCAAAAAAAATAACAGACTGTATACAAGCGCAGTACAGAAGCAAACAAGAAAAAAAAACTTCTTGTGTCAATAAGGAAATGTGTTTTTTTTCTCTTCAAAATAAGTTTAATTTAACTTTAATGAATTCACATCTAATGTCATCATCATGTCAAAAATTGTATTTGTGCCCCGACTATAGGTGCAAAGTAGCTGTTGAGTTAACCTTCGGCATATTTACATTGATAGATTTGAAGTGTGTGTGTTAATTGTGTTGTGTGTGTTCATTTATTTCCTGTATCCAGGGGATTCAACCATCATAATTAAAGTTTCTAATACCTCTTTGTCTGATAAGGCAAAACGTCTCTGAAATGTGTGTGTGCTCTGCAGCCTGAAAGGCCTTGTCGGGGTTTTTGCAGCTGTCTCACTCACCACTCACTCTGCCAAGAACCAGCGACCTGATGGCATTAAATTCCACATCGGATGTCAGGTTGAAGTCTTCTCTGGCATTCTGGTCAATCTGAAAGAAAAAAAAGATTGTTTTTTACCTCAATAGCACAGGTTGGTAAATACCCCAAACATTCAAATAATTACACACCCAAAACATGTTTGTAACATGATATCACAACTTGGTACCAACCAGTCAACACACAGGGTTTTAGCACATTAGTGTAAGATTATAGGACAGTAGATTAAGTTGAAAAAATTCTATTGTAGCAGGACCAGGATATAGGACGAGAATTTAACATTTCTCTGTATTAAGTTGTTGTGGTGACTGGAGCTCTGATATCTGATATCAGTCATGAGTCATAAAGTCAGAATGAGAGTTTCAACTGTGATTTTGGTACTAAATGCATTTGAAAGTACAGCTGTGTATCATCAGCATATGCTGTTCCATGTTATGATTAAGCAAAGATTACAGTATGTCTTTGAATCAGGTGCACCAAAGGTCTATATTATATAATGGGGGGCCCAATTGAGTCAGCAGGGGACGTCCTTTCTTGAAGGTATTAAAAAAAAGCACTTTGAGAGCTGTTTCTAATATACCAACCACATGTTTGTGTCTATTGTTTTAGCACAGCTCAGGTTTTATTATCTATGAGTGTTTTGATGCAGCCTTTTTGTAGTTTCCCCCGTTGGTCGCTGAAGTCAACTGACAGAAAGTCTGCTGTGAAAACCAGGCTCACTCAGGGTTAAGTACTGATTGAAGAAAATATTTTAGTCTGTTGTGTGTGTGTGTGTGTTTTACCTGTATAGAGACAGCGTCTGCCAGTCTGCTGATAGTAACGGCATGAAGCTGGCCGTTGGCGAGGTTCCTTACTTTGCTGCTCAGGATCTCTGCATCTTTGCTGCTGTCCAGTCTGTACCTCACCTCCAGCTTGTCTGTACACACACAAATCAACAAAATAATACACTGGTATGTTCCTTACTTAGTCACACACACACACACACACACACGCACGCACACATAAACACAGAATGTTTTTTGTGATCAGTAATAAATATATAGAAACTGGAGTTGTACAGGCACACAGCAGTATTTCTAAAGAAATAAACAATATAATTTCAGTTTCATTAATTGCTAAAAAAAAAAAAAAAAAACTGAACTACTGAGATAGTCTTTGCTGCATCTGTTCTCGTCCACACTGTCTGCTTTAATAGAAATTTATTTTAGAGAATATTAATTGAAGAGAAATCTGGATGTTTCAGGGCAACAGCAGCTGAATAATTAACCAAAAAGAATTTAATATTTGGAGTGTTAGGGCCAAGTCTTGCCAAGAAAAATAAACAGAGTCAAGTTAATTTACATGATGAAAATAATTTAAGACAGATCATTTTCAGATAATTCCATTCACATGAATACCATCTGATGTCTATGCAGTCTATGCGGATCAGAAGAAGATCCTAGAAAGCAGTGCAGTGTAAAAATAAAGTAACTAGTATATATATATATTTGAGCGTTTAACATTTTGACACGTATTTCAAATGAGCATATCTTGGATAATAATTGTGAATGTGTATAATTTTGTGAGGGCATAGTGTGATCTGACAGGGATAGGAGTAATAATTATTATTCATCAAACACTTAATAATTACCTTTTGCACCACACTCATTACAGGAGAAGAGACAGAAAGGTGAGAGGCAGCGCTCACATTGTGAGGAGGTGACTACAGAGCTGACAAACCCAGAAGGCTCCACTGACATGGAGACTGTCAGCTTGTAGGTTTTTTGAAAAGTTGGGGATGGCTGAAGTTTTCACCTTTCTACTTCACCATCTCTTTCATGTTACGGTAGCTATATTAATACAGTACATGTACTGTATATTTACGTGTTTTTAACCCATTACCTTGCTATCAGTTTAATCAACTTGTAGGTAATGCATCACATTGATCAAATCTGTCATCATTTGCTGTCAGCGTGACTTCATTATGATGTAATAATGCAAGGCAGGACTACTTGTTCTTTCTTGCTGCGTTCACTGAGGCTCTGACATTTGGAATTGAAGAATCGGCTGCTAGCAGCAACCTGTAACCCTCCTTTATCGTGCAAGAAACAATTTTTGAGCGCAACACCTTTTGGCAGGAGGCTCGTCAGTGCCTCACTACCTGACATGCATATTGTTGTTTTGTATATATTCTGGGTTTGATTTTCAATAACACTCTTTGAAAGTCGGCTCTTAAATCTTTGCTTTTACAGAAATTAACTAACAAAGAGAAACAAAGATCTTCACATTCATGGCTGAGTTGCTAAACCAAGATTCATGTATTGTGAATTTGACTGTAATTAAATGTGTGACTCACTGACGATGGATCTGTATGGCACAGAGGAATAAGCTACAGTATATCAGGTTTTGGCTCTGCAAACAAAACTTGTAAGAAGGATCAATTCATTATTGGTTCTGGTCTTTTCATTTGCCTGTTTAAAACTTTAAAAGGTGACCCTTAAACAGATTAAGTCGAAGTCACACCGTTCAACACAACAGCACATCAAACAGGCTGCTCACGGTGGCAGCGCTGTTTTCTTTTTTTATCAACGTTTTTTAATGAGGTGCTTTAGTTTAAATGCAGCTACCTGCCTACTACCTGATTACCATGGTAACTCTAATGACCTGCTGGCCATCAGCTTCCTCCAGTCTGGGTTATTAAAGCAGCATATTCAGGCTATTTACAGCTAATCTAGGTGGAATCCCACTTATAATAGGTTTATCAGCTCCTTTTGTCCTTTCCAATTCAAATGACCCCACTTGCCACTCTTCTGTCTGAACTCCTGACAAGTTGATTAAACACCTCAGTGAACGGCAGGAGAGGAGAGGAGAACTGGATAAAAGAAAGGGGGATGAAAGGACGGAGTTGGAGCCGAAGAATAGAAGAAGGGTGAGACAGGGTGATTTGGTTTAGTAGAAGAGAAAAGAGCCTCAAACAGCCACAGTGTCTGTGATTTCACTGTACTGTTGATCAACAGGGATGTAATGTAGCTGATGCATAATGCAGAAAGATAAGATGCAGTGAAATGTCTCTCTAACTGCTTGGATAATAACATGTTAGCCTATGTATTAGTAATTTGGTATATACATACATACATACATATTTTTTTTAACGTATGTTATTATTATGTTGATGAATGAGATGACTAAAGTCATTACTTTCTCCTTGTTCTTTTTTATGTCGTATTATTCGTCTTTCAAATCACATGATTTATGTGTTTTTTTCCATCAGGATTTTGTTACATGTTTTATTAAATTTAAGTAATTTCACTACATTACATTACAGACAGTAAAGATTCTTTACTTTATGGTACCTTAGGCATCTGTGACTTGTTTTGCTATCTTTGTCCTCCTTGAAAGAGGAACACAGTGGAAATAAATTATCCTTTAACTTTACTGAGTTATCCATCAACATTTTTAATGTAATACAAATATGTATTTGTTGCAGGGTATGACATTTTATTCATATTTTTCATATGTCAAATAAATCCAATCCAATCCAAGAAATACAATACAGGTGCTATAAGAGGATCTGAGTGCTCACCATGCTTGTTGAGCAGCAGAGCCAGGTACTCTCTGTAGTAGGAGCCGATGTAGAGGAGCAGAGCTGGACTCTGGCTGGTCCGAAAGCTCAGGGAGATGTTTTCTGCTCTCAGGGTCATGTCAGAGTAGATGGAGGAAGGCACAGCGCTGCTGCTCTTGTTCAGCATCAGATCCTTGAAGGTGTATGTGATGGATGTCCCCGGCTTGAAGCTAACTGAAACTTCTGCAAGGAGGGAGATAATGTCAGCGTTTGTTATACATTTGAGATAAAGCAATTGTCAACAGACAGCACAACAGTAAGGTTTGTATTTAAATTTGCAGTCACTGCATCTAAGTAACAACTAATCAGGGGGACCGTACAGTAGCAGCGACTCAACTACTGAACGCAGAGTGCCTTTGCAGCACTTAGTGAGCAATTAGTGAGCTGGTGAAAACACAGCCACAGAAAACCAGCTGACAGGTGAAAAGAATAATGTGATATCTGTCTGCTAATTATGACACAGTCATGTATCAGAGTTGTGACTTCTGTCACAGATCCAGTATACCTGTGGAGCTCCAACTGCCAACACACCTGGGTTTGTTAATTATTGAATGCATATGAGACTTTTACTGTGCTAACGTGATGACTCAATGTTCCTGTGATAACTTGAGGAGTACAGTCTTAGAAAATAGGATTGGATATATTCAGACTTCGGTTTTTGAAGGAAAAAAAAATTCTCCACACAACACTTTTGTTTTCATTTTGCTGTACCATTTGTGGGCATGTGTATGTGCAACTTTGCAAACAAAGTTGAGCTTTTGACTTTTAACATGTTTAACTTTGACCATGCTTAACACAGACATCTGACATTATAACAGTATATAAATGACAATGACCAGGAGAAAACCAATTTCGTTGCATCCCATGTTTACATGTGTTGTAATGACAATAAAAACTCCTTGAATCCTTAAATGAAAATTACAAAAGGCATCTTAATTCAATTTAAGGCATTTTCTCTGCTGTCTTGTTAGTAGCACTAAACAGGCAGTGTACAATTTCTTAAATACTACTTTTAGAAAACATTAATGTTGTAAATTAACATCAGTTAGAAAAACATATTAAGCCCACAAGTGCCTGTAAATGTCTGTATATACAAATGTTTACAGCACAGTTAGTAGAGTGTACTTCAGTATACAGTACATTAATTGTACAGACAAACATTTTGTAACTACATGTATTCGAGAGAACTATACGTGAGAGATAAAGATCAAAACAAGATAAATTAAGCTAACTAAAATCTAAATATGTTCAAAGTAACCCACATTTGTAAAGTAAAAATATAAGTAACCTACTCTATGCCTGTTTTCCATCATCTTGTTAGTTATTTAGTCATTATTTGCACATAACTAACTCTAAATTAAACGATTCTGTACCTTTGTCACAGAAGGCTCCAGTGTAAGCAGATGGGCCACAGTTGCAGGAAAAGCTGTTGGATCTCTCCACACAGCGACCCCGATTCTGGCAGAGGGAGCCGTAGCTGCTGCAGTGGCCTGGACATCCCGCCTGAACTCCTGGGGTGATTTTGGCCCTTTGCTCCAGATCCAGAGTGACGCCATTCAACTGCAGAGCGCGAATACAACCTCGAAAGCCCTTCTGCCTGGATGCTGTGCCTCCTGTACAACAGACACACAAAAAGGAAGCAGTGTAGCATTTAGCAGTTCTTTCTTTCTTTTTCTCTTCATGCTTCTGTGCAGGATACATAGCTGCAACTAGCGATTATTTTCATTGCATGTCATTTTGTTTAACTGGGAAAAATAGTTAAAAGTACTCGTCATACTTGCCCAGAGTCCAAGATGAAATTGATATTTAATTTACATAGTGCACAAAACAAACAAACGAAAAATGTTAGCGATCCCTGCAGATAATGTCTGGCCTGTCTCGCTAAACAATGACAGAAGCAATTAATCAACTATCAAAATTGTTGTTGATTAACTTCATCATATAAATTCAACTCTTCTTCTTTTGAGTGCAGACGGTTTCACACAACTTGTGGTAGACATATTTATTTGCCTTTTTTTTTTTTAGAACAAATGGTTAAATAATTAATTGATTAATTTTTAATGTGTCTGTCTATAGGGTTCATTCATTCATGTGGTAGTCCACATAATTTTCTATTTCCAAATTTCATTATCTTTTTTCCATGACAATGCAGTAAGTTCTGATTTCTTTGAAAGGTCTGTAGTACTTCACAACACAACAGTAATGTAACTTTATAAAAAATAAATGCAGACATGATGTTCTGAGATGGATTATGAAAGCATCTCTGTTCATATCGTACAGAAATGAACAGAAAGTAAATCACATCATGTCTGTGATCATATCAGTGAGTGATATGTGATTTTATTAACAGGCAAACTCACTCTGCACCTCCAGAAGATTTGTTACCACACTTACACTGAATTTTTTAAAATGATGAGGTGATGAAACGCAGTGCAACACAAACTAGCAGGTGAAAAATTTAAGGGGTTGATTTTTTATTGGCAGTCTGTCAACTCGCCAGGCACCATGCTGATTCTTGCTATCTTGAAAATTGGCGAGCTGTCAGTCTCTTTGACAGTCTCCTTGTCCTGCCTGGCTGTCTGACTGTGACAGGAAAACATTTTTTTTTCTTTCTTCAAAAAGAATTTAAACTCCAAAAGTTATTGTTTTCTGACTTCTTGCATTACAACCTCTAACTGTCCTCAGAGTTCAGGCTCTGCAACATTTTAGTTGGCTCAGAGTGCCAAACTGGCAACCTCAAGACTGTTATGATGAGATAAACAGCTTTCCAGGACTGCAGAGTTGATGAGGTTCATATCAGGGCCCAGTAGCTTCATCAGGAACGGTGAGAACGAGGACTACCTTAATTAACGGACTGTTTCAAGGTTACTGCAAGAAAACTGGCTGCTACAAACATTTCACTGCATTATTCAGAAGATATTTCTGTCAATTTATTTAGATTTCCTCTCAGTCTATTAGGTTTATATCGAGGTATTGCTTCTATAAACTGGGCCTGTACAGCTGAATCGGTACTAAAGGTAGACCAGATTTAGGGAAAAGGGTTGTTATAGGCTGATTGAACTTGTTTCAGTTCTGTCAGCTCCAATGTATATCAATAAAAAGATGTAAAGTTACCAGGCAAAGGTTCTGGGGTATGTAAAGAAACAGACACTAACACCACACCAGCCCTGACACAGTCACGTACACGCACCTATAAATAACTGGCTGTTCAGCTGCAGGTGGATGTGCCCATCAGCAGGAGCCTCCTGCGTGGCAGCAGGGAGCTCGTCAAGACGAAGCGACGCCTCTTTAACGTTCCTCTCGGCTCGGATGTGATGCCACCTGTTGTCATTCAGTGGAAAGCCAGCCTGCACGTGAACCTCCAGTGGCCCATTACCCACATCGAATGAGAAGAGGACGTTAGTGGAGGCTGCGTCAGGGAAGGGAGAAGCAGAAAATCCAGACTTACTGTATATTCAACAAAGTCCCCTTTTACCAGCCATTTATCTTGGCTTCTGTATTTCCCTGCAGCTGGTCTTCATGTGTTCCAGGCCAGGTTGCTGCCTGATACTCACATATTAACACACACACACACGCACAAGCTCCTGTTCCATTTCTATGTACCAATTGCTCAAGCATTTGTTCTTGTCAGACCCTAAATCATCACTTGGTTTTTCTGAATTTATAAAGCACAACATACACTGTTTTCCAGACAGAAATATAAAGAAGATTAATAAGAAACTCAGTGCATTGCTTTCTATTCAACTCAAATCACACTCAATGTTGCCATATTTCCCGGTTTTGAACACGCTGAGCTAATGTACCTTTCTTATTGATTTATTTGAATATCTCTTATTGGCTCTTTTTTTTTTTTATCTTGTTACCATTTTTACTAAGAACCAGGCTCATTTTGAAGCCCTTATTCTCAGTAAGGGTACCACCATCTGTGAAGTGAAGATGAAGTGATTTTTGCAGTGGGAGTGCAGAGCCAGTTGACACATGAGCTCCACTGGAACTTTGGTAAGAAAAAAAAAAAATCATTCTGAAGTAATGTGTCACTACAGTGATGCAAACACGAACTGTCACCACGCCCAAGGATACCACACTAAAGAGCAGCTGTTGTTGTGACACCCAGCTACAAAGACAAAGCACTACTTAAGGTAGTTTCACAGCAGCTAGCAACAATGTAAAGCTCTTAGATAATATGACCAGCTACATTTAGTGCGTATAAATGGAATTAAAACCCTTAAAAAGATTAAATATTAATGACTAGCAGAGCAACAATTACAGTTAAAAGAAACATCTTAAGGTGTTATTTGTTAAGAGTTCAACACCCAGCTTATCTACTACATCAGTGACCAAACAACCCAACAACTGTCAACAGATTCTGATTCAAATATTGCTAAATCCTGATTGACAATGAAGAAGAGTGAAAATGAAACACAGAAATATCTAACGACTGACTGCCTTCTTCCATATGTGCATATGGAGGAGAGAGTTACTGTGGCTGCAGTGTGGTAGGAAGAACGGTGATGTGTGTCTTTGTATCAGTCTAAAATTCAGACATACAGTGAGAAAAACTGTATTTTTCATTAATTTTCTGCACTGTAAGTACAAAGTCTCCATATATCAAGGAGAGACATCTGATGACCAGCTGGAGCCTTAATAAAATCTCTTACAATAATCGAATTTCTTGTGTGAACGTAAACAAAGTCTATCATAGAGAGCTACCTTTATCTCTTTTTCTATCATCGATCTATCATCTTTGACACTTAATCAAGAGGTGTTATGTGGTGTCTGGATTAGACATTTTACCTGAGAGGTTTTACTTACACCTGAGTTCAATCCGAATGAAGTCTTTGATGCCCAAGTTTTCCAGGAAGACACCAGAGGAAGAAGTGGTTTTAAACAGGAAGGAGATGTCCGCGCTCAGCTCTCCATGGAATGTGGGAAAGTGGAGATACGACGTCTCTTTGTCAAAAAATGCAGCGTTCCAGACATTTTCTGCAAAATATATGGAAACTTAGAAGTCATTGTCTTGAGTACATGAATGATTTTGCAATTTAGCTAAATGTTTGGTGAGTACTGTACTAAGAGATGACACACACACACATAATTTAAAAAACATACACAAGGTGACATTGAGGGCTCTTGACTGGACTTACTGTCTCCATGGCAACGGAGAGGTCCTACCCTGTACGCGCTTTCTGAGCCAGACCTATAGACATCGCCCAGCACCAGAGACCTGACAGGGAGGGTCTCTTTATGGGTCAGCAAGCCTGAGTCATTAGCCCTGGTGAGAGTAGTGAACGTGTGGAGTGAAGGAAGAAGAAGAGCAAGAAGAATTTAAGAAACCAAAGACTAGAGGGGGAAAAAGATAGACTTTTATAGAAAGCAGCAAAAGAAGACAGAAGAGGAGAAAAGTTTGATTATTATTATCGTGAGTGGCAGGACATGAAGGAAGTACACAAATGTTACACTGTATACTTACACATTCATATTGTTAGACTATGAGGGCTGAACTTCAGTGTTGATACTAATGAAAGAACAGTACCATTCAGTGTGGTCGGCGTCACAGTTGCAGTGGTGTTTGGGGTCCACACAATTCTTCTGCAGGCCACAGGCACACAGCTGGCTGCCTGCAGGAGCTCCGCCCCAGTAAGTCTGCACCTGTCCTTCACCTGGACCTCCCACCCACCAGCTGAGCAGAGAGCCGTCTACAACACACACACAGATACTTGTCTTAGTCACTTGCGAAGAAATGTTAATTTACTGGAGGCTTTCCCCAAATTTAATCATAATTGCTAAAACCTGACTTTAACACAACACAAAAAATATGGGCAGCAGGCAGCATAATGATGGAGGCTCTATGTGGTGTCACAGAATATAAACAAGCCTTAAGCTGAATTCACATGTTCAGACTTCACTGATCATCTGCATTTGTTGGCAATATCCAAACCATTAATAACCATTTGGAAAAAAACATGTGATGACAGTGAACACATCACAGTACGTGTAACAAAAGTCTGTGAGGAGGTTGGGGGTGGACACTTGGATTTAGCCTTACCTGGCATTTTCAGGAGGCGGGACTTCTTGCAATGGTAGGTCAGTTCCTGTTCGCAGTGCTCTGATTGGCTGATAATGGCTGCTAACTGTGCCTCCTCAGATGTGTATTCAAAGTGAGCCGAGTGCTGACTTTTGCCCGGCGGGGGTTGGATTCTAGTTAGCTCTGTGTTATTGTGCTGGATCACCATCCACGTCTTGTCCTCTGGTGAGGAGACATAAAGAAAGATTTAAGATTTAGTTTCAATTTTCCATTTTTATATGTGTGTGTTTGGGAAATTCACCCAGTCAGCAGGACTGACTGACAGAAATAGAGGCCAGATGGGAGCGAGAGAGAGGGAGAGGCTAGATATAAGGGTGTCTACATCATTGTGTGTTTGTGTGTGTGATTTGATGTGTGTGTCAGATACCTGTCATGTTGCAGTATATTAGCTGTGGTCTGACGGGTCCGCTGCCATCCACATCGATGTAATAATACCCCGACGTGTTCCCTTTGTGTTTGTACGCCTCACAGGACTGCTCATATATGGCTGAGGACAGAGAGACAGAGATGTTTTTGTTAGCCCTCTAACGTCTAACGTTCGTTCCACGAAGTGAGAATTCTTCTGTTTCTTTTCATCTTTTAGTTAGTGAGTCTGGTTGATTAAAAGACAGATTATAATGCTATTAGCCGCTTGCAGTTATTTTGTTTCTCTTTCAGAATTTTAGTTTCTTTCTCTAACCCAAACCCATTTGCAGGTTAACTATAACTGCAAAGTGCTGCCATTGGTTTACGACTACATTATTTTGTTCACGATGGAATATATATATATGTATATGGATACAGGGCACTAAAGAAAGTATTGTAGAGGACCATTACAAGAAAACTGGAGTCACACTGTAGCCTTTCACTATACAAGGTTTCCAGTCTTATGCTAAGATAAGCTAAGCTATCTCCTGGATCTAACCTCATGTTCAACAGACTAATGTGTGGTGGTATCGATCTTCTCAAAAGAAATAAGGTCATAGAGCAATAAAGGTTGAGAAACCCAGAATAAAGTATTAGTTACTATGCTGACTGTTGTGGGAACCCATGAGCAAGTCATTGATCTTTCTTGCTTCATCTTTAAATCACTTCTCATATGTATGGACTATATTGAAGAAAACCTTTCAGCCTTTGACTCCTCTGCTTAACTGCTGTGAAAATATTTTGGTTGGAATTTCTAACTTTGACAGATGATCACCACACGAGCACTTTTCTTTGGTCTTCGTAACAATAGACTTTATTTGGTTTGGTTTGGTCATATTTTCCTAAAGCATATGTACACTTACATATAAACACACAGACATAATTTCCTCAAAGAGTCACATTTCTCTGAAGAATCTAGCTCTTTAGTGAAATTAGAGCTAATGAGGAGCATCTTTTTGAGTAGAGTCATCCAATGTCCTTTTGCACTTCTCTCTCTGTATTTTAACATCTTTAGCTCTCTTTCTCTCTTTGTGTCGACTGGTTTTCTCTGGGCTGAGTGCTTACACATGGATGATTGCAGGAGAGAGGTTAGATCTCTGACCCAATGTCTGCAGGGACCTGACGTTAAGCAGGTTGCGTCATTATATGAAAACACAAGTGCAAACATACACATGCCACCACAGACTCCATTTGTGTGATCTTTGCACAATAAAGCATCAGGCTCTTACAGCTGTGGCAGGTGGCTCCACTGTAGCCGGTGCCGGAGCAGTTACAGTGAAAGGTGCTCCACGACTGACTGCAGCTGCCTCCATGTTCACAGTGACTGGCAGAACACCTGAGAGAGAGAGAGAGAGAGAGAGAGAGAGAGAGAGAGAAATAACTATTATGCACAAGGTTTTATGGGTAGACCTTGGTAAGTATGATCATGACAGCTCTCTGTTTTGAAGACAGAACATGAACTAGATATAGCATTGCAACAATTAAGAGAACAAGATGTCTCAGATTGCATGCTTTGGCCAAACATACAGTAAGGATAAAATTTCTAAAAAGACTTAAAATAGGATTAGACGTCATCAAGTGCCTTAAGGTTAGCTAACAGTTAAGCTGTTTAAAATTAGCTTAGCATTTGGATTTAGTTCCAATTTTTTAATCCAAAAATAAGGAGGTGCATCAATAATTTTAAGGCAGGTTATGTTAGGGTAACGTTTTCTAGGTGATGGAATAACAAAAACTACATCTAAGAGTGAAAACTGGGATGTGAGGTGGGATATGGTGACAGGATATGAATTCAGGTGCACTAAAGATAAACGCAATTGATAATCCACTGCTCAAGCTAAACAATTTTACCTTTTTTACTGGATTCAATATATAACCACAAGTCGTTCCTGACTGTGGCTGCCACTTCATTTATCATCATAATGAAAGGATATGCAGTATTGGCTCTCAACAGAGTTCTACGGCACAGTCGAATGAGCCACATCAGGCTTTGGCTCGACAGATCTTTCTTTCATTGTTGGCTTTATCTTTAAAAACAGCGCCGTAATCGTTTTAAGGGTCTCCGTGCTTCTCTCTACAATACTTAACATATAAGAGGCTAAGAGCTTCATACTTTTCAGTGTTTGGTACATTTTACTGCATGAATACTGCATCAGAGACGCTCTTTCATTCCTCCTTCCACAACAGTTGTCATGGTGCCTGGAGCATCGCACCGAGTCGGCAGAGGTGAAGATGTATAACTACATGTGTGTGTGTGCTAAAGCGAAGGCAGCTGCCTGACAGATTTTTCTGACAACAACTCTGGAAAAAAAATGCTTAAATACACAGGTGGATTTCTATATGTTTGTTCTATTAGACATGACCTGACAGTCAGTAGTAGTCTTCATGTTGATAGCAGTAAGTTTTGATCTCAAACTTCATATGGGTCTTTTAGTACAGACTGGTTGAAACAGCATCTTCCAAAATGCATACAATTAAACACGTTTGACCAAATTCTGCTGCAGTTTTTTTTTCTCTTTTAGTGTTATCTCAGTGTCAGGACGGTTAAGGAGGAAGAAGGAAAGAAAAAAGAGAGAAAAGAGAGAGAGAAATCTAGGAAGGAGAATGGACTGGAAGGAGCTCAGCAGCAACTGAGTAAACATATTTGAAGGGTGAAATGAGGTCAGCGATTTGCAACAGACTGAAAGAGAAAGCAGACAGAGACTGAAAAAGAGAGAAGCATGTATTTTTTATATTTTAGTTGTTGGGAAATTCACTCGAAAAAGCTTCCCTCATCAGGCTGGTCAGATGGTAAAAGTTGTTTTTTTTTAGCACAGATTTTACTGCTTTTCTTTTATCTTAAAATAAATTGAGATGGAGGCAGGTGCAGCACTTGATATTTACTCCATGACTATGTGCTTTTAAATAACATAATGCATTATAAATTATGTCTATCCATTGTTGCCTTATCTGCAAATATGCATAGCTTTCAAAATATATGTCAAGACTTTTTTTCCTGAGCCACAGGGTCCCTCGATAATTTTGGTGTACATATGATCAGACAAGCAGCTCTTATTCGGGGATCGTACACTGTAGGTTGGAGGTGATGTTGTATATATGTCTGCGTCAACCAGCTGCCTTCTTCCCCTGACTCCTGTGTATCGAGTGCTGCTGCTTTTCTTGGCCAGGTCACCCTTGTAAAAGAGGTCTTGATCTCAATGGGTTTTTTTATCTGGTTAAATAAAGGTTATATATATATATGAGAGGTTTGGGTAGGGTAAATCAATTTCTCAGTGTAACATTTTATTGAAACAAATGCTGCTTGCTGGATAATATGTGTGCCATTTACCAGTGGTCTCTAATGATTTGGAAAAAGGTCTAATGTGTTCTGAGAGCAATGTGCTCACACACAGCACAACATTCAACTGACACCATGGTGTTTGACTTGACATTTTCAACAATATAGAAAAAAAGAAAAGAGAAATATGAGAGGCCATGATTTCTTCAGTATTTGATGATGTTGGGAATATTGATTATGCCCAGAGGCATTAACTGATATTTCACTGAACAAATCTGTGTCGGTTCAATAGAGTTCAATAGACTCCAGCATTATATACAACTAATATGACTCTAACATCCTTATAAAATGTAATATTGTTCATGAAAAGCAAGGCACTGTGATTTTTTAAGAAACTCTTTAGAAAATCCACAGCTGCAAACTGTTAAATTGCAACTGTAATCCACCTACACTTTATTCTCTAATTTTGTTTAAAAAATAAATAAATTTAAAAAATCTGATGGATCTTAAAATGATCTAAGCTGAACAATAAATCTAAATGTGGGCGTGTGTGTGTGTCTACTGAATGGTATACTTGTTCCATAGGAAACCATATTGTACCACTGAGCCTTACAAATATATCACATTTTTTTAAAAAAATAATGAAAGCAAAACCACATTTCAGCCCACAGAGAGAATTATGGCCATTGTATAATGGCCATAATTCCCTTTCCATCCTACCTACTGTGTGTGTGTAACACCTTCCCACAGGAAACCACTCACAGAGATTAACAGCGGTTACAGAGAAGAATGATGACAGAATTATAGCTTCTTAAAATGTCTGGTAACACAGGAAATGTGGTATTATAAATAATTTTCTCCTGTATATATATTATACACAAACAAATGGTACTTTAAGGTCTGACCTGTCAATGATGCCACACATATCAATCTGCAGGTGACTGTAGTTTCCTAGCAGCCTCTGCTGCACCATGATCAAGTCGACCAGTTGGCTGTCCACGGTCAGTTGGCGCATGCAGCCCAGGAAAGCCTTGAAAGGGTTCCTACATTCCTGGAGGCTCCCTTCAGCAGGACAACCTGCACAGCAGAGGAAACAACATCTATCAGCTGATGAAATAACACAGAGGAAACCACCAACCCTGACCATGCTTGCACTCTGCCTACAACACAAAAGTACTCTTTCAGTCCAAATAATGCATGTGTTTATTTGTATCAATCTCTTACCACCAAAAAAAAGTTGGCCCCCAATGGAAATAAGAAACGAGGGACTGGCGTGAGCGGTGGCTCCTTCATCTCTGTCCACAGCAACAGTCAGACGTCCTTGTCTGGAGATCAGCTCCACAGAGTGCCACTGGCCATCATTCAGAGCTGAACCTGAGGACACACACAGATATACCGTACATACATTTAACTGCCTTGATTTTCATTTCATTCTTTAATGTCACGGTCCTAAACTTTGTTTGACTGTTTAAATCTGCAATTAATTTGAGACAGAAACTAGACTCTATGTGCTGGTTGTAGCATGATGTACATGATGTCTTTGGTAGGGTGTTAAGGGTGAGAATGAGAGTTGAAAGAACCAAATACCAATTACATTATTTAAAAAAGGGTATTCCAGTTTATACTGGATGAGTTCCTGCTCTGTGGCATCTGTGCCGTGAATTATTAATTGTTAATCTGGACCCCAATGGGATGTTACTAGACACAAAATGGAGAGATTTTGTCACACAAGTGATGACAGATGAGGGGAAATCATTTAAACCGCAAGTTGTGGGTCAGACTGACCAGCGCTGAGCTCCAGTGGCGCCCTGCCCTGCTTGTGGATTTGTAGATGGAGCCTGGTTTTGCTCAGGTACAGCCACACTGTACCCCCTTGTTTTGGTAGGTCAAAGGTCAGGAGGAGCCCCGCCTTGTTCCATGTTCGAAATTGAAGCCCCACTGACACACTCATCGATGAGAGGTCTCTCACCCCCGACAACCGCAGGAAACTCTGGGGGCTGGTGAACGTCATGGCAACAAAAATGGGCTCAGCACAAGAAAAGGTCACATTGCCCTGAGATACATGAAGAAGAGGAGGAGAGGGCAGAAGATGTGGAGAGATAGAGAAATGATTACAGAAAAAGAGGGAAAACACGATAATATATGAATATGAATTAATTTGTGAGGCTGCGTGGCGGTGCTCTGATGCACAGAGATCTCATCAGCAAGTCTCCTTAAAGAGCATGAGACTATTACCATAATGATAATAGCCAAGCTTAGAATAAAGCACCAGCAGATCAAAGTTAAAGCACCAATGTCACCCAACAGCTTTCTAAGGTCATAGAGGAAGTATGGAGGAGCAGAAACAGAGAGCTGGAAATGAGAAGGCGATTAAGTGACTGGGAGCACTTGATCAACTCTGTATGCAGGCCCATAGTTTCGATAAGTGGTAATTACAGTAAGTCCCCTGCTGAAGAAGCAATAGTGATAAATTACATCCCAGGTTCTCTACTGGGAACACTGGGTTTCTATTTTCTGTGGAATAAGCAACACAGACACTTGATCAAATTTAAAAGCTCTTTGTGGTGCAGTTAAAGTGATATTCATGAATGCAGACTGAAGAGGAGTTCAGCAGTGGTGCACATCAGCTTGACACGATCCAATAAACACACAAACACACATACACGCACACACATGTTGGGTTTCCATCTCTTCAGAGGACATTATGTTGACTTACATTCACTTCCTGGAGACTTATCTTAACCTTAACATAATCTTAAATGTGCCTTAACGTCAAACCAGGTTTTCAACAATGATTACATTAAAGAAAACTTGTTTTTTGTCCCTATAAGGGACGTATAAAAGCTTGTTATTTTTTTATCATCCTAGTCTTCCTGTAGTGGTTGAAAACAATTCTATATATTATATTATATTGTATCCCCTCCCTGTAATGCAAAATGGTTTGGTCTCTCACTCTATTGCAAAGTCAAAAGTTTAATCTAGCCAGTCCCTCCTCCTCCAGTACACTTTCAAAACGGCCAGTTGTCAAAGTCAAGTGCTTAGAGAAGAATACAGAAATGACTAGACTCATCTTGTCGTGGGTTTGAGCAACAGACACAGCAGGCCTGCAGGCAGATATATGAACTTGCCTTCTCATTATGGGAATTTACTGTAAATTGGAAATAAAGGATTTATGTTTTGCTTCTTCTTACATTCAGAACTGTATGTGCATTTGATTTAGTCTTTTGCATTTCCCAGTTTCCGATTTGTGAATGGCAGTTATCTTTAGAGGCCAAGTTGCTGAATCTCCTGGGCAGAGATAAAAGGGCAGCCCTCACCATATCCAAAACTCCATTGATTTTGTGAACAAAGCCAGGAACCTAAAAATGGAGCCAGATGAAACCATGGTTTCCTATGATGTGACTTCCCTGTTCACTTGCACTTTGTCAATGGCCAAGTTGCTGAATCTCCTGGGCAGAGATGAAAGGGCAGCACTGTAAATTGGAGATAGTTGGTGTCGCAGACCTCCTCCTCTGTTTAGGGATGGTTTTTCTAATTTTTTTTTTACTCCTCTTTCAAACCATCTTTCCTCTCTGTCCAGTGAACATTGTTGTCCTCAAAGGAGTGAGCTTTCTCCTTGAGGTGTAAGTAGACAGCAGAGTCTAGGCCTGAGGAGTTGGGCACCTGTGTTGGTACATGCGCTTGTGCAAAGGTTGCTTAGTTTCCCCAATGTAGAGGTCTTTGCATTCCTCATTGCACTGTACTGCATACACCAGATTTTTTTTCTGACTGTGTGGTGTTCTGTCTTCGGAGTGAATCAGTCTCTGTCTGAGTGTGTTGCTGGGTTTGAAATACACAGGGATACGGTGCTTGTTAAAGATCCTCATGAGTTTTTCTGATACCCCAGATACATACGGAATGACTATGTTGTTTCTTTTGTCTTGTTTTTCTTTCTCAACCCCCGTGTTGGTGTTTTTTCTGGACCCAGCTGCAGTTTTCACAAAGGTCCAACTGGGATAACCACAAGTTTTGAGTGCATCCCTCAGGTGTTCATGTTCTTCCCCTTGTGCCTGTGAGCTGGTGGGTACATTACCAGGCCTGTGTTGCAGGAATCTGATAACACCAAGGTTGTGTTGCAGTGGGTGGTGTGAGTCAAAAAGGAGATCTTGGTCTGTGTGTGTGGGTTTCCTGTATACCCCAATGTGGAGGCTTCTGTCTTTTTCTGTATGGACGTCACAGTCTAAGAAGGGCAAACTGTTGTCCTCAACATCTTCTCTGGTGAACTTGATGCTTCTGTCCACTGAGTTGATGTGTTCAGTAAAGGCTTGCACTTCTTGGGTTTTGATTTTGACCCATGTGTCATCCACATATCTGAACCAGTGGTTCGGTGTTGCTCCTTTAAAGGAGTTCAGGGCCCTGCGTTCCACCTCCTCCATGCATAGATTGGCCACAATGGGGGATACCGGGGAGCCCATGGGATAGCCATGTTTCTGTCTGTAAAATTTGCCATTGAACTAGAAATGGTGGTGGTGTTGAAGCATAAATCCAGAAGTTGGTATATCTGTTCTGTGTCCTGTGTAAGTCTCTCTCTTACTGTTTCCAAAGCCTCTGTGGTTGGTATGCAAGTGATCAGGGAAGTCACATCATAGGAAACCATAGTTTCATCTGGCTCCATTTTTAGGTTCCGGACTTTGTTCACAAAAATCAATGGAGTTTTGGATATGGTGAGGGCTGCCCTTTCATCTCTGCCCAGGAGATTCAGCAACTTGGCCTCTAAAAACAGCCATTCACAAAATGGTGTCGAAACTAACTCACCATCCCCAACGACTGTCTCTCAACGACTGTCGTTTGGCACATGGAGCACTTGTTCGGCCAATGACATCACTGGCCATGTGAATGCCTCCACAGAGGTTAAATACCTGGGTATACACACCAGCTAGTTGGACTAGTCCCAGCCTAGTCAAGCTAGCATGAACTGATGAAGCCTCTTGGATGAGAGGTGAAACGTCTTCAAAGACAAATAACTAAGTCCAGTTGCTTTCGATTTAATTTCCTTGAGATGCTATAGTTACCAACAACTTCATATACAGTTTCTGTGGTTACCTGACCAGATGTTTGTATTGTCATGCGTTGTATTTTTAAATGCAGCCCTCATTATAATTGAAATGAGAAAAGTTGTGTATATACGCATTCACACCTCACATCAACAGTATACATTTTTGGAGGTCTGTGTGGCACCCACCAAAAAGGCATACTGCACATGTCTGGTATGTCTACAGTGCAACCCTAACCCATGTGGTAATACACACACACACACACACACACTCACACACATGCACACACGTTGCACATTGTGAGCTAGTCTACCTTCACAGTAACCCGCTGGTCTCTCTGCTTAGCGAGCTCTACTAGGTTCAGGCTGTTGTAAACAAGGTTTTCCATACAGCCGTGGAAGTTCCTGTTTGACCCGTCTGACCTCCAAGACCAAGGGCCTTGTTCTGCTCCCACACTCAACTGTAAAGGGAAAGCATGACAGATAAAAACATCCAAAGAATATCTTAAAGAATATATATTCATCTATATTCTTATTCCCCACCTACACACACACACCTGATCATGATCCCAGAGAGTGAATCTTGGTGGGATCTGCACCCACAGTGTCCTTTTGTCCACAGTGAGGTTGAGGTGAGAGCTATGATGCTCTATTGCAACGTGGTGCCAGTGTTGGTCGTCTAGCAGGCTTCCCAGGGACACGAGATGTTGACTGTCAGTAGAAGAGCTCCTGCCTGGAAGAGTGAAACAATGAATGATAAGATGTATAAGGAGAAGGTAGGCGTCTTGAACTTTATTCATAAATTATACTTGCACAATAAGGGATATATTCACAGCATCACCAAATCAATTCGGCAAGACACAATTAAATATTCAATACCCAAACAAATTTCATAAAAATGTGAAAATACACAAAAAATTGTGCATGAAAACTAATTTTCTTTTTGCTGTCTAAGAGATGCATTTTATTTATTTTTTGTTCTTTGTAGAGATGTAGAAAATTTGACTCTGAAATATTTATATTTTCAAGAGCTTCTTCTGTCTTCCATTTCTCATGCCTTGTTATTTAAACTGGCACTGGCCGCTGTTTATAGGTCTCTGAACTTATACCATAGTGTCACAGTCTCACAACCAGATCTACATACACAACTGAGAAAGAGCTGAAAAAAGATAACACAAAATTATTGCTAAAGGGAGTAGAAATAAAAAGGTAAAAAGGCATAAATAAATGACAAAGGAAATGCTGCTATTTCTCCACAAACCCTGAAGTGTTGGCAGAGTTTCTGCTGAGAGAAGGAGGTAAAGCTAAATGCACTTGGTCATTAAATATAAATAAGATACCATTCGGTAACATTTTTCATGTGGCAAAAAAAAGAAAAAGAGAAAGAAAGGGTGACAGACAGAAACAGAAAGGCAAAGCGGTAATTTTACTGAATCATCACTGATCAGAAGACTAATTTGCATTTGCCACAGGGAGACAAAGAGAGGGAAATGAAGACAAAGTCAAGAGTATTTAGTCAACACAGATACCGACTGAAATCATGTGCAAGGCTATATTAGACTGATATACGGTAGATTCTAGTTTGTAGATTTGTTTGCTTGATTAAAAGAGGTGCTTTCGCATAGAGTTTAACTTTGGTGAATATTGAAACAATGTTTGACAGAGTCCGAAACGCAACAAGCTACTTTATTAGCTGTGTCCCATCATCACATTTTACATATTCCTCCACTACTGAAAGAGAAAGAACAGCAACATCTAATGCATCGGCAAGCTTTAAGCACAATTTATGGGGCTGAGTACCTGGATTTATTTAAGCCTTTATCTAATGTGAGTAGGCACTGGGGAGTCTAGGAGTCAAATAAACAGAAAAATGCCTGGTGTTGTATTGTGCGTTACTTTAAAAATGTTTAAATGTTTAAAAACAGGCTTTATTTGAGGAGCAAAATGTTCCTTCACAACATGCAGATAAGCATAAAATTTAAAAGTTGTACTTTTTTTGTTTGAGTTCCAATTAGCTTTACCGATGTAGTTGATCCGTCTGATCTTAAAGATCTCTTCATGTCTTCAAGAAACTTTTGGGAATGTTGTATGACCTCCAGATTATTTCTCTTTTTTTATGACCCAACAGGCTGCTAAAAACCCCTCAAAGCCCTTTTTTTTTATTTTTTTTAAACTTTTTATAGCGCATGTTCCCCTGTAAGTTCATCCCAGACAGCTCCCCAGGGTTATATAACCTAATCATCTGCTGTCTGCTCCTGCATTATGGCTCTTCGCTGTGACTCTAAATCTAATTTTGTTGGAAGACATTGACAGCTCTTATCAGATGACAGACTGCTGTAATTGTTTCAGCATTTTCATTTTATTCCATTCATCTTAAATGACTGAGTACACACAACCAGTCGACATGAGAATAATGTGCAACCTCTGAACCCGTTTTCTCCAGAAGGAAATTGTTCAAGTTTGAAGTGACATTTGTCTGAAGAATCCATGTTTCAAAACCCAAAAACACAGAGCAAGTGACTAAAATGCAGGACTATCGGAGCCTATAGGCTATGCAGCTAATCAGCTTGTCCTTGTGTGTTACTGGATGGAGTCAGCTGTGGGCTGCAACATTAAGCACAGCTGGCTCAGCCGAGTGTGTTACTCCTTGGATGAAGGCTAAGCAGTTTATTTACAACCCTGCGAGACTGAACACAACTGAAAGACCTTCCTATATATCAGTGGATAGAGTGCTTAGAATAACAAGGTAAGTCAATACTGCAGTATTGAACAGGACACACAGACCACCATTCACTGTGACAGCCGCGCTGACAGACTGTATCCAGAATGAGTCATTGCCTGCGTGCGCCAGGCATCTGTTTTATTGTTTGTGTGTGTGTTTTTTTTGAGCTACTGTATAGGACAACAAAAAACATGACAGGGATGTTTAAGATAAGCACTTGGCGATAAGCAGCACCGGTGCCCCACAGGGGTGCGTCAGTTCCCCTCTTCTGTTCACGCTGTACACCAACGATTGTGCGAGTTCTGAGCCAAACCAGTATATAATTAAATTCTCTGACGACACTGTCATTCTCAGTCTGCTCACTAAACACGATGATCTAGATACACACCAAGTGGGAGTCAACGAGTTTGTTAATTGGTGTGATTCACACTTGCTACTAATCAACACATCAAAAACAGTAGAGATGCTGCTGGATCCCAGATCTGTCGGTCGTCAGGACCCAGTAACTATACATGGCCAGATCATCGACCAGGTAAAAAGTGTTAGGTATCTGGGAGTACAGGTAGACAGTGACCTTAGTTGGCGCACTCAGGTGGCCAATGTCTGCGCTAAAATCCACCAACGCCTTCATTTTTTGCGCAGACTCAGAGTTTTTGGAGTCTGTAAAAACATTATGCTCATCTTTTACAGAGCAACGATTGAATCAGTCCTTCGTTATGGTATCACCTGCTGGTTTGGCAATCTCACAGTAAAATCTAGAGCTGAGATTTTGAGCCTAGTCAAAACTGCAGGTAAGATTATAGGTGTGATGCCCCCCCTTAACCCACAGGATCTTTTTGAGCAGGCAACTATCAGACATGCAAAAGCCATTTTATCAGATAGTTCTCATGTGCTGAATGGGGAATATGTCCTTCTTAAGTCTGGGAAGAGATACAGGCTTCCCCTGTGCAAGCACAATCGCTTCAAGCACTCTTTTATTCCTTTATCTACTAAATTAATTAACGACCAGAAATGAACACTTGTTGTTTTTGGATTGATTCTTAACTTTTTATTTTTTTATTTTTATTTTTTTTTTTTTTTATCTCTTCATTTTATGTCATGCTGGTTTGTATTCACCGTTGGCTACTATGTTAGTACTGTATGTTGACATGTGTTTTATGGTGCTGTAACCTTCCCTGTCTCTAAGGAAAATTTCTCCCTGGTGGAGACAAATAAAGGAAAACCAACCAAACCAAACCAAACCAAGATGTTTTCACAGAGTACTCTTCTATCTATCTATATACAGTATATATCATTAGTGCTAAAAAAAAAAAAAGCTCTCAGTGCTGCAGACACATTTCAGCCGTTCTGGTGCTCCGTCTTACAGTCACTTCAGCCTTTTAATACACTACAGAGGCTCCAAAAGGGATTGAAACCCCAGCCTGAGCAGTATTAATACAACCACAAATCAATCATCTCCATTTCCAACAGCTTCTACCTGAAACTCTGAGCTTCACAAGGCAGCCTCTGTCTGCTCCTTCGGGAAGAATTTGAGCCTTTGCCTTCAGGTCATGAGTTTACCGCATGGATTAACCCATCAGATTCAACGTTCACTTTAACCCCATACACTTGCACAAAATGAAACATGACCTCTCCATCCTGCAGACACACTTACCCGGTCTGTTTTCTTTTTGGTCTTTCTGCCCTGTCTTGTATAAATATAAAGTACTGAGCAAAAGTTTTAGGCACTTTAGCTGTTTCTTATCCATTATTCAATAACATCAGGGAGGCGTCCGATTGATCCAAAATGTATTCTACATGACCTTAAACATGCAGCCAGTCATAAGTAACTTTTTCAGCCTCAAAAGGAACAAGGAGTCCTGTAACAGATGGTTTGGCCCCAGAGAGCCTGATCTTAACATCATGGAGTCAGTCTGAATCACATGAAGAGACAGAAACAGCTGAAACGCTTGTGGCAACTTCTCCAAGATACTCGGAACAACCAACCTGACAAGTACCTTGAAAAACTTCAGGTGACCTGAGAAGAACTGATGTTGTTTTAAAGCTGAAGCTGTTCACAACAAATATCGATTTAAATGTAGGCTTCTTCCTTTTTTTAAATGCACTTTGTATGAAGTTCATTGATAAATTAAAACTATTCTTAGTATAAAAGAATCTTCACTTCACTTTTAGTGTCTAAAAATCTGTACTGTGTGTACAAATATATGAACTATATTATGTGCCTTTGTGGCTTACATAATTTATATCTAGATATCTACTGTCTTCCTTTATTTTATTGAAGGAAAATGTTTTATTCCGTTTTCCTTTTTTGATACCTTCACGTTGTTCTCTGTTCGAACATTTGCTTTACAAAAATATTCGAGTGGCAGAAGAGACCTGAGCTTAATTATAAGCCAGTTAACAACAGAATTACAATATAAACGGACATTTTGATGAATGTATAGCAGAAAGGAGATGGGAGGCTTTTTGGAGAGAGTGCAAACATTTTAATGAGCGTGTGTATTTATTCACACAGTTTGGACAGCTCCCGACAAACAGAGTGGAACTAAGTGTCTTCTGTTAAATGCTTCTGAAAGGTGCTTAGGATACACAGGGGAACAAAATTCCCCTAATGGGTTGTTACGGTGGGGGCCAGACCAGCACACACACTAATGAAAATCTGATGCAGGTGAAGGTGCAAATCAGTTAATTACCTCTGTTGTAATTTACATTTAAGTTAATGTTTTTTAACTTTAAAAGGGGTGGGATGACAGTAGAGAGGCTGGCACTGAAACCACAAAACTGCTGCATTATGGTTGAAAAAAAGGGTTTCTGTAGACATTATAGAGTATTTTAGGACACATTTGTTAGTTCACATCCCAGAATAAATCATTATGATAAAACTTTCTTAGTATGTTTTAAATATTTTTTGGAGGGATTTTATACCTTTTAATATAGTGATAGTAGAGAAAACTGATAGGAGGTGAAGGGCAGAGACTGACTGGGGGTGACATTGCAGTTTTGTGGTACGCGTGCCACATGCGTGTATCCATATCCATGACAACCAACAACGTTTCTTGTATGCTCACTTCCTGAAAACGTGACATTTTTTTTTTTTTTGTTAGTTTTCATTTGTGCAGCAGTGCATAAAGCTGCATAACACATCTGTGTCAATCATAAACCAATCATGTGTTTTGGTCTAGCTGATCATTTTTTTTCTTATTGCCAAACAGTATATGTACGTGCACATTTAGGACAAGGTCCTTTACAATGACAGTTTTACAACTGAGGATTCAAGACAGATGTACAGGTCTACGGGCCTGGGCAGTTTTTAGATTGCAAATACCTATGGAAGAGGAGGTAAAGTAGAGCAAAAAACAAAATAGAGCACAAAGTGGAAGGAATAACCCTATTTAAAAAACAAAACATAAGGAGGAAGTCAACAGAGAACTTTAATGACATATTCAATGGGTGGTGAACTATAAAATGCAGAGGAAAGAGGGAGAGAAGAGGACAAAGATGCAGAAAAATGTGACCAAAGCAGCAAATCAGCCACTTATGACCTAAAAAAAAATTAAGTGATAAATTACATGGTGAAATGGTGCAAAATAACAACAGAAAGGCAGAGAATGATCCAAAATAAAAGTCAGTTAACTCGTGGAAGTTGAAGTGAATACACTCTTTAACCACATAGTTGTTTTCCTGCTAGACCACAAAGAGAATATATACACTACTGTTTAATTAATATGAAGGACATATCTAATCCATCAACTGCTGCAGCAGCAGGCTAAGACTTTTAATTACACATACTAACATGATAAAAGTAAAAGTCTGCTAGGAGGACAATTAAGAAAGGTAGACTCAGTCTCACATCTAAACTGCTGAGACCAGCCGAGTGTGGACACTGGTGTTTAGATGTGACCGACATGAAGAATAGTAAAGCAAGGTGCCACCTGAACACAGTGCCTTTAAACTGAAATATTTTTCTAATGCTTATTGAAATAGCTAGTATTTCACCACCTTTACACAAAAATTACAGCATGAAAAACATGTACGCAGCAACAACAACAACAACAACAACAACAACAGCGGTTTGATATTATACGTCCAGACAAGCAATAACCTACTGACTGCTGGGAGGGGCAAATTAGACCCAAAATCTGCCCAATTACCCTCTAGTGTGGAGCCAGCATGAGTCTCAAAAAGAAGCCTGATGGCTGACGAGTCAGCCAAAACATTGTATAAAGAGTAAACTGGATTTCATAAAATCAGAAGCGTGTTCATACTTTTCAGTTGGCCAACATTTCTAGAAATTGTTTTTTATATCAGTCTTAAGTAATATTCAAAATTTCTGAGATACTGACTTTGGGATTTTCTTTAGCTGTCAGTTATAATCATTATAATTATAAGATGAAATATTTCTAGTCTATGTGAAATTGAATGTATACATTATAAAAAGTTTGACTTTTTGAATGGAATTACTGAAATAAATCAACTTTTTCACGATATTCTGATTTTATGACCAGCACCTGTAGATCTGTGGGAGAGCAATAACACAACACACAACCACATGCTAATCAGAGCAAAGCGTACACTTAGATATGCTACAATATGTGACGATGTCTTGATGCATAATCCATGACATTGTGTGTGTGAGAGTTGTACCTTTCTGGAGGAGCAGCAGAAGCTTTCCTTCGTCCAGCTGCAGAGTGAGGCTGAGCTCCTCCTGTCCCTGTGCATGAAGCAGCATCCCGGAGTTCCTCAGGGTTTTAAACTTCAGAGAGATGCTCTCTCTGGTCACCTGCCTCGGCCTGGGACTCAACCTGTAGGAAAGGCTGCTGTGGCTATCGAAGCTCACCACGGCAGAGTCTGAAAAACAACACAGTCACATGTTACTGTCTCTGCATGAAACAGGACTTAACCCAGTCAGGAGCAGCCACCGCTAACGTTAGCAACTTAGCAGCCGTAGCAAAGCTGAGCCAAATGAGCAAGTCTGTGAGCGACAGGCTAAGATGAACTACACCGTGCAGGACTACAGTGACCAATATCAGCAAGATGTACCACGGCGAAAAGAAAAGCAAACTATGGTGGAGGATTCACCTCCACTTTGTTGTTATAACCGGAGATCAGTGGACCTCAGCTGGAAACATCCTGTTGACTGTTTGTTTAGCCTCACAGGACACAGTGAAAATTAAAGGGCAGCTTTATAAGAAGCATGAGGTCAGCAGCTGCTATGTCATCTGTAGCTACTAGAAGTGATTTGCTTGATGTTATTATATATATATATATTTATTTATTTATATGTATTTATATAGATATAAACAGACAAACAAACGATTGTGTTAAACACTCACACTTGTTTTAACTCCACCAGGGTTACAGAGAATATTTTATTGTTTAGTTGTTTAATCTCTATTGTTTTAATATTTTATTTTTATTTAAACTTTCAGTTCACCGACATGTTACTTCTGCCTGTATTCATATAATATAGTGAAACTTAGTCTGGAAACTGACAGATAACAGGAGGCAAGTCTTTGATTACAGTCATTGCCACAGCTGTTATGTCCTCTTCTGCCTTCTCTTCTCTGATTTTTCCTGCCTATTCCTTACCTGTCCAGCAGGTGGCAGGTGGGCCCCGACTGTCCATCACACCTGTGGCTTGTTCCTTATCAGCCCTTATCTGCTGCCTCCACTCAGCTGCTCCTTGTCTCCAATTAGTGCTGTGTTTATATATAAGGTGTGTTTCCATCTTTAATTTTGTATTTACACACTGAAATAGTAAAATCTGATATGCCACAATTCTGAGAAAATAGACCCTGAATAATACAAAAAAAAATCTGCTTTGATAAATGAAAGATCCAATAAAAGCAGATCTAGATGTGTGAATAATCAATGACAGCGTGGTAACTTCCTGTACTGTAGACAAAGCACCCATGTCTTAGTTATATCACTCCACCCAACTAGAAAAACATAAAGAATCAAATAGGTGGAGTGTCGGATAATCTGGTAACATGAGGTTTTATGTTTAAACATTACACTTGTGTATTCAGGGAAACTTGATAAACATTTAATGTCAAACTCTGCACATACATCATTTTGTACAGTGAAAGTCACACATCAACTAACAATGAGAAAAAAAAACACATTTTTGAGAGGAAGATTCATAAAGATAATATTCTTGATTATAAAGATTTGAAACACTGCTTTTCCCCAAATCTGACATAAAGGGCTGCATGGATGGTTGCTGCAAAAAAACTTTTGGGTTTATTATTTAATGCATGGCTAAAAGGCTGATTTATTAACTGGGTTGGAATCTGTAGTGGCTAGAATTTGAACAGACATACTCTAATGTCTCAGTTCATGATGTGAAACAACTACTGTAATCTCGATGTATGCCTGTAAGCGGAGAAACTGACTGTAAGGACATCCATAGGTCTCCAGTCTGAGTCCAATCCGTCCATTGGGATTCCAGTTGAGGGGAATCAGACGGACGTAGCGAGCGATCACTGGATGCTGGAGCTTGTGCTGGACCACACTGTCTGCGTTACTGTTACCTGGAAAGGCCTGGAGAAAAAAACATCAACAGTAGCTAAATTAGTTTTCTGGCTTTACATCCGTGCACCTGTCCACCTCTCACGTGAGACACCATCAAGATAAATAAATGCCTCAGGATCTTGATTGTACTCAAGCTTGCTACTTAAATAAGTGGATATGTTCTCTTTCATCTTTGAACTTGAAGTTGAACTGCAATTTTCCTCTTAATGAAGGGAATATTGTAGAGATAGGGCCACGTTCCTGGCGATTGGTTTCTCAGTCAAGTAGAAAATTAGATTTGCGAAGGACTAGATGTAGTTTTATATGTATTAGATGCTTTGGTAAATACTTGGTCCATGGAGAATAACAATGATACAATAATACATAATAATACATTTTTTTTTTACCTTTTTAAGCTTCAGATTGGACTTGATCTTATGACCATCTTTTCCTTATAAACTCTATACACTGTCTCTGTACACTGTTTTTGCAGTCACATTTTTTGCAGTTTTTTTTAATTCTGTATACTGCTCTGATCACTTATTTATCTGTTTTTTTATTCATAGTATATGCAAATATATTCTCTCCAATTAAACTTTCAGCACTGTTAGGAAATAAAGGCGCTGCAGGATGGCTCAGTAAATTATGTTCTTCATCAAATAGGACATTTTCACTGCTGAAAAATGTGAACAAACCATTGAATCACTCGCAGCTTCATGTTGTGTCAACTGATCCTGACCTCTGACCTCCTTATGGACGTGGGGAGCAAGGACGAATATGACATTAAAATCTATATATGTAACACATATCTATATCAATTTTGTGCTGCACTGTTCTCACAGTTTTGAACAGCCAAGTATGTCAGAAAACAGAGTCCCAAACTCCACAAATGACGTTTCCTGCTGAGGTTTTTGAAAATCTTCCAGAGGGAGACTTTACATGCAGATAGATTTAAATTCAGTTCAAAGCCCCTAAACATGCATTTCAAACATTAAGTATTTCTCTTTAACATAAAATATTCATGACTAAATAAGCAACATTTAAAATTCAGAGAGTCAGCTAATCTTTTTAACAGGACTGTGTTTGTTTGGTTTTGATCACATCTGATTGACATACTGCTAACTGGCACCATAATCAAACAACTTTAGTGTCAACACGCTTTAATTCAAATGTTGCTAAACTATGATTAGTGCAGAAATATACGTGACATCAACTTTCTCCATCTGAGCCTTGCCTAATTCAAACCATTGAAAGAGCAGCCAAAATGGAAATATGGAGAAATTAAATAACCAAAACAGTTCAAAGTTAGAGAAAATAGTGACCTCATCACTCAAAGTAAGAAGCTGATTGAATAAACAGGTTTTCAAGTTTTTTTCTTTTTTACATTGATGCCTCATTTCCTAAAGAAAAACATTGGAAAACAAATGATCCATTTAAAACACTCTTAGTAAAGGTTCATGCAACTAAATCAATAAAGGCAAATTACCTCAGCCTCCTCACCTTCACCTGATGCCTGTTTCTAGCCTTTTTTAGCTCATATTTAACAGCACCTGTGCCTTCACCTGTCCCATAGGGAACTCTATGACGTATTTCCACTCCCTTTACCTCCATTAACAGTTAAGGATGCTAGCTTCCCTGATTGGGAGATTATATATGACCAACACCATCTGCTCTTTTCACACCTGTAGCAGCTGTGAAGAGAGAAAGAACAGAGAAGATGAGAGAGGAGGGACAAATTAGAGAATGAGAGCATAACTCAGCCTCACAAACTCTAACCTCTAAGTTTAAAGGAGAGAGAGAGGTCCTGGGGCAATTGTGACTGATGAAGCAGCTCAGCAATCGACTCTGTTCCCCGAAAGCTATAATAAACTAGGCTGACTAATATGTGGAGCTTTAGAAGGACTTTGAGACCTGCTGCGGATTTAAGCCGAGTGTGAAATCAACAAGCTTTTAAGCCGTGAGAAGCCCTTTTCTGTTCTCTCTCTCTGAAGGAGTCTTAGCCTGACATTTGTTTTACCCTTGCTGTGAGAGTCTTACTTCTCACCAGCTTTGAAGTGAAACTGTTCACAGCATCACTTTAACAGGGACATTTTCTGTCTATACCAGGAGCTGTGAGGAAATGCTTGACTGCCTCTATCTACTGTCTGTGTGTAATACGATTCCCACATTGAGTGCGAAAGCTTATGGGCAACAAATCTTATGATTAAGTGTTCTTATTCTTATTTCTTTGTAAATTTGAATAAACTGGAGGTTTGTCCTTGTACAACTTGATTTGTTGGATAATTCAGTTCAGTTTCAGTTTTTAATAAAGATTGGGTATGTCTGTAAAACCATCAAAGACATTGTCTCCTGAATACATTTATCTCGTGTATTGTGTAATTATGAGATGAATGCCTTTTTTATTTTTGACCAGAAAGAAAGATCACCTCCAGGTGTGTTTTAAAATATTTAAAAATACTTTATTTTAATCACCAATTCAAAATCTGTAAAATTATACCTACTTTTTTCTCCCGCATTGGAAATCCATAATCTATGAATATGCAAACCGTCTCCTACTTCACTGTACAGTCCATTCTCTGGGTATGTGTGGCGTTGTTGGCACTAGTTGTCATAAATCACACATACATGACAGAGAAACTGGGACATGTGAACAGAGTAAAGCCTTCTTTAATGTTAGTAGTGACACTTGTGCTTTTCCCACTATGAAAGGTCAAAAGGCCGGCTTTCTACTATAGCTCTATTTTGACCGTACAGTTGCAGACTCACTGTTTTCCTATTGTTGTTAAATCAGTTCTACTAAAGAGCCACCAGCACACTTTTTTTTCACAATCTACTCACCCCTATACTATCTTCCTGCCGATACTGTTTCCAGTTGTGTCCTGTGTCGCTGAACATCAGCAGGTAGGCTGTCAGCCAGTCAGAGCTGCCATAGCGGCCTTGTGTGGCAACGGCAGTGATTTGGGTCCGCCCACCCAGGTCGACCTCCAACCACTGATATCTATCAGAACTGCGAGGAGACCAGCCTCCAGCTCCTGGACAGATAGAGAGGAGGGAGTGAGACAAGCCTCAAAAAATTTTGTAGCATCAAAAAATACTATATATATATATAGACTATATACAAAAAGTGATATTTGAGTACTTTAAAAAGTAGCATGAACAAACACTGATAATACAATCAATTATAGGACACTTTTCTCAAGAAAGTTAGTTAAGAAGACTGGAAAATCAAAAGGGAAAAAGTCACTTCCTTATCATTGCATTAGCAAGAGCAAAGACATTTTCTGACAAATGTAAATCCAAGTTTTCAGTTGTCTCTTAAAAGAAGACAAATTTTACTCATTATTAATGCTTTTTTTTTTTTTTATCAGGCAGCAACTTTTCCATAGTTTGAAGGCCCTGAGTGCAAATGATTTATCATCTTCTTTCTTTGATGTTTAATTTGGAACAGTAAAAATAATTTAATCTGCTGTTTAAGAACTGTGCATAATATAAGCTGCAGCTGAGGCATTTATGGCGAACACCACAAGCCTTATACAATATTAAAAAGTGGCCAGTTTATAGCAGACCTTCATATAATCTGAGTAGCCAAGCAGAGACCTAGAAGATGAAGACACATTAAATAATTGACATACCTAAAGGTGTGTGTGTGTGCGCATTTGTGTGAAGAAGTGAAAGTGCTGAGTCGTAACAAATGGGCATTTTGCAGCCAGGACACATTTTAAAAGAGGTATCCAAACGTTTGTATTTCTCCTCTTTCACTACGCTCTTAACTTTAACCCTTTCCTGCTTGAGAATCTCTATCCTCAGATGTGTTTCCTGCATTCGGTTCCTTGATTTAGCCTGAAGAACCTTCAATTGTGAATCACTGATACCAAAATGACCCAATACTTAAAATGTCTTATGTATTTTATCAATCAAGTTTTTCATGGCTTTTTTTTTTTAGGATTTGTTTAGTATTTTGGCTGCGACTGTACTAAAAGAAATTGCACTTGAATACCTATGAGTGATATTTCACCAATGCATGGGGTGTCCGAAAACATGTTTCCACCACTGTATGAGTCATAACATGTCACATGAGATGTGTTTGTAGTTCTATAAAAACTTTTAAAAAAAGACTCACTCAGCTTCTCACTTTTGGGTTACTTTGAAGACAAATCTCTAATTAATACCGGCAGCCATAGACTGTAATCAGTGTCATTCTTTTGTCAGTCATAGATTGCAGAAATATCATGTTGCAGTATCTGTAGCAAAAGAACTTTTGTGTCTGGGCTTTCTGCCAGTTGAGCCACTTGGTATCAGTAGAGTTAGAGGTTGAGGAGGAGCCTTCAGGGATAATGAAAGAAAAATCACTTGGTTCTTACTTGCTGCTTAAGCTGCTGTTGATGCAGCCCAAACCACACAGTGAGGAGCAGCTCCTGTGTCAGGGTGTATAAAATGTTGTCAAAGCGCACATACTTCATCCAGTCCAAGAGTGCTTAGGAAATAAGGTGGAGTGGCCTCTTTATTTATTGATGTCTACCAGTGTAGACAGTTGTCATACAACATGTGAACATGTTGCACTTAAATTGGGATTTTCCAGTGGAGCAATATTAGTAACCATCTAGCCCTTTGTACTTTCCCAGCATGTAACGAACTCATAATAAGGGACATTTTCTTGACTGAGTTATTTCCACAGGTCTACACATTTCTGAGGTTGTGTTCACCCACACCAGCTATCCTACAATACTTATGCAGATGACACACTGCTCTACATAACAGTGTCACTCCATGGCTGCAGTCCCTTATGTTTGCTGAATAACTGCATTTAATAAATCAATGAGTTGATGTGCTAGAAGTTTATTCAATATCAATCATCCTATTACAACCTTAGAAACAGCTAGAATTAATTTTTTTTTATCTAAACAAGATGCAGAATGACTAGTTCATACATTTATTTTATGGTAGCTAAACTATTGTGGCAGTGTCTTCACAGGTCTTAGCAAAAAATCAATCAGACAGCTGCAGCTTATCCAGAACGCTGCTGCCAGAGTCCTCACTAACACCAAGAAAATGAAACACATTGCACTGGTTCTTAAATCACTGCACTGGCTTCCTGTGTGCTTCCAACCTGTGGAGCAAGCTTCTTGAATAATTGAGATCTGCTAAAACATGATGTTTACTGTAGCTTTACAATAAATTAAATGCGTAATTACTTTATATACAGTTAACCCTCACCTCATATGAAACAAAAAACATTTGATATACATTGGACATGCAATTGCATGTATGTATAAATCCATACCATGGAGCAGGTTTTTTATCTTCCTGTTGAATGTTAATATTCAGTGTGCTTTCCAGGACACTTTGCAACTTGTTTTCTACTTCATCTCTTTGTTTTTATGTGCAGAGAATATATGATTTGCCATGCAGATACATATGATCCTCCTTTAAAGGATCAAACTCAGATCTGTAAACAGGTAGAACAGACTGACTGAAGTGAAGGAACACAGTGGTTGTGTTTGCCAGCAAACACATGAAATAAACACAACAAACTGTGCTTCCTGCAGTCTCACAGGTGGTAGAATCACTCAGATCCTCTGCTGTGTTGAAGAAAAAGACATCACAGTGTTTTCATACAATTTTTGTCTCTGGTCTGCCAGACTGTGCTGAAAAAAAGATGTGTTTTCTCAAAGTGCTGTAAAAATTATTTTACACTGCTTGTCAGATCGCTTGTCAATTCTTCTTTTGACAATCGGCAAACTTTTAAAAAGTCTGTGATACACTTATCTAATACATCTGTAATCTGTAATACATCTGAAACCTAAAACACAGCAGAAAATAGACAATGACCACTACTGTCTGCTTATCTATCTTTTTGAACCCATCAGTCAGTTTGTCTGAATTCACTTGATAGGGAAGTGAATCAGGAGTTGAGCAAAACTACTGCAACACATCAGAACCGAAACACAGGGGAGCTTCCTTTTACATATTTTATCTGCACTGGGGAGCCTTGAACATTCAGTATATTATCTTTAAGCACAGTATGAGATCATGAGCTTCATAGAAGGAAACATTAAATTTAAGGACAGCTACCACTAAGCATGTGAGCAATGCATGTGCAGAACTGCTCCTGTGCAATACAGGTGTGAACGTGTTTATCTATATTTAGTCTGTATGAAGAAGATAAAGCTTATAAAAAAAATAAATCTAAGTCAGACAGATAAAATAATTCTGTGCTTTATATTAACTTATTGACACTGTAATTAAATGAAATGTTAACACAAAGCATTATCGACATTGTGTTATGAGGGCCCAAAAGTGATGCCAAAAATAAATAAATTAAATAAATTAAATAAATCTAAATGTTTCCAAAACAGAATAAATACATAAATTAATAGGTGTACAATACATGAATACATCATCATCATAATAATTATTTATATATTTTATATTATTTATATTTTATTCACTTTTGGCCCCCACATTTTGTATTTTGTTGCAAGAAACATTAAGCTAATGATACTACTTTTTTATTTTTTTTTTACTTACATTTTAATGAGTAAAAGCACAAACAAACATGTTCGACATGCTGCTTAAACAATCCTAGCCCTGTATATAAAGTACTTGTCATTAGCAGCAAAGACAGATACAACCCATCAAATTCATCAGCATTTCAGTGTTGTACAGTCTCTTTGTGTTATATTTACTCACCTTCCCTCCGGTTCAGCTTAGCGAACCCTGGCCCGTGGCTGCTTGACAACTGGGAGGAGCTTCTGAAGGATGATGGCAGTAGATGGGACACCAGCGAACTGTGACACACCTCTGTGAAGGACGTGCAGAAGGCACAAACCATTTAAAATCATCATCATCATCGATATAATACACAGGAATCAAGATACTGCTGAAAACTATGTGACTGTCAGCTCACAAAAAGAGTGTTTATATATATATATATATATATATATATATATATATATATATATATTACAAAAGAATAAAATACACTTTCTGTCAACTGAATCTTTTCTCCTACTCTGGGTTTTCTAAAACCACCAAATATTAGAGTTTTTTTTTTATAGCCACAGCCTGCCAGTTTTAGCACAGTTTTAGAAACCTCTCAGTGACACACAGAGGATTCAGTGAGGCTGCTTATGGAGTGTTAGTCTGATGACTTCTGGCTAAAACAGAGACACACCAACACAAATTTAATCATTAATCTTTCTTTTTTAGCTCTCACGTTCAAAGCTCTGTAGGTTTCAAAACAGTATAAGATGAAAAACCCTCTGTGGACTCTCATGTCATGTGTTAAATCATCATTTATCCAGCAGAGTGAGCTTCACTAGTATCCTTTCATCCACCTATCTCTCCATCTGCTATATAGCATCCACTTCACCATTTTGTTAAAATAGCCCAGCAGAAGTCATGATTGCATCAAGTCAATGAGCATCTTCCTCCACTTCAATAAACAATAGACACAGAATATTTACAGGTTCAGAGCTCTGTACGGGTCATGGGCACAGTGCTGCTCAATATGTATCTCTCATGTGGATTTTAATGCTGATCCAGTGTGATTACTGATCGGACACAGTAATCACACTGTTGTGTTTATGCCCTGAAATATGAACGGCAATCTTGGTTGTTGAACTTCAATCTACAGCTTGACCAAGGAGAGCCAAGGTTGCTCTTCCTTCTTATTAAATAGTACATTTTTATTTTTCTTCTGAAAATGTGAATAACTGACTTCATTTGAACCTGTTTCAACATTTAAATCTGAAGTGAGGATGTTCGAAATCATGTGTGTGTGTGTGTGTGTTTGTGTGTGTGTGTGTGTGTGTCCATAGCCTGAAGTTCTGAAAATTCAAAGCCAAGAGGTTGTGATATGAAGCACAACAAGCTAGCAAAGCTCTGTTAGGGGAAGCATTATTTTCACGCATGAGCGGTGGCGTCTGCCTTACAAGGAACTACTCTCTGGAGACTGAAAACATGATAGCTGTTATTAGTCTTGGAGCTGTTTCTATGAAAAACTAACATGGCTGTAATCTTTGTGGTGAAGGAACATGTCACCCAGTGCAACAGTGCGGTATATCAACATGTTTTTAATAATTTTTGAACAACAACAAAGTTCTGCAGTGCAGAAGAATAAGATCTGTATATCAACCTTTGGATACACACACAATACTTAGTAAGTAGAATCGATTCATTGTTGGTTATCTCTGTACATGAGATTTGCTGACAAGAAGAAAGTTATGAAGAAACTGTAGTCATTAGAATTAATATTAATATTCTGTTATATTGCATTATGTTGTCAGTGCTGTTATCATGTATAACATCCTGCTGACACAATTACAATATATATTGCACAGGTGTTTTTTTTATTGAATTGCATACAGATGCTATATGTTTTATGTTGTTGCTTTCAGTAAGTTAATCATAGATTGTTGGGCAGGAAATTGTAAGCAAAAAGGGAAGGGAGAGGTCTTTCCTTTTGGAGCTGCACTTGTGTTCACAGATGCCACTGCCTCACCCACATATAATTTAGGACAAGGGCACTGAAAAACGTAATATAACACCTTGGGAATCATGTGTAGTGAGGGATTGTTCCTCAACCAGTTTATAGATCCACTGCGCTTTTGGCAACATGTCAAGAGTGCTCTGAAAAAATTCTGTGTTTACAGGACATTCTTCTTTTTTTAATTTTTCCACATTTAAAGCAGCAGGAAGCTTCCAACCATTTCATTTACACTCACAGCCACTTCAGAAATTCTTGAGACTTGATTTAGAAAGGCACACACCTGTGTATATGAGGTCTCACAGCTGACAATGCATATCAGAGCAGAAACAGAGTCGTGATGCTGAAGGAACTGCCTGCAGAGCTCAGAGACAGGATTGTGTCATGGCACAGATCTGGGGAAGGTTCCCAAGAGGCCCTTATGAATCTTAAATGGAAGAAGCTTGGAACAAGCAGGAGTCTTCCTCGAGCTGGCCTTCTGGTGAAACTGAGTAATCAAGAGAAGAAGGTCCTCAGTAAGAGAGGTGACCTTTGGCACAAGCCATGACAACGCAGGAGAGACTTAGGGACAACTCTCTGAATGTCCTTGAGTGACCCAGCCAGATCCCAGACTTGAACCTGATCAAACATCTCTGGAGAGTCCTGAAAGTGGCTCTAACGACGGCCTTAAGAAAACAAGCATAGTTCACAACAGGAAACACTGCAACACACACTGGAACAGCAGAAGAAACAGTGATGACTGCACCTTGTTAGCCATGCAGTTGCCATCCTACCACATACCACATGTTCTCATTTAGATTTCACAAGCACTGCAGTAGTCTAAATTATACATAGACGTCAAAGACAGACGGGGTGTGTGTGTGTGTGTGTGTGTGCATGTGCGTGCGTGTGTGTGGTGCAGGTCAGTGACACATGACCGCCTCAGTTCACTGGCAGCACCAGTGCTGCAGTCAGACTTCATTATGGCTTCTTGTTACAGCCTGCAGCCCGAGGAGATGTTATAACACAACACTTAGAATCAACACCTCCCTCCTATGAGTAACTCTATTGATACCTGAAGCAGTAATTCACAGGTAGATCAGTGTGCAGACTAAGCTACTGATCAGCACTTCTGAAATTGGCAGGAGTTCAGTATCACACACATTTCAGCACAGGCCTGCTGACACTGACTCACTCTTTGAAGGACAGACTGGCCTTTTTATGCAGCCTCTTAGTTCAGCTTCCGTTTAAAAAAGACCATTTTTATCTCCTTTTAAGGTAGTGGGATCTGTAGATATTTGAAAAAAAAAATCATATTCAAAAAGTCATCAGTTCTAGTTTTATTTTATCATCATTTTACCCTGGCCACTGCTGCCACTGTTTTGTATATGGTAAGGTTTATTACAGGTCAATCTGTATGCTGGTATTTTGTTAGTTTTGTGTGGTAGGAAGGATGCCTGTCATGCCTTTTGCATTGTGGCCCGTTGTCATTATATTCTGCTCAAGTGCACACACACACACACACACACACACACACACACACACACACACCCTGTGTGATGATGTAATTACTTGTAAGGAGGATTTGCATTTTGCCTCAGAAATGAGCTGTTTTTTGTTTTGGTGATAACGCTCACTCTCGCTATGCTGTTTGTGTTTCAGTACTGGAACTGGGTAGTAGGTAACTTTTGCAGTAGACTTACAGCAGCTCCTTAGGCTACATTAATAAACACTAGTAGTTAGGGGTGTGACGAGACACTCAGTTCACGAGACGAGACACGAGATTTTAAGAAAACTAAAATGCTGCCAGACAAAAGATATGAAAGTGGTGGGGGCATCTTCAATTTCAATGCCTGTATTTTCCGACGTCATTCGGCTGCTTGTTGGATCACAATTTAAAAGTGGCGGGGGCGTCGCAAATAGTTATGCATGCGTTTTCCGGCTGCTTGTTGGACAACAAATCTCGCGAGACCGATTTCCAACCCGACGAGAAATCTCGCAAATTTTCATCTCGCGAGATATCACCATACGAGATCCCGTCACACCCCTACTAGTAGTAGTAGGATTTCACTTTTTCTCATTGACAATGGAAACTTCTCAAATTTAAGCCTGAGTCTAATTTTCAGTATGTGAGTGGACAATGAGAGAAACCCACGTGGATGGTGATGGTGGATCAGCATCAATGTGGCAGTTTATTAAGTTTATTAGAAATCATGACACTGACTTGAGTTCAGCATAACATTTTTATAAATATGCAAAACATTGCTTTGCATATATAATACACAACATTTCCTTCTGTTCATATGAATACTGGTGGCACAGACAGTACAGTTCAGTTTCAGTTCAAGTATTTTAGTACACTGTTGTTGGGAAACCTTTTAGCTGAATTAGGTTCCTCAACCCAGTCTGGCTGTGTGACAAAATCTGATTAGTCATCATTGTGTTTCTCACATAAATCTGAAGATAAAGAAGAGGCTGAGGAGTCCGACCATGGAGTCTGACACAAAGATACCATCGAAAAAAACAACAAAAACGATTTAAATTTAAAATGCTGCTTCACTGGGAAATATTTACACCACTTTATGATTCAGCGTTATAACTGCACTTTGCAAGATTTTTATGTTTAAAAAATTACACCACAAAATTCCCACAAGAAGTCAGAGATTTGTTTTTCAGTTGTGACCTATAGATTTGTGACTGAATCCCTGCCAGTTAGAGGGCTGCTCTTCTGTAACTGACATTGACCTAAAGTAATATTAAAATGAGGTAAAGAAAGTCTCAGAAATTCAGTGTCAGCTACTGTCCGTCACACCAACAACATTTCTGCTGCACTCACGTGTACTAAGACGTTGCATCTGATCTAATTACCTCTTGTTGTGGCCCAGAGTGTAACAGATGGCGATTTACAGTCTAAAGGATTCTGGAGACAGCTCCAGTATGTAGATGTTTTGTTAAATTATGCCTAGATACCAGCCTCCAATGTTGGTTGTAGCAACTACAGAATATCAGATTAGTTATCTGCAGAATTCTGAATGCATCTTTATTCTGTTGTTGTATGTTAGGGACTCAATTCAACTGTTGTCAGCGCCTATTTGAGCTACATTAATACAATATATAGAATCTGTACTAGAAAGACAATTAAGCCCCAGAGCTGCACTGTGGGTAGAGTCTACTGTATGTATAACTAATAAATGATACACAGAGGGATAGATTTCAACTTTGTGTGTGTGACAGTGATGTTCTCCATCATTATTCTCATCGTTGCCGTCATCGTCATCGTTTCCTGTCACTTTGACACTAATCATCTCACTTGCAGCTCTCATTTGAAGGTCAGAGGTTGTCTTTAGGCATTCTTGGGCTGCTCAAGAATATTTTAATAGGGAGGATGTTTTCTACTACGAGGGTTTGAATCCTCACAGTTGAAGTCTTCTCTCTATACACACGACTGCACCTTTAGCCAGTGGAGCTTTTTCAGTAGAAACCAGGACCTTCTATAATGCCAAGTGACTGAGCACTCTGACCTCAGCAGAGTTTGACAGATTCTTGGACCAACTACAAGTCATCTAAAGTGATGACAGTGCCATGTGATTAATGAGTGTGCGTTTAGGGAGGCAGAGCTCCAGTGGGACTGGCCTTGAGCAAATATCAATGTGTCACAGAGTCAGATGGATGGACTGCAGGCCTCTGTCAGTTCTATCACTTAACTACTTGTCCCTGGGTTGATAAATCTAGATCCCTGAATGACATCTCCAAGTTTGCCTGATGACAGTGCCGGCTGTAACGTAGCCCTGACTTCATCAGATCGCACTCATGGCTTCTCTTCCTTGAACACACATTTTCATAAATGACACTAAAGAAGAAATATGAGAGGGGACTTCTCCCCAGCTTCCTCTCACTTTTCCCATCCGCTGTTACAAACTCCAGAGTCTCATGAATCATACAGTGGGCAGTGGGCTTCTGCAGGTAGGTGCACAACATATTCACACTCATTGATTCACATTAACAGATACTAACAATTATTTTCTCAATTAATCCGTTATTCATTTTGTCTATAAAATGTCAGAAAATAGTAAAAAAGGCCAGTTATACTTTCCTAAAGCCTACAGTGACTTTTATCAACAGTCCAAATCCAAAAATATTCAGTTTACTACTATGTACAGTATGACACATAAAGCCTTTTTGTTTGGCATTTTTACTAAAAAAAAAAATAATGAAAACAATTTATCGGATTATCGAAATAGTTGCAGATTAATTTTCTGATTAATTGGCTAATCTTTGCAGCTCTAATGAATCTTATTTAATGATTTCTAAAATACTAATTCTGTGTCAAGCTGAACTTGGAGAGCATGACATAAACAAACTCAAGCACAACAAACCAAATTAAAACTTCATGATGATAAGGATGGATTTCTTTTTGGAGTTTTTCCAAAATCTTTTTTTTTCCAAACTGAACACATGCAAATAGCAGAAGGCATCCCCTTGAGGAGAGCACAACAAACTCTGATTACATAATGCAGCTCTTCTGGATGTGTGCAGAGGGACAAAATCAGGATGATTGACAAAGATTTCCTTACAGTATCAATCATGTGACAAAAGCTTATTTCTACAAGTTAAAATAAATTACTGTACAATAGGATTATGGTATTGGTGTAATAGTTTATTGATCAGTCCCCTTACTGAGCTGCATGACATTGATGCTGGAGCTTGAGGGGAGTCAGAGTTTTGTTCAAGAACACTACAGCAGGTTATTACCTGCTGAATTGACTGATTGACCCTAAACTTTGTCTCTTGCTTTCCCTCTAGGCTGCAAAATGTGAATGGAGGGAACAGATGAGATCTCTGCTCCCTCAGTGGTTATTGTCAAGGTGATCTTGACCAGTCCACAAAGTCAAATGATTTCAGTCAGATGAAGTCATGAAATGTTTATAAAATGAGATGATGATGACTTGAAATGCACCCAATGAAAAGTGATTCCTCCTGATGGAAGGATTGCAGAGACGAGACATGACTGGACACAGGCAATAGTTTCATGTTAAATAGGCTGGACATATTTCTTCCATTTCTGGAGTCAATGTTCAACTCTGCAAAGAATTTTGTTCACCATGAGAAAGATTTCAGTTTTGAGCTATAATTATTCTTATATAAACATGAGCAAAACATTTAACTTCACCTAAATTGTTTTGGTGGCTAACATTATGTGTAAATATAGTGTTAATCTAGTTATTTAAAATACTTTTACTTACTTCTGGTGCTCTGACTCTTCCATGCTGTAGGTTGACTCTTAACATAATCCCAACTTTAATCACGGCCAGCTAAACCTAATCAACATTCAAGTTTTTGTTCCATGTCTCTTTGTGGTTTTTGTAATGAAGCATCATAATTTTCATATCCCTGTTAACAGCATCACATGTGCAACATTAATTGGTTGTGATGTAACTTATCAGCGGCACACAGCTAAACAATGTTTTTGCACAGAGTAGCTTTGAGGCTCTGCATGCAGTGTGTAACTGATCGTTGCCATATCTGAAGAGTTCCTCAACCGAGCACTCGTCACTTGCTGAATAACCAGACCCCCCTGAATCTACAGCTCAGCATCCATCATCAGCCAACAATTCCCACATTGTAACAGCTGTGGAACAAAATCAGCTGACTTAGAACTGAGAGAAGATGACAGTTTCTCTGCCTCCTCTCTTCACACACAAAGCACCTACTGACACATTAGTTTTAAACTGAGAACATCTCTGAAAGGAGATAGGTGACTGTGAGTGGTGAGTCATTCGTTATCTCAACACAACATGTGCACATACAGGTGCACTAAGCAAATTTATCGTTATTATGCGCGCACACACACACACACACACACACGCACACACACACACACACACACACACACACACACACACACACTTTTGGGGTATTTACATAGACTTGCATTCATTTCCTGGAGACTTACCCTAACCTTAAACAGCTTTTTGCCAATTGGGGACAAAGCTTTTGTCCCTAAATACATAAGCCATACCAATAGAGCCAATAAACTGGTCTTAAGTCTGGCGTGTGCCCCCGAAAGTGAATTAAGTCACATACACTCACTCTATCTGGGTGCTGCTTAGCATCGCCTTGCTCTCCTCATGGCTATTTACTTATCTGAGAAGGCACACACACATATGCATTTGTCTGTATTAACCTCAGTGTGGTGGTGAGACATCAGTCATATCAAAACCATCTCCTGGCTCCGCCTGCTCGGCTCAGAGCGGCTGGACTTTGGACCGGCGCTTAGCTGCTCCCCAACCATTGCTTCATTAAAGAGCATTTATATGCAGCATATCATTTCTTTTCTGAGCATGGTGGCCTCAGACAGATCCTGCCACTAATCCACATCCACTGAGCTCTCCTACCCCATCCCAGAATGCACCCTAGGGGAGTCACCGGTCTGATAGAGCAGCTGTGTTTGTATAACGGGAGCAAATTACACATAGATTGCAAATATAAATTGAATGAAAAGTGCAGTGTTCATTTTCTCTGTGTACAGAGAAAGTGACACATATAGATGATACGCCAGCCGTACAGGTTAGAGACATTTCCATTAAGTGCTGTTGATCCACTTTAATGACTTGACAATAGCGTGTGCTGGAGGTTCTGACTTGAAACTCAGCTGTACCTGTGGTATTCATTTGACATGACTTTGGAATATATTACCTTTTCTCCAGATGCTTTTCTGAACAATTAGTTTTTTTAATTTTTATCTTTGAGCACTTCACGGAGAAACATGGCCACTCATGACAGATTTGTCAGCTATCAGAGGGATCAAACCTGTGCCTGTCACTGCTCCTCACACTGCGTCACCCAAATATGTACACTGCAGCTTTAGTGCAGAGAAGAGTCACTGTGACTGGTTTCACAAACACAAACATCTGTCCATTCACAATGGTTTTACCTTCTTTGTTCACTCTGACAAATCATTTTGCCTGTGTCACTGGCTCAACGCTAACACAAAGTCAAACAAAATGTGAAGAGAGGTCTGAGTATGGGGGATTATTAAGTGGATGATGCACAGTATGTTTGCTCTCTGAGAGTGCAAAAAAATAGGTTTTAAGCACTAGTTATTGATTTTTGAGTGACAGCTACATTTTCGTCTGCTTATGGCTTGTAATAGGCACTCTGCTGAATCTAAACCATTACCTTCAGGTCAAACAAATCTCTTCATCTCTTTGTTTCCTTTTTTATTATTTTACTCATTCATAGCCCATAATGTCAGTGCATCTTCCTCCAACAGCTGTTGTTTGTCAAGGGGAATATAAATGTGATGTGGTAATATTTAATATCTATCTGTCTGTTACCACTCTGCTCAGCCTGAATCCACTAATGGCATTTAATTTTTTTTTTCAAATGTTTAGCAGTATTGTTTGACACATGCACACAGCTCGTATGTAAAATTATTCCCCTGATGACATTTCCTTTAACACAGTATATGATCAGCACTTCAAATAGACTGGAAGGGCTTATGTGACCCTGGCTTTTTTGAATAGCTATCCTCTTTACATTTTATGTAAACTATTAACTACACACAGAAATGTTTTTAATCTGTGCCCATATCCCACTACAAAAGAGAATAACAAGGCAACAGAATAAAATATGATGATAATAGAATATAAAAATTAGCTTTTTTACACTCCTATAGTAAAGCAGAAACAAGTGTATTCACCTCTTGCTTGTCATTTTTTTTTCTTTGCACTGGGTGCATTTTCATCATTTGACAAGAAATAAATTACGAATTCCTGAAATATGAAAGTACAAAAAAACCTCTCTAATAACATGCAATGTGCTTCACAGTTATGCAGCCGTACCTCAAAGTGCAAACGCAAACTTCTGCATCCTGTGCAGCCTCCCTGGAGCAGATGAGTACCTTGCTCAAGTGCAACTGTTTAATAAGTGGAGGGAGAGAAAAGAGTGCCTCATTCACTTTCCCCACCCACAATCTCCCTGCACTGCCCCATTGAAGAGCATGGGAAGCCGTGTGTGAAGTAATGTAAAAAAACAAATAAATCAATAAAAAGCTACTGCGGTTCATGTTAGAAATTCCTAAATTTTCAACGTCTTTCATAAAGACTCATTTGCAACTAAAAAGTATATTAGTGTTTACAAATGACTGAGAAAATTGTAGATGAATGTAAAGTGAATGACAGCAGCAAACCCACAACCCCACATCAGACCTCGACTGTCACCAAAGATAGAAATGTCACTGTGCTCACCTCCTCTCGTTGCCCCACACGAGCTGGAAAGTATCAGGGCGACCTGAGCAATAATTCCCCAGACTATTTTACTCCAGAGATCCATGATGAAGTGGAAGGACGCTGCAGAAGAGCCCGTCAGGTGAAGGAGGGAGAAAAGCTGCCTCTCCTCTCCTCTTCACTCCACTCCTCCTCCACACTCTCCAGATCCCTGATGAATTTTCTACTTCTGTGTCCACAGCGCTCACCAACCACCATCCGCCTGCATCCACTGTGATGAAAGCAGAGGAAAGAGGCTGCTTTCTGTTCAGCTGCACTCTGCAGAATGAGGGGATAATAGAGGGTGAGGGTGAGAGAGAGAGAGAGAGAGAGAGAGAGAGAGAGAGAGAGAGAGAGCGAGGGGGGGAGCTTCGTTACTGTCACAGCCCCAGAGACTTCGGTCATTAAAAGGACCTGAAGATCCCATGCTTTGCAGTAAACCTACTGCAGGCTACATTCTGCTCCAGCAATGTTTGAGAAGGACTCACCTCAGGTCCCATTAGGCTCCAGGCTGCTGCTCACAGTCTGTTTGTCATCATGTAATGCAGCAGTTCAGGTCACCGAAGTAATTCCCAGCACAGTCACTGCAAATTAATTGTGAAAGTATCCTACTGAGAGAGCATAGAGGAATAAAAAATGTCATACTCATTCTAGTTATTGCATTTATTCTTTATGTGGTTACTATATCTGATCTCATACAGATATGGCACAAATTGATAGAGTTTTACTGCTTTCTGGAAAGGAAATCTAGTGTAATTGACTGATTCTTTCTTTTTATTGCCTTGCCTTGACATCCACTGACTCAGGAAACTCAGTGTCTAAACATCATGAGAACGCAGAACATAGTGGTTTTCCTTTCAAAACATGAATGTTCACAAATGTAAAAGACAAAGCCCATGGAAGAATATTACTTTTCATTTTGAAAAAATATTAAGAACTGTGGATGTAATATAACAAGCAAAAAAAAATAGAAATTTGTACTTTAAATGCACCTGTGCAACAGGTCTTTAAGACAAAGTGTGGTGTTTCACAAATAGGGGATTCTGGTCATCCTCCACCCGCAGGAGGAGCTAAATCAAAGTTTAGAGGTGGAGGAGTCTCCTTCATGGCAGTTGGCGGGTACTCTCTCACCAGAAAATGCCGGATTGTTTGTCTGTCTCGCCCCCTTTTTATATCAAAAATCAATCCTAGATTTAAACAGCTTTATTGGCATACGAGACGGAAAAAATTCAAAGCACACCGAGTCCTGAGCTAAAAGCTTTTGATACTGCATGGCTGACACCATGTTGAAATAGAAAAGATAATATTTTTCAGTAGTTATGATTTGATCTATGTGCACTCCACATACAGACATCCTGTGTTAAATATGTTTTTACCTGTGTCCTCATACATGTCCCGCGTGATTCCTGTAGCACCACCTTCCTGTTTACATCCACATGCAATATTAAAATAAAGGCTTTTATTGTACTCAAGACACAGAGTGTGGTAGATGTTTTATTCATCTTTGCAATAGTTACAACCTTTCACTCCTTTGCTTGCCAAGTCTAACTATTTAAAAACCACTTTGTTTTACCTTTGATTGTGTCCTGTCTTTAGCTTGCTTTATTGGCAGCTTTCAACATTATTGGGAATTTAGGTCCAAAATATTTACATAAATTAGTAAGTATGGCATAATATATTCAGCACCAAATAAATGCCTAGAAAAAAATACATAGGGGGTAACTTAAAAAGAGAAAAATATCTGACAAATGGAAAAGAACATCTAAATCTTTTTTAGAAAAACTTTCAGAAAGTTTTTTTGTTCGTCACTTTCTGCCTCTGTGATTGAACAAACAGATATATAGATCAGACTGATAGATCTGAAGAACAGATTTTTTCTTTTTTCTTTTGCATTTGATAAATGTGACACAATCATTTCACAGTCATATATCATTTGACAACCACCACACAATGGGAAGGTGAGAAAAGTAATTTCTCGGGCCTAAACTGGGTTTTTACGCTCTTATTTGAGTACTATGTAAATATCTCAGTTCTCTGAAGACTTTAGAGATTATGCTGCAGTATTTTTCAGCATTATCACAGTAAATATGACTGCTCCTGGACGTCACTGTCCTTGCTTTATCTGCCCTGATGACTTACCATAGACACAGCGATATTAGAGAAGCTTTTCAGGAACAGCATGTGAATGAGGCAGATTTGTGTGTGGAGAGGGGAGCAGAGATAGAAACAGTGTGCCTGCGTGGAACCATGAACTGGAGATTTTTACATTATAAACAAAAGCAGAGAGTTTGTGTTTTTGTGCCTGTGGAAGTGAAACTGAGCTTTCACATATGCGAGATGCTTCTTTCATATTTGGATTGTGTCCCTACATTTGAACCTAAAACTGTGTCTGCTCAGTTTAGCTTTGTTTCAGTGATAAGTCAGTGCTACTGTAGATTAATGCCAAAGCTAAGAGTGAATATTTGCATGGGAAACATTTACTCAGCATTTACAAATAATTCTGTGTCATCAGACACTTTGTCATTTCATGTGGGACTGAAACCAGCCAGCAGACTCATTTCATTGCAGCGTTGTGATGGAGGAGTTTATTTGATCTAACATTATATCTCTGTCTAAGGAGAAAATACCATCTTGCAATGATGGTTTACAATTTTTCAAGTCTGAAGATCTCCTTCAAATGCACTTTCAAAAAAATAAAAATAAATAAAAAAAGTGAACCTTGCTCGACAGCAAGTCTGTTAACTTTATTAAATCAGCTCTCCCTGAAAGACCTTCTTATGCCTACAAAACATAATAACAATCCCTCCAGGAATTTTTAATCTTGATATATAAAAAGCAATTTCTAATTTAAAACAAAAAATTGTTGAAGTAGAAGAATGCGTATATATATCAGCTTCTTGGCTGGGTTACTCCAAAGAAAGAAGCGTGCAGATGCTGTTCTGAGATCCAAAGCGTCATTTTTGCTCCGGCTGGAGTATATTGCAAATGGTCTTCAGTCAAAAATTTTTTTACAGCTGCCTTGCAAATTTAATACATTATCATAATAAGCACAACTTGTAGCTCAAAGCTTTTGAAGACACACTGTAGATTCGGTCATTATGGGCCACATTAATCAGAAAAGGACTCCTGGAGGGACTGGTGTGATATACACTTCCTTTGAGGTCCGTAGGAGTTGAATATGTTGTTAATAATGTAACTTTTATGATGAAAACTTTGGTTGCCCTCATGGTTTTACATATGAAACAGCTGATGTTTGTTTGTGAAACTGACAACTTTGTTGGCCATTGTGTTTTCTTTCTCTTTTTATTTTTGTGTGTAAATTACAGCTTGTTTTACTTTGACTTTGTCACTTTGCTTTGCAGCTGTATTTGAGCCCCTCTGCAGTCTCCTGCCAGGCCTGGTTTTGTGTAACTCATTTTTATTTTGCATACCAAATGAGGCCGGCCAATGACTGATGCACTTCCACTCTACTTTATATTCACAACACCTGCTGCAGCCTGCGTAGGGCTTTTGGCTTGGGCCAGCAAGCTGGTCGGTCAAAACAGGAAAGACTCAAAGTTTGTTCAAAATGTGGGAAGGGATGTTTCAAACTTGGTAAAAGGGAGGCAAAGTAAATATAGATGTTGTCTCTATGCACCATAAATGTAGAAGCATTTTATCAGTGATGATGGCTTGAGACAAATGCATTTTTTTTTTCTTACCCAGTGAGAAAAGGTGAACCTGCTGGACACAGTGAAAGCAGAAATGTTTGGGTTAATCCCCTCTAACAGATGAAGGTCTGTCTGAATATGGAGTTATTCACTTTCTAAACACTCATCTGATATTAATTAGGGCAAATGCACTAGTCCAACCTAGCTCCTCTTCATCAAGACTTCTGGTTTATGTACAGCGCGATACTGCTCATTTCAAAGAAGTACTTTCATTTCCATTATCGATGCCAAGTTGGTTTCCAGTATTGACCACAAGAAATGTTTGTTTTCTTTGTGCTACAGCTGACCTCCAAACAGCTACCTTGGATACTCTCCTCATGAATAATGCTAAAAAAAAACCATCAATAATGAAGAGCTCTCTAATCCATGCCTGAAAACGCAGTACATCATTTGTTTGTGAATTTCAGTACATTGCAGAAGTTAGTGAACAGAATGATGGACCGTTGCATCACCTTCACAATTGACTGTATTATGTGCAATATACTTGTATTATGTTGCAGGCAAGTTTATGCAGCGACTGATTAAAGTGCAGATATCATGACTTTCATGTGTGTAAAACTATAACTAGATATGGCCAGTCATAACAGATTAATGGCATTTCTAACAATGGTTTGTGATCCGAAGACAACAAAACTCTCTCTGACTGTTTGACTAACTGACTGCTTCACTAGCTAACTGAATGTCTAACTGCTTTGCTTGCTAACTGACTGACGGCACTTAAATTTCCCTCCAGACGGAAGACAGCTGATTTCGTCTCGTTGGCTTTGACTTCAGTGGGCAGCGGGGTGAATGAATGTGGGTACTTTGATGTCCTCGTAGTGTTTAGGCTGAGCTGGGGTTTTTTCGCAGTGCTGCAGGATATTGACGGGGTTGTGAA